>NESQ01000022.1:0-422346 GCA_003070745.1 Tuber borchii
ACCTATCATGTGCGCAACTCGCGTCACATGCGTGAAACCCATGACTCATAATTATTAGTCCTGTGCGAAAGTCATAATCATATGACCACAATCGTGAGTCATGTCAAAACAATAAACCAATCATAACAAAGAAATAACCCGCTATCGCGTAGTCATGTGAAAATACTAAAAACCCCTTTGACTCACGAGTGTGAGTCATGTAAAAACCTTATCCTGCTAGTCACCGTTTGTCACATCTTCCTATCTCCCGGCATCCTAACCACAATCTTTCCTCCTACCACTTCATCCTCGTCCTCTCCTGAAAACTCCTCCGCCTCCTCTACCGAATCCATTGTGACACTATTCGAGATACTCTCCCGAACACTCGCCTTTTCCCACCTCGTACCCATATCTTCGACACGACAGCCTAAGCTTTGCGCCACCGCCTCAGCCATCTCCTCCGCCACAGCTATCGCCACAGTATCCACAGTGTGTGCCACCTCTATCGGGTCAGCCACCACCCCTGCAGCCACCGTAGCATCAGCCACAGCCCCAGCCTCCCCCTCTTTCTCCTTCACCCTCTCTTCTCCTTTTCCCGTGTTCTTCCTTCCTCCCCCTGACAGCATATGATTTCGTCTCGAGAGAACGGAAACATGATGCCTCAACCTCCCTATCTCCTTCTCCATAGCCAGTAGTTTCTCTACCAGCTCGCCAATGACCATACCTGTTTTCGCCACCTTAGTAGCAGAGAACAATGAAGAACCTCGCTTAGCCATCTTTTCCTAACTAGTAGTACTTATAGAAAGATGAGGGACTTAAAATAGATGATAGAATAGATAAAATATCTATCCAAAACAATGATAATATCTTGACCTGGGGTAAAGATACTAAAGACTTGCGACGATCGTAAGATGCGTTGTAAGGATCCTATTGGTCAAAACCACGAATGTGACGTGTCACTTGGTGTTGTTATTTCTTTCACTGGAGGTGTAAGAGAGACGGAGGATGTGCGAAAACATAATCCCGGGTACTTGTAAGGGAAGCAAAAGTCGGGCGCACCCCCAGAATAGGAAATAAACCCAGAGATTTCGTGACACCGCGCCCTACTTACCCTTGTACCCGAGTACACGTACCGGTACTGTACTCGAGTGCCAGGGTGTGAGGGTAAGTGATCGGAAAAAAAATTGGTTGCAACTAACTACGTTTTTTCTGATCACTTTTTGCTCCAGGCTGGTATGGTGCCGGGCACTTGAAATCAACCAAAGACCAACACAAGAACAATCTTCGAAAGTTTTCAACCACAACCACATCTTTAATAGGATATGGCTTCATAGAAGTTCTCAGAAGACACTCCTCTCTAATTCTATGTTTTCTAATTTTCAATCAGACCAATATTAGCGGAGATAGTAAAATTTCGAATTACCCATGTGGGATTGTTTTGAAGACGCTTTTGCCAAGCCCCAATATTTTGTATGTATTATGTAAGCAAAATGAATTACCCATGAGGGTTGATTTCAAGTGCCCGGCACCATACAGTATTCCATTCACTGTCATCTACCGGCATTTTAGGCGGAGAATTCCGAGGGCGGGGGTGAGAGTTCCCCCACTCCTCAGAAGCTTTCGTTGCTCAAGGAGACAGGTAAGACGCCTCTCATTTTGTGGCGGTAGTTACGTACTTGTATCCCCGGTCTTCTTTCCGTAGTCCCCCTTGTATCGGATTGGGGGCTCGGCTGACCCGGGGTGCAGCGTGGCCTCGGCAACGCTATACTCGTAATTGTGCGACGTTTGTAAAAGCGGCTACCATTGCATATCGCCAAAGCTTAGCTTTTTTTGCTTAGATCTCAGTGCCACGCGATATTGGCCATGTTCACGAACGTCGTTCAATTATGAGTAGTAACGCTAATGCATGATAATAGACTGTGCAGAGGGGAGGGGGCTCACGGCAAGCACTGCGGTGGCCTAGAGGGCATGGATGGGTGGATGGTTCGGCGCACGATTGACGAAGGATCTAGAGATAGAAAATTCATCGCGGGACAGGGATTGCGCGACGAACGATGCTAGGAGCTACGGTATAATCCTCCCTTAGCACATGGTGGGGAAAAAAGAACTTTTACTCCTGCACGATATATCAGTACGCTGCCTGCACAGTACCACCATCAAACTGTTTCTTCATGTGGCCCTGTCCCTGGACCTTAGCATGATGAAGCTAATGTCTCGGGAGAGCTGGGGAAAAAAAAAAAGTTAAGATTCCTAGTGTTCGCGTCCACCGATATGGGACCTCAGTTTTGAAAGGGGTCTTGGGAATAAAACCTGGCTGTCATCGCCCGACTAGATTTTTAGGCATTTTAGCCAGCCCAATTTTTCTCTAGTGCTCGAAGCGCCGGATCAGCAACGCACATCTAGAACTTGGAAGGTCGCTATCTACGGGATCTACGATGGACTCTAAAGATACAATGTTCTCTAACGCGGAGTATGTCGAGGGAAGGGATGAGACGGATTCTAACGACGCGAGGGAAAATGCGATTTCAACCCACAATATCGACGCCCTCGTGCGAACAAACAAGTCTTCATTGTTGAGCAAGAATTCGTTGAAGCTTTACCTCTGTCTCCTTGTGAGTTACTTGGTCTCGACAATGAACGGATACGATGGTTCTCTCATGTAAGTAGACGATCCCCTTGCCTACCTGCCTTCTCGGGGTTTAACTTTTTATATTAACTCATTAATGTGCAGGGGCGCTGTTAACGACATGAAGCAGTACCAAAAGTCATTTGGTCTGAACGGTAAGGGCTCCAGCACGGGTATAGTTTTTATGATCTACAATGTAAGTCTCCTGCGTAACTACCCTAGTCTTCATTCTCCATCCCTGCATCAAACTAACGGAACAAACACTAGTTGGGACAAATCGCCGCCTTCCCCGCGATTGGGTGGCTCGCAGACGGATACGGAAGGCGCTGGGGTATGTTCGTCGGTTGTGTGATTGTCATCGTTGGAACCGCAGTGCAGGCTACTGCCAGTGGCTGTGAGTCTCTTTTTTTCATCTGTTCATTTTTCGAAATCTTTTTCGTTGCCTTGGAGTTACTAACTTCATGAACAGTGGGACAATTCGAAGGGGGAAGGTTCATTCTTGGATTCGGCGCGGCGATCGCTACTGGCTCCGCCCCGGCCTATGCTGTTGAGTTGTCACACCCAGCGTACCGTGGTACCCAGGCCGGTCTTTTCAATGTCTGCTGGTATCTGGGATCTATCAGTATGCACTCCTGCATGAGCGCTCACTCGCGACCTTTAACTAATTTGATTTCCTCTCACAGTTGCGGCATGGTGCTGTGTGGGCAGCAATCGCCACATGGATAATTCGTGGGCATGGAGGACTCCGACTGTTGTTCAAGCTGCCATTCCTGCCATTGTTGCCGCTCTTATTTTCTTCCTCCCGGAATCTCCCCGTTGGCTGATCGCTCAGGGCAGAGACGAGGAGGCCATCGAGATTCTAGCCAAATACCACGGGGAAGGCGATCGCCATTCCCCAGTTGTGCAGATCGAGTTCCAAGAGATGCGTGAGCATATTGGAACAGTGAGCTCTGACAAGATCTGGTGGGACTACCGCGATCTCGTGAATACTCGAACGGCTAGATATAGACTCGGTCTCGTCAGTAAGTATCATCCTGTGCTTCACCTAATTACATTTAGTAGCTAATGGATTATAGTTGCCGTTGCATTCTTTGGTCAATGGTCCGGAAACAACGTCGTATCATACTACATGCCAACGATGTTCCAGCAGACAGGTATCGAGTCTTCGGACACCCGCCTCGTCCTCAATGGAATCTATCCGGTATTCTGCATGTTCGCAGCTATCTGGGGTGCAACGCTTCTTGACAAACTCGGTCGTAGGCCAATGCTCATTGGCGCTACTGCCTTCACGGTGGTCTGCTTCTCCATTATCACTGCTGGAACCGCGGTCTCGTCAACTTCAAAGGGCGCTTCGTACGCTGTTATCGCGTTCATCTACATATTTGGTATGGCATTCTCTTGGGCGTATACTCCTTTGCAAACACTCTACAGCTCTGAAGTTCTCGAGACAAGGACTCGTGCCAAGGGTTCTGGGCTCAATTTTTTGTTCGTGAACATTGCTATGTGCGTTAATACTTTCGCCGCGCCGGTTGCTATGGAAGCCATTGGGTGGAGGTATTACATTGTCTTCATCGGATGGAATTGCTTTGAAGTCTTTGTTATTTGGATGTGGTTCGTTGAGACGGCAGGACATACCCTCGAGCAGATGACTGAGATCTTTGAGAGTGATAATCCAGTCAAAAGGAGCTTGGAGACTAAGAAGAGGAATAAGAATCGGGGTAATAGTAGTGTATGAGTATCGTTTGCTTTATTTTTCGTACTAGAGCTGGTGGTTCCGTTAGAATTCTGTTTTTGATTTTCTTTCTTTATCCTTACTACGGCGTATTGTGTGGTTATTAGTTACGGATTGTGTTATGAGATACTTAATAAGATCTGATAATTCTTGGATGAAAATGGTTACCGACTGGCTGCTTGCTTGTTGTCTAAAGAAAAAAAAAGTTTAAACTGCCCACAGCAAGATCTCTTTGAATTTTCCGATTATCATATCATTAGAGGAAATCATCGTGTCAGCACAAGGTCCGGTTTGATGGGTTAACGAAATTGCGAATACCCTAGAGGGCTTAGGCAATACCATAGGATAACGCTAATCTTTCCCAGGAGCTTCTGTCTCTGAACCCAGAGGTTAGGCCTGTCTGAGATAGCGAATTTCAAGACATTCTGTGGTGTTGACAAGAGGGGCTTGAGGTGTCACGAAGCATGAGATGACGCAACACTTCTAATCGGGATGCTCGGGTGTTGCCTAGAACTCGTGTTCTCAGGGATTGGGAAAAAATTGGCCTTTGAGCTTGAGACTGGCGGTCACTGCGGCACCCGAGTATCGGATAGAAATTGAAGCCACATCCGGTAGAGCTACCGGCTCCGGGATTTACCGTCTCACGTTATATAGTGCGAGGTTGAGCACTCGCGTGCGAAGTGTCTGCGGATGTGCCTGTAGCCCGAGCATCCTTTGTGCTGCGTTTTCACGGGGGCCCTCTGCCGATGTTTCGGCAGTCATGGCTTTGTGCTACGGGATTCTCCGGTGGATCTTTCCCCCACTCTCCCGATATCATTGGTTTCGGAATTGGCTGTGTGCAGTTTGTGACTAACCTTGTGATCTGTGGTGCAAATGAGTGAGCGAGGTGATTTATGACATGTGAAGAAGTTGTCCGGGGCATTTCTATGTGTTTATATCGGCGAAATGGCCTTTAGGTAGATGTTTTTTCTGTCTGTGTTACAGAGCACATCCTACTCGTAACATACAGTAACCCCCCCTCGTTGGAACGGAAGAATGAATTTCTAGTCCGTAAAGCAAAGCCTTGACTGCGCTTGAAGGATTCGAGGACCTATTTGTGAGGGAGCGGGTGTTTTAAAGGAGTGACCTCGAAGTCTCTTTGCGCAGGTAGGTGGCCCGGTTTTCAACGGGGGGAAGAGCCTCGCCGATATACCGGTACCATACCGGTACTCTGGATGGCATTGTGATGTTTCTCTTTGCGTTTGATTTCAGAACTGCCAATATTAGAAATTTTACAGCAGCATTAGTACACAATCCCGTGACGTATTGTTATCCTTTTCTACCTTTATACTAATGTATGTAACCCTTAGCCGCGTTTTTGCACTCAAATAGCCCTTGGGTACCTGGCGAATTTGGCGAGTTTACACAATGTTACAAGGTACCCGTCTCTCACCTCTATCAAAGGATCCCCTTATTCACAAACCTACAGTGCATGAAACGATATAAATAAATAAAAAAAACCTCCCAATATTGCATCTTCTGCCACTTTCTTTCCAAGTACCCCGTTGCTTTCTTTCGGAGTCACCCGTCGGAGCTCCTAAACATGAGGCCCTTGTTACTCCGCAGGGTGGTCTTGGAGGCAGGATATGCGGAACATCCCTCGCCTGCAATGACCGCGAGCTCTCAGGGTTTAATGTGTCTCCTTGTATGGACTTTTGCTTTTTTCTCCCATTCTTTGGATTAGAAAAGATTGATTTTCGGATTTATTTATTACTGGTGTTTTCTAGGCTAAAATTTGGAACCCACTTTCCTTGTTCTGTGCTAGCCATCGATCCCATCGTTGGTGCCACGCTAAAATTTGATGAAGAGTAAAGGCTAAGGGATATAATATCTTTAATTCACGAGCACTCTCGGGATTATTCTACATCCGCAGCACCTACTAGAATATGTCCTCATTCCCAGAGTGATACCGACTAAGTTACTATCAGACTATGATAGGAAGGACAGTGGTGGTGGCGGTGGTGGTGGTGGTGGTGGTAAACCTTATTTTCATTCTAACTACAGCCCACGAACTAAATCATACTACTGCGTCCCAGGTCACTGCCCCTGGGCCTAGCCCCCCTAGTAATTTAGCTTAGCCACTACCGTAGGGCATCGGAAAGGGGGACATCTCATTGGCGAAAATGATATCCTTTTGGCTAAGTGGAAATCCTGCCAGCTGGGATGGAACATATATATGTGAGGGTAAGAAGGTATTCTTACTCCCTTGAAAGGCTGCACGCAAACTATGGGTGCGCTAATTGAACCCGCCATCTAGTGAAGGAGGTACCGGTGCCGGCGCTCTCCTATATAAACTTGTTACGGCATTTATAGTTACTGGGAAATTTTGGGGGAGTGTACCGTACACACCATGCACAGGGTGCGTTCTTTTGTTCGGAATGATATGTTTCATATACGGCCATGGCTTTTCCCTCGCTTGAGAAAGGCGTCGGCAGAGATGGCAATGCAAAGACAGCTGATAAGTGAGGAATGTCACGAAACAAGAATTTGGGTCGGTTTCTTTTAAACACAGTATATTCCTTTCATGTAGTCTGCGGAGCTAATGTGAACTATGGTTTACGCAAGGCGCTAGGGTTTGGTTTTGCAGGGGCTACATGCTGAATTCCAGTTACGGTATCATGACTGACAGTCTGACACTGTATGGATATTCCGTTCTTAGTGTCTGCTGGCGTTCCTGGGTTCTTGGGTTATGAGAATAAGGAAGGTCTTGGAGTTTGATTGGTGGAGCTTCGTTCTGCTTGTTTGTCCTGCTTGTGTGGGCAGCAGCAGCGCCTGAAGCAAGAGTAGATCCTATTTGTACTGTATACGATGAGGAAACGGAATAAATACCTATTTAGCCTGTGTAATCGCACCCCGGAGTCATTCTTACTGCTAATCGAACTCGGGGGTTAGAAGGGGGTTTTCTGATGTCTTAGTAAGCAAAGATAGTAGGAAATACTTGGCTAGCTAAACCTAAGCCGGATACTTTTTATGGGAATTTCTACCTTCAACTTAGCTGTGTGAGTATTTATTGCTCAGAAGCAAAGAAAGAGGGGCACTGGTACTAGTTTATTTGCTTCTTCTGCTACATTTTGCTCCCTTTTTTTTATCATTTTATTTGTTTGCTTCCAGCTATGATACCTTCAAATGTCATTGCTCACTCTTTTGTTAGAAGAGGCTCTATCATGACCCCCCGGTTTGAAAAAGCGCGTTCTAAGCCTTTCGATCATTTTTTAATCCAACCCCGCCCTTCGTTGCATTGATTTCTGCACTGCACATGCGGCACGCTGCCACTGCTGGGAAAGGATACCGGCACTAGGGATGTCCAACCCACACGATTCCTGGATCGCTTGTTCGCATGAGGTCTGCTGGCTAGTGTTGAGTTGTCAATTGCCTTATCATCCGTTCTAGCGTGGCGTTGTTTGGCCCTCTCAAACTTGAATTGTCGTGGCGTTAGCTCTCGCATCGCTCCTTTGTCTCTTGATTAGGCACGGTGCAGTATGCAGCACCGGTATCTTGCAGCCGCCACCAACCGGATTCTCCACGATGGAACAAATTGTGCAAAAGAATACTTATAAAGAAGGTGAATATCATTGCTCGCTTCTGAATCCTGGATCTAGAAATAATGGTAAGCGACGTCGGTCCCTGAGTCACTAAAATATAAGGCCAACTGTTCTCCGGCACCAAGCACTCTTGAAGGCATAAATCTAGGGTTAGGTGAGATAGCTAGGTCTGCCATGGAAGCTACTAAAGTATACTAAATTGACTTATAGGTACAGCAGCAGAGATAGCAGGCCACCGTTACAACTGCCGGTATATAAAGGAGCGGTATTTACGCTTCACAGCTTTGTGCCACGGCACGACACGAGAAAAACTTACCAGCCCTCCTAGTGGATTACACGAACGGGGTGTACTACGCAAAGTCTTGGGATCCGAGGTGCGGTAATTCGGTATTGGAATCTCACATCCCAATCGTAATGTCGACACCAAATGGGCCTCTTCAGGAATTTTTTAGTCAATTCAACTTCCAGAGATACACCTACAACCCACATAAGCCTCCACTCGAAGAATTCGAACGTCTCTGCCAGGAACGGCAATGGGGCCCCTCGAAGATCAGAAAACACAAAGCCGCATTCTTGCTCGTCTTCGAAAGAGAGCAGGATCCAAGGGGGGGTCTAGCTGCCTCCAATGTGCTTCTTCAGGAATTTTTCAGTCAATTCAACTTCCAGGGATACACTCACGACTCGCATAAGCCTCCACTCGAAGAATTTAAACGTCTCTGCCAGGCACGGAAATGGGGCCCCTCGAAGATCAGGAAACATGAAACTGCATTCTTGCATGCTATCGGAAGTGAGCAGGATCTGAGGGGGGGTCTAGCTGGCCCTAATGTCATCGAGTTTTTCAGAAAATACGAATACCAGCGGTTCACCTACGACTTGGATGCCCCTATACAATCGGAGTTTCAACGCCTTGTCGGGTTGAGGGGGTGGGGGAAAGCGAATCTTTCAAAAGTCACGAGACGATTTAATAGGGCGGTAGCATTAGATGCGAGAGAGCAATCGGTATACAGCGCCTCAGAGTCCACAGATCCCGAAGGTCCGGGGATGCAAGAGGTGGATCTTCTAGCGGATTGGCTGAAGAAGCAGGAATGTCGTGGGTATAGATACCAGGGAGGCCTGCCTGAGCTTGAATTCAAGAAACTGGTTGATGTCAAAAGAAAAGAGTGGAAACAGGCCCACAGGGAACTGGAACACTGCCTCTCATGGAAACACTCTCTCGAATTCGAGTCACTGCGCATTAAATTCTATGGGGTTGTGGAAAAGGTCTTCAACATACTGCTCGATAGGTTCTGCCAAATTACCGGATTTACGCCCTGGCAGGTATTGGTTGGACTATACGGGGAGGGGCAGGAGAGCGTTGGGAAGAACGCTGCAAAGACGGTGCGTTCTACGAAAGATCTGGTCACAAGATTACAAGATCCCCTAACATTTATTATTTCAGATTCTTAAAAAGGTATTCGTCAATATATTCGACTTTCTAGACGCCTTCCAAGAGATTCTCAAAAACCCACCCACAACTGACCGCCAGGAGCTTTTACGCCTACTTAAGCCACGCGCCATCGAGGTACAATTCCCAAACAAGATGATGCTGGGAGTATACAGCGCTCTGACGAATCGCGTTTTTCCTGTCTCGGTGGCTAAGGCAGATGGGACACTAGCTCTATTACTTAACTTTATAAAAAGAGTTTTGAAAGGATTTGGAGGTGTCATGCGGCGCTTTAAGAAAGAGGCCGGAGATGAACTGCGAGCAGCGAAAAAAGAAGGACGTGTTGCGATAAGGAGTTTGCTTCTATCGAGGGAATGGGATTCCTTGAGTCACTTGTGATCTGGGCAAGAATCTGATCCTTTCTAAAACTTCGAGGTTGCGCGGGTGCGATTCCGGAATGGTATGACTGCTGTTAATTGCGGAGGGCGCTCGGGCACGGTGCAACTATGAGTGGAAAGTGGCATGGGACTGGACTATCGCTAGGTTACATGTTTCTCTTGCTGTCTGGGGTTGCGGTGGATATTCTCTGTACTTTCTTTTCCTTTGTAATCGAAGGCCGTAGAGAAGGAGAGACCGGTATAGCTAAGAATATGAGTTCTTTTGATTCATGTGTTTGAGTATTATTACCTCTATCTTTACGGCTACGTACTTAGGGTTTGGCTCTAACAATAGTCATCTCTCTCTTTTTTGATCAGTTCATGTTGTCCTACTGCATGCGATGGAAGGTATTGAAAAGTGTGCCGGAGAGGGCGGGATTTGTAACGGAGGTGGTACGGCCGGCGCAAATGTGTTGCCGGGAGATGTCAAGGTGTACACGTACGTGCTTGCCTACTGGAGGTTGCTGGCTAACGGCTACTTAAGTACTGGTAGTGAAAACTCTACATGTAAAACCTTATATCCGTTCATGCCCTGGTGTACCCACACACTTCAGTGCTTCTCCATACTACCTGTTTGATACCGTATTACATTTCCTATTACCTGCGCTCCTCGATACAAAGTTCTACTGCCCGGATTATTATACCATCTATTTGTTTGTTTCACGTGATGTGCCCAAGTAATACCCGTAAAACTCTCCTCTCCAGATGATAAATGTCAATGCATTATCAGCGTGATAGTGATGGCGGTTTTCTTGATAATTAAATTATTGTGCTCGTATTTTTGCCCCCCAGTGTATGGCACGGGGAGCTCTCGCTGTAATAATTTATATACCAGTACTAATGACTAGCGGGAAGCATCTGCCCGCTTGCTGCACTTGGACTACCGTAAAATCTCAAATGCGGTTCTGGTAATCGAGCTGGGTGCCATGTCGTCGGAGCTGCTTCCTTTGGTAGAATCTAGTATTTTTTTCGTTTTTATTTCTTTTAGAGGGGCTGAGCTGCTCACTAACTTATTACCTGTGATTTTCTAGAGAAGGAAATTTTAGACTATCTCGCACACGATACAATTGTTTGGGATTCTACGATGCTCATGACCTTGGAATATTCTAGGGAACTACTAGTACTTGGGTGTAAGGTCCGTCTTCGATGCTTGCCAAAGGGGAGGCGCCGAAACCCGGCCCACTGCACAATAGTCTCATTTTCTTGAAAGCAAAAAGCAATGGATAAAATACGGTACCGGTACTGTACTGGTACCTGTATCTTGCAGCCGCTACCGGCTAGATTATGCACGATGGGAGTGTGAATACTGTGCGAAAGGGTGCTGATAGCGGTAGTGAATCTCATTGTTCGCTTCTGAATTCTGGATCGAGAAATAATGGTAAGCGACGTCGGCCCCCAACTGTTCTGCCTGAACTAAGCGCTGTTAAAGGCATAAGTTTAGGGTTAGGTGAAATAGTTAGGCCCACCATGGAGGCTGCCGGAATATACTACCGGTAGGTTAAAATTTAAGTATAATACAAGTAGCAGACGCCTAATAACTAAATAGAAGAGAGAGGTACGGGTATTTACACTTCACAACTTCGTACAGCGCTACTATACAACAAAATCCTACCAGCCCTCCCTGAGGATTACACAAGCGGGGATCCTTTTTTTGTTTTGTTGGTGTGCTATCCGAAATCTTGGGTTCCAAAGTGCAATAATTCGGTATTGAGATCTCACATTTTAATCTTAATGTCGCTACCAAATAAGCCTCTCCAGGAATTTTTCAATCAATTCAACTTCCAGGGATACACTTATGACCCGCATACGCCTCCACTCGAAGAATTTAAACGCCTCTGTCAGGCACGGAAATGGGGCCCCTCAAAGATCGGAGAACACGAAACTGCATTCTTGCTTGCTGCCGGGAGTGGGCAGGATCAGAGGGGGAGTCTACCCGGCCCTAATGTCATCGAGTTTTTCAGAAAATACGAATACCAGCTGTTCACCTACGACTTGGATGCCTCCGTACAATCGGAGTTTCAACGTCTTGTTGGGCTGAGGAAGTGGGGGAAAGCGAATCTTTCAAAGGTCACGAGACAATTTAATAAGGCGGTAGCATTAGACACGAGAGAGCAATCGGTATACAGCATCTCAGAGCCCATAGATCCCGAAGATCCGGGGATGCAAGAGGTGGATCTTCTAGCGGATTGGCTAAGGGAGCAGGAATGTCGTGGGTATAGGTACCAGGGAGGCCTGCCTGAGCTTGAATTCAGAGATCTGGTTGATGTCAAATTCCAAGAGTGGTGTCAGGACCAGAATTTACGGAACAAGAGGGGACAGGGCATGAGTAGGGTGGGTCGTGGGGCATGGAAAGGCTCTCCGGAATTCAAATCATTGCGCACTCAATTTTATGGGGTTGTGGAGGAGGTCTTCAACCTCCTGCTCGATAAAGTCTGTCAAATCACCGGATTCACGCCCTGGCAGGTATTGGTCGGATTATATGGTCAGGGGCAACAAGGTGTTGAGAAACAGGCCGCGAGGATGGTGCGTTCCACGGAAGATCCTGCAAAGTTATAAGATCCACTAATACTTATTATTTCAGATTCTTCGAAAGGTATTCATCAATATATTCGACTTTCTAGACGCTTTCAAAGAGATCCTCAAAAACCCACCTACAACTAATCGCTGGAAACTTTTACGCCTGCTTAAACCACTCGCTATCGAGCTGCAATTCCCAAACAACTTGATGCTGGGGGTGTACAGTGCTCTAACGAATCGCGTTTTCCCTATCGAGGAGGTCGAGGAGGACGGGACACTAGTTCTATTGCTTCACCGCATAAAATTATTTTTGACAAGGTTTGAAGATGTTATGAAGGACTTTGAAGAAGAGGCTGGGGATGAGCTGCGGGGAGCGGAAGAAGAAGGACGTGTTGGAGTAAGGAGATTGCTTCTATCGAGGGAATGGGCTTGCTTGCGTTCTCTAAAATCTGAGGGGAAGTCTGCCCCTTTCTAAAGCTTCGAGGTTCTGTCGTTACGATGCCGGGCGGTAGGACTGCTGTCGATTACGGAAGGTGCTTGGGCACAATGCTGCCACCTAGAATTGCGGAGAACATTCCTTTCTTTTGGGGTGGGGGGCTGTAGGGAAGCAGGGACCAATAGAGCAAACAAGAGACCCTCTTTGGATTCACATCTTTTAGCATTGTTATTTCTGTCTTTACTGTCACATGTTTTGTGTTTAATACCGATAATAACTGTTCTCTCTCTTTTGATTAGATTATTCTATTCAATCCAAATTTTCCCACTGCCCACAATGGAAATTGTGCGAAAGAGTGCTAATACCGGCAGCAGTAGTGAATCTCATTGCTCGCTTCTAAATTCTAGATCTAGCAATAATAGTAAGGGACGCTAAATGTAAAGCCAACTGTTCTACCTGTACGAAGCGCTGTCAAAGGCATAAATCCAGGGTTAGGTGAAATAGTTAGGCCTACCATAGAAGCTGCCAGAGCACAGGCACTTTACTGATACTCAGTTAACTAATAGGTACATACTAGGCACACTGCACCGCCTCGCAACTAAATAGAAGAGGGGTACGGGTATTTACACTTTATAACCTCGTAACACGGTATTATACAGCAAAGTCCTACCAGCCCTCTTAGAGGATTGCACAAGCGGGGATCCTTTCGTCTTGTTAGTGTGCTACCCAAAGTCTTGGATTCCAAATGCGATAATTTGGTATTGAGATCTCACATTTTAATCGCGATGCCGACACCAAATGGGCCTCTTCAGGAATTTTTCAGTCGATTCAACTTCCAAAGATACACTTACGACCCACATAAGCCTCCACTCGAAGAATTCGAACGTCTCTGCCAGGCACGGCAATGGGGCCCCTCGAAGATCAGAAAACACAAAACCGCATTCTTACTCATCGTCGAAAGAGAGCAGGATCTAAGTAGGGGTCTAGCTGCCCCCAACGCGCCTCTTCAGGATTTTTTCAGTCAATTCAACTTCCAAAGATACACTTACGACCCGCATAATCCCGCACTGGAAGAATTCAAACGCCTCTGCCGGGAACGACAATGGGGCCCCTCGAAGATTAGAGAACACGAAACTGCATTCTTGCTTGCGGTCGAAAGGGAGAAGGATCTGGGGGGGAGTCTGGCTGGCCCCAACGCGCCTCTTCAGGAATTTTTCAGTCAATTCAACTTCCGAGAATACACTTACGACCCGCATACACCGGCGCCCGAAGAATTCAAACGTCTCTGCGAAGCACGGCGATGGGGTGCCTCGAAGATTAGAGAACACGAAACCGCATTCTTGCTTGCAGTCGAGAGAGAGCAGGATTTGAGGGGGGGTCTAACAGGCCCTAATGTCATCGAGTTTTTTAGAAAATACGAATACCAGCGTTTTACCTATGACTTGGATGCCCCTATACAATCTGAGTTTCAGCGTCTTGTCAAACTGAGGGGGTGGGGGGAAGTGAACCTCTCAAAGGTTACGGAACAATTTAATAAGGCGGTGGCGCTGGATGCCAGAGACAAATCTGGATACGCAGCCCCAGAGCCTACGGATTCCGAGGATCTGGAAGAGGAAGAAGTGGATCTTCTTGTGGATTGGATGTGGAAGCAGGAATGTTGCGAGTATAGCTACCGGGGGGCCCTGCCTGAGATTAATTTCAAGAAACTAAAAGGGTGGGAACGGGTCTACGGGGAATCGGAGGGCGAATTCGAGTCACTGCACAAAGGATTCAATCAGGTTGTGGAAAAGGTCTTCGACTCACTACTTGATGAACTCTGCGAAATCACCGAAATCACCGGAATCAAGCCCTGGCAGCTATTGGTCGGACTATATGGCCAGGGGCAGCAAGATGTTGAGAAACAGGACGCGGGGATAGTGCGTTCCACGGAAGATCCCGTAATGTTATAAGATTCACTAACACATTATTTCAGATTCTTAAAAATATATTCGTTAATATATTCGACTTTCTAGACGCCTTCCAAAAGATTCCCAGCAACTTACGTACAACTGATGGCCAGGAATTTTTACGCCGACTTAAACCACTCGCTGTTGAGCTGCAATTCCCAAACGACATGATCCTAGGAGTGTACAGTTTTCTGACGGGTCGTGTTTATCCTGCCCCCAGAGCTAGTAAAGACGGGACACTAGTACTATTACTTCAGCGTATAAAAAGATATTGGGAAGGATCTGAAGCTGCTGCACGGAGATTTGGGATGGAGGCTGGAGATGAACTGCAAGTAGCGAAGCAACAAGGACGTCTTGGAATAAGGAGATTGCTTCTATCCAGGCCATGGGAATGCTTTAATCGTCGGTGATGTGGGCAAGAATCTGTTTCTTTCGAAAACTTTGAGGTTGCGCAAGTACGATTTCGGGATGGTATGACTGCTGTTGATTGCGGAGGGGGCTCGGGCACGGTGAAACTATGGGCGGAAAGTAGCATGGGACTGGACCATTGCTAAGCTATATGTTTCCCTTGTTGTCTGGAGTTGTGGGGGATATTCTTTTGACTTTACTTTCCTTTGTGATAGAAGGTCGTAGAGAAGGGGTATTATAACTCCTATCCTTATAGCCACATACTGTAAGTTACTTTGGATTTGGAGCCAACAATAGTAATTACCCCTCCCTCTTTTGATCGGACTATTCTATTAGTCCATATTTTCCTACTGAACACGATGGAAGGCAATGAAAACGTTTGCCGGGAGAGGGTGAGATTTGTGTCTTCTACATTATGTGCTTAAGTAAAATGCCTATATTTTTTCTCTTTTTCGTTGTGTCATAGAATTTATCTGCTTAAGGTACAGGCCTCGAAGTAAAATGCCTATAAAACTCTTCTGTGCAATATAGAATCTGATGATAAGTGCCAATGCATTACTAGGGTGATAGTGACAGCGGGTATTCTTGATAATTAAATTATCGTGCTCGTATAATAGGTTAATCCCCTAACCTGTGTGCAGATTAAAATCATACCACCGGGTTAGCAGAGGAAATAAGTAACCTGTGTGCAGATTTAGCAGCCTTTTAGCGTACTTAATGACCTTGCTCTTAGATTAACCCAGAGTCTTCACATTCATCAAGTGTTGGGGTTTACTGACAATATGAATGTATTTTGACTCTACTATGTATGACGCGGGGAGCCCTTGTTGTGATAATTTATATATTAATGGCTAGTAGAAAGCATCTGCCTGATTGCTATACTTGAGCTACCGTAAAATCTCAAATACGGTAACAGTAATCAAGCTGGATGCTATCGTTGGAGCTGCCTCCTTTGGTAAGGTCTACTGTAGTATTTTCCTCCGTTTTTATTTCTTTCAGGAGGGCTAGCTGCTCACCATTACCGTACCTGTGCTTTTCGCTTGCGAACCCGAGGAAGCGGCGGCGAATTAATACAGATATCGATGGGCAGTGCGGCACTATTCGTACCGGTATCTTGCCGCCACTAGCTAGATTATCAAATGCGCGAACGAATCCTTTGCGAAAGCGGACTAAAAACAGTGGTGAATCTCACCAGTTCGCTAAATAAAGCCAACTGTTCGACCGGTACGAAGCGCTGTCGGAAGGATAAATATAGGGTTAGGTATAAAAATAGGGTTAGGTGAAATAGTTAGGCCTACAAGGTACAGGCATAAAAAAGTGGTACGGCGCAGGGGTGGGGTAGGTTGATTCCGGAAAAAATTGAGGTACACCGCAACCAAGCCCCCCTCACTCTCTCACCAAAAATATGTTGCAATCTAGCAGTAAAGTACCTCTTAAACCATCACCCTTTACCAGATGGTCTTCAATTTTCAAATGCTAAGTTTTTTCACCATCACAAATAGATAAGAAAAAAAAATACAGAATAATATAGCAGATAGGGAAAATCTCAACCTGTAGATACCAGAAAGCATTAATTTTAAAAATAAGCCATCATACCTTCAAGTCTAGTTAAAATCAGGACACCATTAAATAGCATAACAGTTTAAAGATTTGGGCAACATCCCTAACAAGCACTTGTAATATTTGATTTTATAGCAAATGTGCTAGAAGAGAGGTTGTCTACACCATCCACTAAGATTTTGCTTTATCAGTTGCATAGCATGGGAGGAATAATTTATTCTCTGAATGTTTTTTTCTCAAGTGTACCACTGCCACTGAAACATTAGTTAAGCAGCGTACCACTATTTATTTATTTTTATTTTTTTTTGTAAACTTTTTTATATTCGCTAACTACTCTCCTTAGCATGCGGTGGTGGACGCCCCGCAAGGACATCACTCCTCTATAGCACGCCCACACATGACTAACCACATATATACATAAAGGGCTTTCTGTATCTAACTGAGATATCTGCCCAACACCAAACCCGTCAAATCATAAAGGCAAGAACCTCCATCTGCGGTACAATACCTAGAACCGAAACCTACTAGCCCAACCGCAAGCTTGGTATCGCCGACGTCTTTTCGGAATCGGTCCCTCTGACCACTTTCCAGTCCTTTTCCGAGCCCAAGAAAACGTAACCCCCAAAGAAATAAACAACCTCCGCCACTACCACTCTCTCGCCCTGAGACCTCCCCTAGGCATCTTTTACGGCCGCGTGTTAAGCCACCTCCACCCCCTCCCCTTCCAACGACTATCGTCTCATCCGCGCCATGGTCTATGATATAGATATGGTATTCCATAAACCATCCCGGAGACTCGAAACCCAAAATATCATGAGCACATAGGAAATTCTCAAAGATAGTATTGGCCGAAGTAAAATCCATCGCCTAACCAACATCCGGATCCGATTCCCTGCCATTCTAGCGGCGCGGTTAGATAGACCTCCCCGGCATGGGTGCGACTTCATCCCAACGACCCTCCCAAACCAAACTCAATCTCCTACCCCACCCGACCGAGCATCAACGCCATGAGTTGGGCCGCTTGCAATGGGCGACCCCCCCCATCCCTGACACTAATGCAAGCCACTCCTAAACCATCGCCACTCCCTAACCCAACGCCACAACAAACGCCACTCCTGTCCCAACGCCACCACCCAAACCAACGCCACACTCCTCAACCAAGCCACATCGTTCCTCCCATGCGCCACAACCACATGCGCCGGCCCTAGCCACAAGACTAAGCCACCCCCTCACCCGCGTCCTACACGCCTGCCAGAATTACCGAAGTAAAATAGGCCCCGTAACCGAATCCGAAGGTGACAAAAAGTCGTGACAGCGTTCGTAAACGATATCCCTAGATGGAAGACGATTAAAAATGATGAAAAGGGATACAAGATACCTTGAACACCAAAGATTCCTAAGCCATCATAATGGAAAAGAAGACTTGAAGCCATCGTGAGATAGGAATCAAGGATCCTGAGTCGCCCACTGGAAAGATATGACACGTCACAAGGAGGTGAGATTTCAATCGCTGGGGTTGTAGGAGTGACGGAGGATGTACCACTATTTTTTTTTTTTTTTTTTTTTTTTTTTTTTTTTTTTTTTTGTAAACTTTTTTATATTTGCTATCTACTCTCCATAGCACGCCGTGGTGGACGCCTCGCAAGGACATCACTCCTCTATGCGACGCCCTTTACAGCTTAATAAATAATCGGCTTTCTGTATCTAATATAGATGTCTGCCGAACACCAAACCCGCCAAATCACAAAGGTAACAGCCTCCATCTGCGGTACAATACTCGGAACCGGAACCTACTAGCCCAACCGCAGGTTTAGCATAGCCCACGTCTTTTCAGTATCCAGCCCTTCTGACCACTTTCCAGCCATTTTCCTAACCCGAGAAAGCGTAACCCCCAAAGAAATAAACAACCTCCACCGCTACCACTTTCCGCTCTGAGCCTCCCCTAGGTTATTTTACGGCCTCTGTCGGCCACCTCCACCCCCTCCCCTTCCAACGACTATCGTCTCATCCGCGCCATGGTCCATGATATAGATATGGTATTCCATAAACCATCCCGGAGACGTCGAAACCTAAAATATCATGAGCACATAGGAAATACTCAAAGATAGTAATGGCCGAAGTAAAATCCATCGCCTAACCAACACCCGGATCCGATCCCCTGCCATTCTAGCGGCGCGGTTAGATAGATCTCCCCGGTATGGGTGCGACTTCATCCCAACGACCCTCCCAGCCCGTTCCCAAAACTCCTACCCCACCCGACCGAGCATCAACGCCGTGAGTTGGGCCGCTTGCAATGGGCGACCCCCCCCACCCCTGACACTAATACTCGCCACTCCTCAACCAAGCCACAACTCCTCAACCACAGCCACAACGCCACTCCCGTCCCAAAACCCAGCCTCATCCAAACGCCACCACCTCAACCCAGCCACAAACTCCTTGCCACATCCCATTTGCGCCACAACCACTGCGCCCGACTCAAGCCCTAAGGCTAAGCCACCCCCTCACCCGCGTCCTACACGCCTGCCAGAATTACCGAAGTAAAATAGGCCCCGTAACCGAATCCGAAGGTGACAAAAAGTCGTGACAGCGTTCGCAAACGATATCCCTAGATGGAAGACGATTAAAAATGATGAAAAGGGATACAAGATACCTTGAACACCAAAGATTTCTAAACCATCGTAATGGAAAAGAAGACTTGAAGCCATCGTGAGATAGGAATCAAGGAACCTGAGTCGCCCACTGGAAAGATATGACACGTCACAAGGAGGTGAGATTTCAATCGCTGGGGTTGTAGGAGTGACGGAGGTTGTACGTACCACTATTTTAACCCTGTACCTTGTACCATGGAGGCTACCAAAGTATACCAGGCTAACTTATAGGCACAATACCTGACACACCGCCTTACAACTAAATAGAAGAGAGGTACGGGTATTTACACTTCATAACCTCGTACCACGGTACTACCGGTATACAGCAAAGTCCTACCAGCCCTCCCTGAGGATTACACAAGCGGGGATCCTTTCGTCTTGTTAGTGTGCTACCCAAAGTCTTGGGTTCCAAATGCGATAATTTGGTGTTGAGATCTCACATTATAACCGCGATGCCGACACCAAATGGGCCTCTTCAGGAATTTTTCAATCAATTCAACTTCCAGGGATACACCTACGACCCGCATACGCCTGCACACGAAGAGTTCGAATTTCTTTGCCAGGCACGACAATGGGGCCGGTGGAAGATCAGAGAACACGAAACTGAATTCTTGTCTGCTGTCGAACGAGAGCAGGATCTAAGGAGGAGGAGTCTAGCTAACTCCAATAGGCCTCTTCAGGATTTTTTCAGTCAATTCAACTTCCAAGAATACACCTACGACCCGCACACACCGGCACTCGAAGAATTCAAACATCTCTGCCAAGCACGGCGATGGGGGGCCTCAAAGATCAGAGAACACGAACCAGCATTCTTATTTGCTATCGAAAGAGAGCGGGATCTAAGGAGGAGTCTAGCTGGCCCCAACGCGCCTCTTCAGGAATTTTTCAGTCAATTCAACTTCCAAAGATACACTTACGACCCGCATAAGCCTGCATTCGAAGAATTCCAGCGCCTCTGCCAGGCACGGCAGTGGGGCGCCTCGAAGATCGGAGAACACGAACCAGCATTCTTATTTGCTATCGAAAGAGAGCAGGATATAAGGAGGAGTCTAGCTGGCCCCAATGCGCCTCTTCAGGAATTTTTCAGTCAATTCAACTTCCAAAGATACACTTACGACCCGCATAATCCCGCGCTGGAAGAATTCAAACGTCTCTGCCAGGAACGGCTATGGGGCCCTTCGAAGATCAGAGAACACGAAACTGCATTCTTGCTTGCAGTCGAAAGAGAGAAGGATCTGAGAGGGAGTCTGACTGGCCCCAACGTGTTCCTTCAGGAATTTTTCAGTCAATTCAACTTCGAAAGATACACTTACGACCCGCATACGCCTGCACTCGAAGAATTCAAACGTCTCTGCCAGGCACGGCAATGGGGCTACCGGAAGATCAGAGAACACGAAACTGAATTCTTGCTTGCTGTCGGAAGAGGGCAGGATCGGAGGGAGAGTCTACCCGGCCCTAATGTCATCGAGTTTTTTATAAGATACGAATACCCGCTGTTCACCTATAACTTAGATGCCTCCCCAAAATCGGAGCTTCAGCGTCTCGCTGGGCTGAGGAAGTGGGGAGAAGCGAATCTTTCACAGGTTACGGAACAATTTAATAAGGCGGTGGCATTGGATGCGAGAGAGAAATCTGGATACGCAGCCTCAGAGTCTACAGATTCCGAGGATCTGGAAGAGCAGGAAGTGGATCTTCTTGTGGATTGGATGTGGAAGCAGGAATGTTGCGAGTATAGCTACCGGGGGGCCCTACCTGAGCTTAATTTCAGGAAACTAAAAAGGTGGAAACCGGTCAACGAGGAATCGGAGGACTCCCTCTCATCGACGGGCTCTTGCGAATTCGAGCCACTGCACATTAAATTCACTCAGGTTGTAGAAGAGGTCTTCAACTCACTACTCGATGAATTCTGCGAAATCACCGGATTCACGCCCCAGCAGGTACTGGTTGGACTATATGGCCAGAGGCGGCAAGGCGCTGAGAAACAGAAGGCGGAGACAGTGCGTTCCACAGAAGATCCTGTAAGGTTATAAGATCCACTAACACTTACTATTTCAGGTTCTTGGAAGCGTATTCGTCAATATATTCGACTTTCTAGACGTCTTCCAAGAGATTCTCGAAAACCCACCTACGACTAATAGTGGGCAACTTTTACGTCTGCTTAGACCACGCGCCACCGAGTTGCAATTCCCAAACGAAATGATGTTAGGAGTGTACAGTTCTCTGACAGGTCGTGTTTTTCCTTTCAATGTGGCCAGTAAAAACGGGATACTAGCACTATTACTTCACCCTTTAAAGGGATTTTGGAAAGGACGTGAATGTGTTACGCGGAAATTTAAGAGAGAGGCCGGAGATGAACTACAAGCAACGATGGAGAGAGAAGGGTGTGCTGGGGTAAGGAGATTGATTTTATCGAGGGAGTGGGATTGCTTTCGTCGTCGGTGATCTGGGCAAGAATCTGATCCTTTCTAAAACTTCGAGGTTGTGCAAGTCCGATTCTGGGATGGTATGACTGCTGTTAATTGTGGAGGGACTCGGGCACGGGGCGCGGCTGTGGGCGGAATGTAGTATGGGTTGGACTATTGCTAGGTTATATGTTTCTCTTGCTGTCTGGAGTTGCGGGGGATATTCTCTGCTTTCCTTTCCTTTGTGATAGAAGGTCGTAGAGAAGGAGAGATCGGTATAGCAAAGAATGGAGGCTCTCTTAGTTCATATTATGTTTGAGTATTATTACTCCTATCCTTATAGCCACATATTTTGGATTTGGAGCCAACAATAGTAGTTACCCCTCCTTCTTTTGATCAGACCATTCTATTTGGTCTATATTTTCCTACTGAACACGATGGAAGGTAGTGAAAACGTCTGGCGGGAGAGGGTGGGATTTGTATCTTCTACATTATGTACTTAAGTAGAATGCCTATAAAACTCTTCTGTGCAATACAGAATTTGATGATAAGCGCCAATGCATTACTAAGGTGATGGCGATAGCGGGTATTCTTGATAATCAAATATCGTGCTCGTATCATAGGTTAATCCCCTAACCTGTGTGCAGATTTAGCAGCCTTTTAGCGTATTATGGTTAATGAGCTTACTCTTGGATTAACTTAGAGTCTTCACATTCTTCAAGTGTTGGGGTTTACTGGCAATGTGAATGTATTTTGACTCCACTATGTATGGCGCGGGGAGCTCTTGCTGTGATAATTTATATATTAATGACTAGTAGAAAACATCTGCCTGATTGCTATACATGAACTACCGTAAAATCTCAAATACTCGTGCCTCCGCGCCAAGAATGGGCACCTCTTTTGGAATAGCTTCCTTGAGCCTGTAAAAAATGGCTGTTTGAGCGTCAGAGGCCAACAGTTCCAGTAGCCAGTGAACCACTCATATGAGGAAACAAAACAGCGTGTGCAAGAGACATTATTTACAGAGTGGGAGCGTATGCCTTAAGAACTTATCGATCGCTTCTGTATGAACTTTCATGTAAATTTATTACAAGTCTGTACATGTGAAGGAGATAACAGGTTTAATGGTTAATGGTCAGCTCTGTGATCAGAAGAATTTAATCTCCCTCCTTGACTACATATTCGTTCAGGATGTTCCCACCAGAGCACTTCTTGAGAAAAGCAGCATCAAGACTATCCTCTCTATGGCCTGCAGAGGCTATTCCAAAAGAGGTGCTCACTCTTGGCGCGGAGACACGAGTATGGGTGCTACCGTTGGAGTTGCTTCCTTTGGTAAGGTCTACTGTAGTATTTTCCTCCGTTTTTATTTCTTTCGGGGGGGCTAGCTGCTCACCATCACCTGTGCTTTTCGCTTGCGAGATAACTGAACCCGATTAAGAAGGTTATCGCCGCTGAGGAAGTGACGACGGATTAATACAGATATCGATTAGCAGTGCGGCACTATTCGTACCGGTATCTTGGCGCCACTAACTGGATTATCAAATGCGCGATGGGGAGAACGAATCCTGTGCGAAAGCCGGCTAAAAACAGTGGTGAATCTCATTGCTCGCTTCCGAATTTTGATTCTGGAAATAATGGTAAGCGACGCCAACCCCTTGGTCGCTAAATAAAGCCAACTGTTCGACCGGTACGGGGCGCTGTTAAAGGTATAAATCTAGGGTTAGGTGAAATAGTTAGGCCTACAATGGAGGCTGCCAAAGTATACTAGGCTAACTTATAGGCACAATACTAGACACACCACCTTACAACTAAATAGAAGAGGGGTATGATACGGGTATTTACACTTCATAACCTCGTACCACGGTAATAGCAAAGTCCTACCAGCCCGCTTAGAGGATTACCCAAGCGGTGATCCTTTCGTCTTGTTAGTTTGCTACCCAAAGTCTTGGGTTCTAAATGCGATAATTTGGTATTGAGATCTCACACTTTAATCGCGATGCCGACACCAAATGAGCCTCTTCAGGAATTTTTCAATCAATTCAACTTCCAGGGATACACCTACGACCCGAATACGCCTGCACACGAAGAGTTCGAACTTCTCTGCCAGGCACGGCAATGGGGCCTGGGGAAAATTAGAGAACACGAAACTGAATTCTTGCTTGCTGTCAAACGAGAGCAAGATCTAAGGAGGAGTCTAGCTGACTCCAATAGGCCTCTTCGCGATTTTTTCAGTCAATTCAACTTCCAAGAATACACTTACGACCCGCATACACCGGCACTCGAAGAATTCAAACGTCTCTGCCAGGCACGGCGATGGGGGGCCTCGAAGATCAGAGAACACGAACCAGCATTCTTACTCGCTATCGAAAGAGAGCGGGATCTAAGGAGGAGTCTAGCTGGCCCCAATGCGCCTCTTCAGGAATTTTTCAATCAATTCAACTTCCAAAGACATACCTACGACCCACATGAGCCCGCGCTCAAAGGATTCAAGCACCTCTGCCAGGCACGGCAACGGGGCTCCTTGGAGATCGGAGAACACGAACCAGCACTCTTACCCGTTATCGAAAGAGAGCAGGATCTAAGGAGGAGTCTAGCTGGCCCCAATGCGCCTCTTCAAGAATTTTTCACTCAATTCAACTTCCAAAGATACACTTACGATCCGCATAAGCCTGGATACACTTACGACCCGCATAAGCCGGCACTCGAAGAATTCCAACGCCTCTGCCAGGTACGGCAGTGGGGCGCCTCGAAGATCAGAGAACACGAACCAGCATTCTTACTCGCTATCGAAAGAGAACAGAATCTAAGGAGGAGTCTAGCTGGCCCCAATGCACCTCTTCAAGAATTTTTCAGTCAATTCAACTTCCAAAGATACACTTACGATCCGCATAAGCCTGGATACACTTACGACCCGCATAAGCCTGCATTCGAAGAATTCCAACGCCTCTGCCAGGTACGGCAGTGGAGCGTCTCGAAGATCAGAGAACACGAACCAGCATTCTTACTCGCTATCGAAAGAGAACAGGATCTAAGGAGGCGTCCAGCTGGCCCCAATGCGCCTCTTCAAGAATTTTTCACTCAATTCAACTTCCAAAGATACACTTACGACCCGCATAAGCCTGCATTCGAAGAATTCCAGCGCCTCTGCCAGGTACGGCAGTGGGGCGCCTCGAAGATCGGAGAACACGAACCAGCATTCTTACTTGCTATCGAAAGAGAACAGGATATAAGGAGGAGTCTAGCTGGCCCCAATGCACCTCTTCAGGAATTTTTCAATCAATTCAACTTCCAAGGATATACCTACGACCCACATGAGCCCGCACTCGAAGAATTCAAGCACCTCTGCCAGGCACGGCAATGGGGCCCCTCAAAGATTCGAGAACATGAAACTGCATTCTTGCTTGCAGTCGAAAGAGAGAAGGATCTGAGAGGGAGTCTGACTGCCCCCAATGTGCGTCTTCAGGAATTTTTTAGTCAATTCAACTTCCAGGGATACACTTACGATCCGCATAAGCCTCCACTCGAAGAATTCAAACGTCTCTGTCAGGCACGGCAATGGGGCCCCTCGAAGATCAGAGAACACGAAACTGCATTCTTGCTTGCTGTTGGAAGAGGGCAGGATCGGAGGGAGAGTCTACCCGGCCCTAATGTCATCGAGTTTTTTATAAGATACGAATACCCGCTGTTCACCTATAACTTAGATGCCTCCCCAAAATCGGAGCTTCAGCGTCTCGCTGGGTTGAGGAAGTGGGGAGAAGCGAATCTTTCACAGGTTACGGAACAATTTAATAAGGCGGTGGCATTGGATGCGAGAGAGAAATCCGGATACGCAGTCTCAGAGTCTACAGATTCCGAGGATCTGGAAGCGCACGAAGTGGATCTTCTTGTGGATTGGATGAGGCAGCAGGAATGTTGTGGGTATAGCTACCGGGGGGCCCTGCCTGAGCTTAAATTCAGGAAACTAAAAGAGTGGGAACTGGTCGACGAGGGATCGGAGGACTTCCTCTCATGGACGGACTCTTGCGAATTCGAGCCACTGCACATTGAATTCAATCAGGTTGTAGAAAATGTCTTCAACTCACTACTCGATGAATTCTGCAAAATCACCGGATTCTCGCCCTGGCAGGTACTGGTTGGGTTATATGGCAAGAGGCGGCAAGGCGTTGGGAGACAGGAGGCGGAGACAGTGCGTTCCACAGAAGATCCTGTAAGGTTGTAAGATCCACTAACGCTTATTATTTCAGGTTCTTGGAAAGGTATTCGTCAATATATTCGACTTTCTAGACCTCTTCCAAGAGATTCTCAGAAACCCACCTACAACTAATAGTGGAAAGCTTTTACGTCTGCTTAAACCACGCGCCACCGAGTTGCAATTCCCAAACGAAATGATGTTAGGAGTGTACAGTTCTCTGACAGGTCGTGTTTTTCCTTTCAATGTGGCCAGTAAAAACGGGATACTAGCACTATTACTTCACCCTTTAAAGAAATTTTGGAAAGGACGTGAATGTGTTACGCAGAAATTTAAGAGAGAGGCCGGAGATGAACTACAAGCAGCGAGGGGGGAAGGGTGTGCTGAAGTAAGGAGATTGATTTTATCGAGGGAGTGGGATTGCTTTCGTCGTCGGTGATCTGGGCAAGAATCTGATCCTTTCTAAAACTTCGAGGTTGTGCAAGTCCGATTCTGGGATGGTATGACTGCTGTTAATTGTGGAGGGACTCGGGCACTGCCAGTGTGTGGTCGTCGGCGGAAAGTAGTATGGGTTGGACTATTGCTAGGTTATATGTTTCTCTTACTGTCTGGAGTTGCGGGGGATATTCTCTGCTTTCCTTTCCTTTGTGATAGAAGGTCGTAGAGAAGGAGAGACCGGAATAGCAAAGAATAGAGGCTCTCTTAGTTCATATGTTTGAGTATTATTACTCCTATCCTTATAGCCACATATTTTTAATTTGGAGCCAGCAATAGTAACTACCACTCTCTCTTTTGATCAGACCATTCTATTCAATCCATATTTTCCCACTAAACACGATAGAAGGCAGTGAAAACGTCTGGCGGGAGAGGGTGGGATTTGTATCCTTTACATTGTGTACTTGAGTATAATGCTTATAAAACTCTTCTGTGCAATACAGAATCTAATGGTAAGCACCAATGCATTACTAAGGGGATAGTATAGCGAGTATTCTTGATAATTAAATTATCGTGCTCGTATCATAGGTTAATCCCCTAATCTGTTTTCGCCTCCCGGTATACCACCTCCGGTAAGGACTCTGGGTTAATCTAAGAGTAAGGTCATTAACTACGCTAAACGGCTGCTAAATCTGCACACACTTTCAGATTTTTTAAGTGTTGGGGTTTAATGACAATGTGAATGTATTTTGACCCCACTGTGTATGGCGCGGGGAGCTCTTGTTGTGATAATTTATATATTAATGACTAGTAGAAAACATCTTCCCGATTGCTACACTTGAACTATCGTAAAATCTCAAATACGCTAACGGTAATCGAGCTGGGTACTATATCGTTGGAGTTGCTCCGTTTGGTAAGGTCTACTGTAGTATTTTCCTCCGTTTTTATTTCTTTCGGGAGGGCTATCCGCCCACCATTACCTGCGCTTTTCGCCCTTTTCCAGAGAAGGAAATCTTGGACTACCTCGAACACAATACAATTGTTTGAGATTCTATGGTGTTCGTGATCTCGGAGTACTCTAGGGAAGGAACTACTTGGGCGCAAAGTTAATTTTGATACGGCCAAAGGGGGGGCGCCGAAGCCCGGCCCACTCCACAACAGCCTCTTTTCCTTGGAAGCAAAAAGCAATGGATAAAATACGGTACCGTACTATGGCGCCGGACAATGCCAATCAGTACCTTACCCAACCCAAAATATGACCAACTTCAAACTCCTCCAAGTCAACAACAGCCCTTAAGCTCAAAAGCTTCTGTGAAAGTCTAACTGATGGAAGGAAATATGAACTTCCTGCTCTGCTAGAGCAGTTCAGAGATTTCCATTTTTTGTATGGGAGGTGCCAAAAATTAACACACCTGGGGTTAACAGTATCAAGGACTATCTTGGCAGTGCCATGCCTAATTTAGTAATAAACATCGCTGATCATTTCACCTTGCAAGCGATGGCGAATTAATATAGATGTCGATTGGTAGTTTGTGGCAATACGGGTATCTTGCAGCCGCGACTAGCCGGATTATGCATGATGGAAAAGCAAATACCATAAAAGCTCTTTTAAATTCGCTTGCTCCAAATACCCCTGTATATGGCAGCACCAGCCCAAATTAGGCTTAGCTGATCAAGTCAACACAATTGCGACAGCGAGTCAATCAGATCAAACACAACCTTCGAAGGCTATCATCGGGAAAGCATAACGATTGTACCCGAGTAATCTTTCCTAAGGACTTTTGTCTCTGAATCCCAAGATTAGCGAGCTAACGGGGCTAACAGAGATGGCGAATTTAAAAGAGTTTTTACGGCACTGTGCAAAAGAGGGCTAAAAACGGTGGTGAATCTCATTGCTCGCTTCTGAATTTCGGATCTGGAAATAATGGTCAGCGACGCCGGCCCCTGGGTCTCTAAATATAAAACCAACTGTTGTGCCGGCACGAAGCGCTGTCAAAGGCATAAATTTAGGGTTAGGTGAAATCGTTAGGCCTACCATGGAGGCTGCCGAGGTATACTAGACTAACTTATAGATACACGCATCGCCTGACAACTAAATAGAAGAGGGGTATGGGTATTTACACTTTGTAACCTCGTACAACGGTAATACCGTACTACGAAATCCTACCAGCCCGCCTAGAGGACTACGCAAGCGGGGATCCTTTTGTCCTGTTAGTGTGCTACCCAGTGTCTTGGGTTCCAAAGTGCAATAATTCGAGATTGAGATCTCACATCCTAATCGCAATGTCGACACCAAATGGGCCTCTTCAGGAATTTTTCAG
Source organism: Tuber borchii (assembly GCA_003070745.1). Taxonomy (NCBI): domain Eukaryota; kingdom Fungi; phylum Ascomycota; class Pezizomycetes; order Pezizales; family Tuberaceae; genus Tuber; species Tuber borchii. The sequence continues at coordinate 28,641 of NESQ01000022.1, forward strand.
CCAATTCAACTTCCATGGATACACCTACGACCCGCATACACCTGCGCTCGAAGAATTTAAATTTCTCTGCCAGGCACGGCAATGGGGTCGCAGGAAGATTAGAGAACACGAAACTGCATTATTGCTTGCCGTCGAAAGAGAGCAGGACCTAAGGAGGAGTCTAGCTGGCCTCAATATGCCTCTTCAGGAATTTTTCAGTCAATTCAACTTCTACGGATACACCTACGACCCACATACCCCTGTACTCGAAGAATTCGGATTTCTCTGCCAGGCATGGCAATGGGGCCCCTCGATGATCAGAGAACAAGAAATGGCCTTCTTGATTGCGGTGGAAAGAGAGCGGGATCTAAGGGGGAGTCTAGTTGGCCCCAATGTCTTCGATTTTTTCAGAAAATACGAATTCCAGCGGTTTACCTACAACTTGGATGCCCCTATACAATCGGAGTTTCAACGTCTTGTCAAGCTGAGGGGGTGGGGTGAAGCGAACCTTTCAAAGGTGGCGCAACAATTTAACAGGGCAGTGGTGTTGGATGCGACAGAGCAATCGGTTCTGGGCACGCAAGAGGCGGGTCTCCTAGCGCATTGGCTGATAGAGCAGGAATGCCATGGGTATAGGTACCTTGGAGGCCTGCCTGAGATTGAATTCAAGAAACTGGTTCGTGTCAAAAGATGGAAGTGGAATCAAGTTAGGAGGGAGGCAGGTATGGATACGAGGAACGAGGCATGGAAAGAATCTGAGGAATTCAACCAATTGCATACTGAATTCTATGAGGTTGTGGAGGAGGCCTTCAACTTGCTGCTCGATAGCTTCTGTCAAATCGCCAGATTCGAGCCCTGGCAGGTACTGGTTGGGCTATACGGCCCAGGGCTATACGGCCCAGAGCAGGGAATCATTGGGCTATACGGCCAAGAGCTGGAAAGTATGGGAAAAGAGGCTGCGAAGATAGTGCGTTCCACGAGAGATCCGGTAAAATTATGAGATTTACTAACCCTTATTATTTTAGATTCTTAAAAGCGTATTCGTCAATATATTCGACTTTCTAGACGCCTTCCAAGAGATTCTGAGAGACCCACCCACAACTGACCGCTGGATGCTTTTGCAACTACTTAGACCATTGGCTATCGAGCTGCAATTCCCAAACAACTCGTTGCTAGGAGTATACAGCGCCCTGACGAATCGCGTTTTTCCCCTTGAGATAGCCGAGAAAGACGGGACACTAGTTCTATTACTTCACCGTATAAGAGTATTTTGGAAAGGATTTAGGGGTCTCATGAAGGACTTCGAGGAAGAGGCCGGATATGAACTGCAAGAAGCGGAGGCAGAAGGCCGTGTTGGAATAAGGAGATTGCTTCTATCGAGGGAATGGGCTTGCTTTCATTCTCTAAGAGCTAGACAACAAGCTGTTCCGTTCTAAAACTTTGAGGTTACGCAAATACGATTCCGGGATGGGATAGCTGCTGTTAATTGCGGAAGGTGCTCGGGCACGACACATCTATGGACAGAAACTGGCGTGGAACTAGACTATTGTAGGTTACAGGTTTCTCCTGCTACCTGGGATTGAGGATAATATTTTTCATACTTTCCTTCTCTGTATGATGGAAGGCTGGAGGAGGAGAGACCGGTATAGTAAAGAGGAGAGGCTCTTTTTATTCACATGACATTGTTTGAGTATTATTACTTCTATCTTCACAGCCACATGCTTTGGATCGGCCCCAACAATTGTTGTCATCTCTCTCTCTTTTAATCAAATCATTCTATTTAGTCCATATTTTCCCACTGCACAACACAGAAGGCATTAAATAGCGGGCTGGTGGAGGGCGGGATTTTTTCTTTTATGTTGTCCTCCCCAAGTGGAATTCCTGTAAAACTCTCCTATACAGATAACAAGTGACTATGCATTACCGAGATGATGATAGTAGTATATAAGTCTTCTTGATAATTGAATTATAGTGCTCGTAGGTTAATTGACGCTGAACCCCTTAACCTGTGCGTAGATTTGACAACCTTTTAGTGTAATTAATGGCCTTACCCTGAGATTAATCTAAGGCCTTTGCTAGAGATGGTATGGCCAGAGAGGCTCTTGCTACGGCTAGTAGAAAACATCTGCGCGATTGCCGCTCTTGAGAAGACAATAGCAAGAGGGCTGGTGAGGGGTGGTTTATTGACTTTCCGGAGGTTCCTCCCGGAGGAAATATTTGCACTAACATTCGCAGTCCTAGCCTGGATGTTCTTATGTCCTTTTCTTTTTTTTTTAAGATCAAATTTAGCCTCTAAGCTATAAATCATAGCCTAGTTATTCAACACTCAAGCGGATAGTCATTATTCTTTATAGCTACTTGCCACTCACGTGCCACTGAAGCATCGTGCTTGGTCTACCGGAACCAACCAGACTGTTAAAGAATGAGGCCGCATGAGATTAAAGCTTACCCAAGGTGATATTTCCGTGGCACTTGTGGGAGCACTATTCCCTCCATTGTGGGTCTCCTTATTCGCTGGTCACACTCACTCGTTCATCTACAACTACAACCTTTAAGATGGCACTTTTACTGGCCTTAGCCATTGTCATTGATACTCTCAATCTGCGCCCTCAGCTGCCCCGCCCCCACTTGCTCTAGCACCCCCGTCCTCGCAGGACTAGGCTAACATCAGACCGCACTCCCAATCCACCTCCGCATGCCAGGTGAATGGGGGCTTCACTCGGAGCCTCTCAAATCTGAATTGTCATTGCAGAGCTCTAGCACAGCTTAGTTGTCTCTCGATTAGGGATGGCGCGCTGTACTGGTATCTAACAGCCGCCCCGCCGGATGATGCACGATGGAAGAGCAAATTGTGCGACAGAATTCTGACAACGGTAGTGAATCTCATTGTTCGCTTCTAAATTCTGGATCTAGAAATAGTGGTAAGCGACGCGGGCCCCTGTTCGACTGGTAAGAAGCGCTGTCAAGGGCATAGATCCAGGGTTAGGTGAAATTGTTAGGCCCACCATGGAGGCCGCCGAAGTACCGATATATTGGGTTAACTAATAGGTACTTACAATACCAGACACACTGCACGGCCTTGCAACCAAAAAAAACCTGCCAGCCTCCCCCCCCCCAGAGGATTACACAAGCGGCGATCTTTGTCTTGTTAGTGTGCTACCCAAAGTCTTGGGCTCCAACGTGCGATAATTTAGTATTGAGATCTCGCATTTTAATTGCGATGCCGACACCAAATGGGCCTCTTCAGGAATTTTTCAGTCAATTCAACTTCCAAAGATACACCTACGACCCACATACACCTGCATCCGGAGAATTTAAACGTCTCTGTCAGGCACGGCAATGGGGCCCCTCGAGGATCAGAGAACATGAAACTGAATTCTTGCTTGCTGTCGAAAAAGAGGAAAGGCCTCTTCAGGAATTTTTCAGACAATTCAACTTCCAAGGATACACCTACAACCCGCATACGCCTGCATCTGAAGAATTCAAACGCCTCTGCCAGGCACGGCAATGGGGCCCCTCGAAGATCAGAAAACACGAAACTGAATTCTTGCTTGCTGTCGAAAGGGAACAGGATCTAAGGCCTCTTCAGGCATTTTTTAGCCAATTCAACTTCCATGGATACACCTACGACCCGTATACGCCTGCACTCGAAGAATTCGAATCGCTCTGCCAGGCACGGCAATGGGGCCCCTCGAAGATCGGAAAACACGAAACTGCATTCTGGCATGCTGTCGGAAGAGGGCAGGATCCAAGGGAGAGCCCAGCGGGCCATAATGTCATCGAGTTTTTTAGCGAATACGGATGCCAGCGGTTCACCTACGACTTGGATGACTCAATACAATCTGAGTTTCAACGTCTTGTCAAACTGAGGGGGTGGGGGGAAGTGAACCTCTCAAAGGTCACGAAACGATTCAACGAGGCGGTGATGTTGGATGCGACAGAGCAATTGGTATACAGCGCCTCAGAGGCCACAGATTCCGATGATCCGGAAGAGGCCACAGATTCCGATGATCTGGAAGAAGACACAGATTCCGAGGACCTGGAAGAAGACACAGATTCCGAGGATCTGGAAGAAAATACATATTACGATGATCTGGATCAATACACATTTCCCGAGGATCCGGAAGAAGACACATATTCCGAGGATCTGGGCACGGAAGAGGTGGATCTCCTAGCGGATTGGCTGACGGAGCAGGAATGCCCTGGGTTTACGTATTATGGAGGCCTGCCTGAGCTTGCATTCAAGGAACTGGTTCGTGTCAAAGGACAGGAGTGGGATCTAGCTAGGATGGAAGAGGGTTTAGATATAGAGGACGAGGAATGGAAAGACTCTGTGGAATTCATGCTATTGCGCACTGAATTCTATGAGGTTGTGGAAGAGGCCTTCAACTTGCTGCTCGGTAAATTCTGCCAAATCACCAGATTCAAACCCTGGCAGGTATTGGTTGGGCTATACGGCCCAGAGATATACGGCCCAGAACAGGGAATGGGGCTGGAAAGCATAGGAAAGAGGGCTGCGAAGATAGTGCGTTCCATGAAAGATCCGGTAAAATTAAAATATCTACTAACACTTATTATTTCAGATTCTTCAAAATGTATTCATCAATATATTCGACTTTCTAGATGCTTTCCAAGAGATTCTCAAAGACCCACCCACAACTGACCGCTGGGAGCTTTTGCAACGACTCAGACCATTGGCTATCGAGTTGCAATTCCCAAACAACTCGTTGCTAGGAGTATACAGCGCCCTGACGAATCGCGTTTTCCCCCTCCAGATAGCCAAGGAAGAAGGGACACTAGCTCTATTACTTCACCGTATAAGAGTATTTTTGAAAGGATTTAGGGATCTCGTGGAGGGCTTTGAGGAAGAGGCCGGATATGAACTGCAAGAGGCGGAGGAAGAAGGCCGTGTTGGAATAAGGAGATTGCTTCTATCGAGGGAATGGGCTTGCTTGCAGCCTCTGAGAGCTAGACAACAAGCTGTTCCGTTCTAAAACTTTGAGGTTGCTCAAATACGATTCCAGGATGGGATAGCTGCTGTTAATTACGGAAGGTGCTCGGGCACGATGCAGCTATGGATGGAAAGTGGTGTGGAACTAGACTACCCTAGGTTACAGGTTTCTCCTGCTATCTGGGATTGAGGGTAATATTTTCATACTTTCCGTCTCTGTGTGATGGAAGGGTGTGGAGAAGGAGAGACCGGTATTCGAGAGGAGGGGCTCTTTTTATTTATACGACACTGTTTGAGCATTATTACTTCTATATTCACAGTCGCATGCTTTGGGCTGGCCCCAACAATTGCTGTCACTTCTCTCTTTTGGTCAGATCATTCTACTGTATTTAGTCCATATTTTCTCACTGTACACCACGGAAGGCATTAAAAAGCGTGCTAGGGGAGAGCGGGATGTTTTGTTTTGTTTTTTCACATGTCATATACTTGTAAAAGTTTCCCTTACGGATAATAAGTGCCTATGCATTACCGACATGATGATAGTATCATAGTAAGTTTTCTTGATAATTGAATTATGGTGCTTCTAGGTAGTTTATTAACCTTTAGGGGGCTCCTCCCCCGGAGGAAAGATTTTGTACTAACCTTCACAGTCCTGGCCTAGATGCCCCCTATGTCATTTCCTTTTTTCACGATATCAAATTTAGCCTCTAAGCTATAAATCATAGCTCGGCTATTCAGCACTGGGGTGGATAGGCATTATTATTTATAGCTACTTGCCGCTGAAGCATCGTACTTGGTCTACCGGAACCAACCAGACTGTTAGAGAATGAGGCTGCATTAGATTAAAGCCTGTCCAAGGCGATATTTCCGTGGCACTTGCTGGAGCACCATCCCCTCCATTGTGAGCCTCCTTCTTGTTCGTTAGTCACACTCACTAGTTGATCTAAACCATAGCCTTTAAGATGGTGTCTCTACTAGCTTTAGCCATTGTCGTTAATGCTTTCAATTTGTACCTTCAGCTGCCTCGCTCCCACTGGCTCTAGCACCCCCGTCCTCGCAGGACTAGGCCAACATCAGACCGCACTCCCAATCCACTGGTAGATTCGCCCACCCAGATCACCAGTCCACCTCCGCATGCCAGGCAAATGGGGGCTTCATACCCTACCACTGTTGAAGCACTATATTAGGTTTTAAGTACAAGCCCTGCTAGATTGGCCGGATTGGGCAATAGGCAAGCAAACGTCATGGCAGGTTATCAATTACTGTATCATCCGTTCTATGGGAGCATTGTTCGACCCTCCACTCTCTAACTGACTAAACGGAGCCTCTCAAATCTAAATTGTCGTAGCACAGAGGCAGCTCGAGCACAGCTCAGTTGTCTCTAATTAGGTGTGGTGCGCTGTGGGGAACACCTGGGAAACAATATGGGGTTTTTTTTGGTTAAAGGAACTACCATCCCTCATCACTACGACTTTGAGATCGGACTTTGGTTAAAGGAACTACCACTCCGCATCACTACGAATTGGACTTTGTGCATTGTGTTTTATTATTATTTTTTTACTCTTTTGCGCTTTAGTTACTTACAACTCTCTACTCTATATTCCGCTTACAAGCTATACTTGATCCACCTGAGTGCACATTACTTTTATCTTCGCATACTTCTTTGTGATAAGAAAGAGTCGAACCCCTACGTCTTGGGGTACTCTGGAAGTAAGGTGTTGCTTTTGTGGTGATAAGTAACCCTGTTGCGTGATATCTCCTGGGCTGCTGAAACCGTGGAAAATTTTGTGCCGCCCCTGTCAGTTTCTAAGACACAGATGACTAAGGTGCCTTCACAGTATTCTTCAGTGATGCTATGAGTAGATATGATCATATAGCCTGGTTTTGTTAGTTACTACAAATTCGCAGACATGCAAACCTCAGACCATAGCCAAATTTGGTTATATGATCATATCTACTCATAGCATCACTGAAGAATACTGTGAAGGCACCTTAGTCATCTGTGTCTTAGAAACTGACAGGGGCGGCACAAAATTTTCCACGGTTTCAGCAGCCCAGGAGATAGACAAGGAAACCACGATTTCGTTTTTCAGTACTCGAGTAGTGAATCTCATTGCTCGCTTCTAAATTCTAGATCTAGTAATAATGGTAAGCAACGCTGGTCCCTAGGTCGCTAAATAAAGCCAACTGTTCCACCGGCATGAAGCGCTGTTAAAGGCATAAATCTAGGGTTAGGTGAAATAGTTAGGCCTACCATGGAGGCTGCCGAAGTACTGGAGTATACTAGGCTAAATTATAGGTATAATAACAGATGGGCCGCCTTACAACTAAATAGAAGAGGGATACGGGTATTTACATTCCACAACTTCGTACCACGGTACTATACAACAAAATCCTACCAACCCTCCCAGAGGATTACACAAGCGGGGATCCTTTTTTGTCTTGTTGGTGTGCTGCCCATAGTCTTGAGATCTCACGTTTTGATCTTAATGTCGCCACCAAATAGGCCTCTTAAGAAATTTTTCCGTCAATTCAACTTCCAGAGATACACTTACGACCCACATAAGCCTCCACTCGAAGAATTCAAACGTCTCTGCCAGGCACGGCAATGGGGCGCCTCGAAGATCAGAAAACACGAAACTGCATTCTTGCATGCTATCGGAAGTGAGCAGGATCTGAGGGGGGGTCTAGCTGGCCCTAATGTCATCGAGTTTTTCAGAAAATACGAATACCAGCGGTTCACCTACGACTTGGATGCCCCTATACAATCGGAGTTTCAACGTCTTGTTGGGCTGAGGGGGTGGGGGGAAGCGAATCTTTCAAACGTCACGAGCCGGTTTTATAAGGCGGTGGCACTAGATGGGGGAGAGCAATCCGTATACAACGCCGGCCCTAATGCCATCAAGTTTTTCAGACAATACGAATACCAGCTGTTCACCTACGACCCGAATGCCTCCGTGCAGTCGGAGTTTCAACGTCTTGTTGGGCTGAGGGGGTGGGAGAAAGCGAATCTTTCAAAGGTCACGGAGCAGTTTAATAAGGCGGTAGCATCAGATGCGAGAGAGCAATCGGTATGCAACGCCTCAAAGTCCACACATCCCAAGGATCCGGGGACGCAAGAGGTGGATATTATAGTGGATTGGCTAAGGGAGCAAGAATGTCATGGGTATAGGTACCGGGGAGACTCGCCTGAGCTTGAATTCAAGGAACTGGTTCGTGTCAAAAGACGGGAGTGGAATCAAGTTAGGAGGGAGGCAGATATGGATACGGGGAACGAGGCATGGAAAGAATCTGATGAATTCGACCTATTGCGCACTGAATTCTATGAGGTTGTGGAGAAGGCCTTCAACACGCTGCTCGGTAGGTTCTGCCAAATCACCGGATTCACGCCCTGGCAGGTATTGGTTGGGCTATACCGCCCGGGGGTATGCAGCCCGGAGCAGGGAATGGTTGAGCTATGCAATCAGGAGCTGGGAAGCATGGAAAAAGAGGCTGCGAAGATAGTGTGTTCAACGAGAGATCCGGTAAAATTATGAGATTTACTAACCCTTATTATTTTAGATTCTTAAAAGCGTATTCGTCAATATATTCGACTTTCTAGACGCCTTCCAAGAGATTCTGAGAGACCCACCCACAACTGACGGCTGGGAGCTTTTGCAACTACTCAGACCATTGGCTATCGAGTTGGAATTCAAAAAAAACTCGATGCTAGGAGTATATAGCGCCCTGACGAATCGTGTTTTCCCCCTTGAAATGGCCAAGGAAGACGGGACATTAATTCTATTACTTCACCGTATAAGGGCATTTTTGAATGGATTTAAAGGTCTCATGAAGGACTTTGAGAAAGAGGCCGGAGATGAACTGCAAGAAGCGGAGAAGGAAGGGTGTGCTGGAATAAGGAGATTGCTTCTGTCGAGGGAATGGGCTTGCTTGCATCCTCTACAAGCCAAGCAAGAAGCTTTTCCATTCTAAAGCTTCGAGGTTGCGCAAATACGATTCCGGGATGGGATAACTGCTGTTAATTGCGGAAGGTGCTCGGGCACGATGCAGCTATGGATGGAAAGTGGTGTGGAACTAGACTACCCTAGGTTACAGGTTTCTCCTGCTATCTGGGATTGAGGGTAATATTTTCATACTTTCCGTCTCTGTGTGATGGAAGGGTGTGGAGAAGGAGAGACCGGTATTCGAGAGGAGGGGCTCTTTTTATTTATACGACACTGTTTGAGCATTATTACTTCTATATTCACAGTCGCATGCTTTGGGCTGGCCCCAACAATTGCTGTCACTTCTCTCTTTTGGTCAGATCATTCTACTGTATTTAGTCCATATTTTCTCACTGTACACCACGGAAGGCATTAAAAAGCGTGCTAGGGGAGAGCGGGATGTTTTGTTTTGTTTTTTCACATGTCAAATACTTGTAAAAGTTTCCCTTACGGATAATAAGTGCCTATGCATTACCGACATGATGATAGTATCATATTGTTTTCTTGATAATTGAATTATGGTGCTTCTAGGTAGTTTATTAAACTTTAGGGGGCAGTCCTGGCTTAGATGCCCCTTATGTCATTTCCTTTTTTCAAGATAGAAGCATCGTGCTTGGTTTACCGGAACTAACCAGACTGTTAGAGAATGAGGCTGCATTAGATTAAAGCCTGTCCAAGGTGATACTTTCGTGGCACTTGCTGGAGTACCATCCCCTCCATTGTGGGCCTCCTTCTTGTTCGTTGGTCACACTCACTAGTTGATCTAAACCATAGCCTTTAAGATGGTATCTCTACTAGCTCTAGCCATTGTCGTTAATGCTCTTAATCTGTGCCTTCAGCTGCCTCGCTCCCACTGGCTCTAGCACCCGTCCTCGCAGGACTAGGCTAACATTAGACCGCACTCCCAATCCACCGGCAGACTCGCCGGCCCAGATCACCAGTCCACCTCCGCATGCCAGGCAAACGGGGGCTTCATACCCTACCACTATTGAAGCACTACTTGCATATTAGGTTTTAAGTACAAGCCCTGCTGGATTGGCCGGATTGGGCAATAGGCAAGCAAACGCTATGGCAGGTTGTCAATTATTATCGGTTCTATGGTAGCGTCGTTTGACCCTCCACTCTCTAACTGACCAAACGGAGCCTCTCAAATCTGAATTGTCGTAGCACAGAGGTACCGGTAGCTCGAGCACAGCTCAGTCGTCTCTCGATTAGGCGTGGTACGCTGGTACTCGAGTGCTCGAGTTAAGGGCCGGTATCTTGCAGCCGCCACCCGCCGAATTATGCACGATGGAAGAGCAAAGCGTGCAAAAGGGTGCTGATAACGGGGGAATCTTATTACTCGCTTCTAAATTCTAGATCTGGTAATAATGGTAAGCAACGCTGGCCCCTGGGTCGCTAAATACAGTACTCGAGTATCCCTTGGAGAGCTAAGACAAAGGAATTCAGCCCTCCCGCGAAATTGCGCCATAGCAGGGTATATAAGCAGGGGTTGAGATTACAAAACAGCCCCAAATGATATAGCTGAAGCCGCTTTTTACGTTGATTTCTGTTATGAGGAGGCTGAAAACTGCTTATTAATCCTATGTCTTGGACCCCACTCTTGCGCGATTTGCTGGAGGACTGAATTCCATTGTCTCAGCTCTCCAAGAGATACTCTAGTGCTTCGGCAGCCTCCATAGTAGGCCCACTATTTCACCTAAGTTACTAGGCCGCCTTACAACTAAATAGAAGAGGGATACGGGTATTTACATTCCACAACTTCTTACCACGGTACTATACGACAAAATCCTACCAGCCCTCCCAGAGGATTACACAAGCGGGGATCCTTTTTTGTCTACCCAAAGTCTTGGGTTCTCACGTTTTAATCTTAATGTCACCACCAAATAGGCTTCTTCAGAAATTTTTCCGTCAATTCAACTTCCAGAGATACACTTACGACCCACATAAGCCTCCACTCGAAGAATTCAAACGTCTCTGCCAGGCACGGCAATGGGGTACTTCGGAGATCGGAAAACACAAAACTGCATTCTTGCTTGCTCTCGAAAAAGGGAAGGATCGGAGGGGGAGTCTACCCGGCCCCAATCTTATCAAGTTTTTCAGAAAATACGAATATCAGCAGTTCACCTACGACTTGGATGCCCCTATTCAATCGGAGTTTCAACGTCTTGTTAGGCTGAGGGGGTGGGGGGAAGCAAATCGTTCAAACGTCACGAGCCAATTTAATAAGGCCGTGGCACTGGATGGGGGAGAGCAATCCGTATACAGCGCCGGCCCTAATGCCATCAAGTTTTTCAGACAATACGAATACCAGCTGTTCACCTACGACTCGAATGCCTCCGTGCAGTCGGAGTTTCAACGTCTTGTTGGGCTGAGGGGGTGGGAGAAAGCGAATCTTTCAAAGGTCACGGAGCAGTTTAATAAGGCGGTAGCATCAGATGCGAGAGAGCAATCGGTATGCAACGCCTCAAAGTCCACACATCCCAAGGATCCGGGGACGCAAAAGGTGGATATTATAGCGAATTGGCTAAGGGAGCAAGAATGTCATGGGTATAGGTACCGGGGAGGCTCGCCTGAGCTTGAATTCAGGGAACTGGTTGGTGTCAAAAGACAGGAGTGGGATCAAGTTAGGAGGGAGGCAGATATGGATACGGGGAACGAGGCATGGAAAGAGTCTGATGAATTCGACCTATTGCGCACTGGATTCTATAGGGTTGTAGAGAAGGCCTTCAACACGCTGCTCGGTAGATTCTGCCAAATCACCAGACTCAGGCCCTGGCAGGTATTGGTTGGGCTGTGCGGCCAGGGGCAGGAAAGCGTTGGGCTATACAATCAGGGGCTGGGAAGCATGGGAAAAGAGGCCGCGGAGACAGTGCGTTTTACGAAAGATCCGGCATAATTAAAATATCTACTAATACTTATTATTTCAGATTCTTCAAAACGTATTCATCAATATATTCGACTTTCTAGACGCCTTCCAAGAGATTCTCAAAGATCCGCCCACAACCGACCGCCGGGAACTTTTGCAGCTACTTAGACCATTGGCCACCGAGCTGCAATTCCCAAGCAACTCGATGCTAGGACTATACAGCGCCCTGACGAATCGTGTTTTTCCCCTCCCGATAGCTAAGAAAGACGGGACACTAGTTCTATTACTTCACCATATAAAGGAATTTTTGAATGAATTTCAAGGTCTCATGAAGGACTTCAAGAAAGAGGCCGGGGATGAACTGCAAAAAGCGGAGGCAGAAGGGCGTGTTGGAATAAGGAGATTGCTTCTGTCGAGGGAATGGGCTTGCTTGGATCCTCAACAAGCTAAGAGCCTGTTTGGCTACAACGGCTCCGTTCCGTTCCCCCATACAAAAGGTCCTTTTCCCTCCGTTTCAAAACGGAAGGAACACTCTTTTTACAGTGGAAACGGTCGCCGAACGGAACGGAGCCGTTGTAAACAAACAGGCTCTAAGCAGGAGGCTTCCCCGTTCAACTCGGCGATTTTTAAAGTATCCGGAATCTTGGCACTGATTTGTATTTGGTTTTGGCGCTAAGCTGTACTTGCGCATCTTGGTTGCACACTAGGGCTTATCCCCAGTCGCGGCCTGTTTGACTAATCTGATGAGGGATTTATGTTGATGAGATTTTCGGTGGTGTCACAGGTATTATATCTAAAAAAAGAGAGAATAAGACTAGGTTGTGGATGTACTCGTACCGGTAACTTAATTGTAAAATTCAACAAGATCATCCTCGGGCTTTAAGCATACCGGTAAGTTAAGGGATTTGACATTGGCTGCAGCGGCCGAGAGAGAGCGGGGGAATCTTTTCTTATGGGATACTGGTATCGGAGTAATTATGATACTCGAGCGCATGGCGTTCGATTTGTAATGGTTGTCCAAGAAACTCGGCCAGGGACCATCTGAGCTTTGGGAGGATCTTAGGCTTCTCAGCGGGCCGCACGTTATCTACTCGTATTACAAGAGGCTTAGACTAGATTGTAGCCTCCGCGCAGCAATAGTTTGTCCTAAGCGTCATTGTGACACCGGGTCTTGGGCGGTGAAATCCTAAAATTTACCCCGCCAAGCCCCAATGTTGCCTTGCATCCCATCACTCCCTTTTTCCTTTTTCCTCTTCCTTTTCCCCCCGCCGCCTCCACTCCGTAGTGGTGGTGGTGGTGTTTTATTTACTTGCACCTCTCCTCGAGCTCTTCACTGTTTAGGATAGCTTTTCGAGATCGCTTCTTACTTTCAACCCTTGATATCTTTTCCGATTGTCTTCATGGACGCCCTAGTTGAGGCTCTTAAGTCACTCTCGCCTATTAGTGTTGACTCGTTGCCACGCGAGGATGACTTGGAAGGCTATTTAGCCAACTCTCTTCGTGATACCAAAGTTCTCCTCTCTTCTTTGCCACCGAACGAAGAAGGGGCTCCGACTGGACCCGGGGGAGTAGAGGAGTTGCAGCGGGAATGGAAGCCTATCAAATTGTCTGCGAAGGAGAACCCTATGGGAATCCAGGTGTTCAAATTGCAGTCAAGGGATGGGAAGGGGGCTTGGTTTGCTCGTCGGAGTGTGCATGCTGGGATAGGATTCAAGAGACTCAGGGCCGGTCTCGAGAGAGAGTTTCAGCAGGGTGATGGCAAGGGTGTTAGAGAAGAGAGAGGGAACGTGAGAGGCATCGGACGCGAGAGGCAAGTTGAAAGGAAAGGGTGTAGGATTGGCCAGATTGAAGGTATTTTTCTTCTCTTCCCTTTTTTTCGGAACTGTGGTAACAGTGATCTCTAGTGAACTATTTGTCGGCACAATTCCCCGGGCCTTCTGCTCCTCGAGATTTTGTAACCGCCTGCCTAACCTCCTCAGCAAATCCAGAGGATCTGTCACAGCCCGGCCAGCCTCGCGGAAGCTCTCCAAACAAGTCCCGCCAATTCACGATGGTGTCGCGTCCACTGATCGACCACCCGGAGTGTGCTGAACGCCAGGGATACGTACGTGGGCAATACGAATCGGTCGAATTCCTCCGAGAGATTCCCGCCGAACAGAATCCGCCCATTAATCGCCGTGATGGGGTTGTTCTGCCGGTAATAAAGCGGGTTCGGAGTGTACCAGACCTGTCGGAAGACAAGGAGCGAGTTGACCACAGCGGAAGAAAACGAGGCCAGACGATCACTTTCTCAGACGGTTCTAAACCGGGACATCGCGAGGAATACACACCGAGAGGGAGTATGGATAGCGCGGATATAGCGGCGGGAGACCCTGAAGAGAACCCCGTGGAATGGATTATGATCAGTCGTTCTGATCCCGGTGGAAGCGTTCCCAGGTGGATGGTAGAGCGTGGCACCCCAGGATCTATTGTCAGAGATGCCGAGAAATTCTTAGATTGGGCTGAAACGCATGAGGACCTAGCAAATGACTACCCAGAAGTGGAAGAAGCAGCAGAAGCCGATGCTGGAGCCAGCCTAGGTGAATCTGATGAGTTGAGAGAAGGGGCGGTATCTGGGCAGCAGAAGCATGAAGAGTCTAAACAAGATATCGGCGCAACGGATTCCGACTCCCAGTGGGAAAAGCGAGCAACGGATGGAGGCCTAATTTCTTCCGCTGTCGACACTCTTTCTGCTGGTGCAGCTGCCGTCGTGCCTTCGGCAATATACACACCGAGCACAACAGTAGCTTCCTCGCCTGCTCCCTCCGGAACCCCGACCCAATTGACGGGTTCCACCTCCGACAAAGACGCCGAGGACGATAAATCCGATGCAGCATCATTAAACACCTTCACCACCGCCATCTCAGCAGGCTCATATACAGGTAACTTGTCTCCGCCTTCGTCCTCAGCATCATCAATGCACACCAGCCCATCAACAACCACTAGCCGACATCACCCCCATACCACCCATGAAGAAAAAGCCCTGAATCGTCTACTCCGCGAGAAGTCAAAGCTATCGGCGAAGCTGGCGAAGCAAATGGAAAAGGAGGAGCGGAAGCGATCAAAAGATGGGGAGAAGGAAAAGAAGTTGCTAGAAAAACATTTGAAAGAGGTAGAAAAACGCGAGGATCGTTATCGCAAGGATATAGAAAAGGCGAAGCGCAGGGAGGAGAAACGGGAGAGGAAGGAGGGTAGGGATAGACGAGAGATTGGAGAATTGAAAAGAGTTGTCGAGGGTTTGACGAGAGAGAATCTGGACTTGAGAGCCAGAGTCGAGGAGCTGGAAAGGAAGGAGCAGTGGGCTAGTGGTGAGAAAGTGGGGGCAGATGTTCCTACAGGCTATAAGACTTAATTGCTATTTCCTTTCTTTTGCTATTCTGATGTTTTCACCTTTGCTTTCTGTATTATACGATGATGGGTTGGGGCGTTACGTTGGGAGTATTAGCATTCAATACCCGGTACAGTACGATACCTTGTGTATAACCTGACGAATCTGATGAAATGAGCCATTGAAAAACAATACCCGAGAATCCACTGGTCCCGTCTCTCGTCTCTCCGATGTTAACCGAACAATTGTGAGTGGACTACCGGTACTATAATTGATAGACCAATCGGGGGGGAGCCTGGGGGCTTTTTGTCGATCACTCGTGATCGATTGTGTGGGTGCTTAGGCTTGGTTGGATGGACGGATGTAAAGGAGTGATGTATCATAATACCGGTATCAACTTTATACGCGCCACGACCAGCTACGGTAGATGTGGTGATGAGCTAGTGCCTAAAGTGCCGGTACCGTATCGTAGTATGATAGATAGCTATGCCGGAGGCAGCGGTATTCCCTTCATCAGACACTTTAGAGATTCTTCCTAACTTAGGGCCCAGCTAAATATTTGAGCAGCGCGGGCACAGTCAGTTTGCAGTCAGGGCTGCTCCTTCCTTCCTTCCTTCCTTCCTTAGTTGCTATGATACTACGATTAAACTTGGATTCTCTGGGGGGGGGAGCGCTCGTGATGAGATTCTACGGTATCATACCACTGACAGTCGTTGCAGCGATCATCTACGGTCACTCATGCGCGAGTGTCAACTCTTGTGTTAAAAGAAAAAATATGGGACAATAGAAGTGGAAGACTGGGCGCATAATTTTTTATTCCGGTGGACATATGGGGATTTTGCAGTCACGCTAACGATCTATCTTATCTTAAGAAGACTGAGCCCTTAAGCTAGCCCGGTTCAACTGACTGGTGGAGATCTCATTTCAGCATCCCATGCATGTGTACTATGTCTTGGCTTTCGACATCGGAAATGTTATTCAGCTTACGTTTGAACGGGACGAAGGGAAATTTACGGATCGGAATAAGATGGTATCGTAGTTGTCTAGAATAACACTCTAGTATAGAGTATATAAAAAAGGAGGCATTGTTGAACCCGCAAAACAAGCGCAAGACATAATGAGGAAGAGGAGGGGGGGAAAAAGAGAAAGAGAATGCCATTGAAACGATATCTGGTCTCACTTCAAGAAGTGGATCCACATCCCCTTCTCATCAATCGAGTTCCTCCCAACGCCAACCTGCCCTTCAATCCCCAACCTCAACGCAATCTCCACGATCCCCGGACCCCGATCCCTCAACCTCCGCCGCTCAATATCCAGCGTCGGTGACTCGACGAAAACCCACGGCTTAACGAGCTCAGGCACACTAATTGGCGTGTCAAGCGGTAAGCGCGCTGTGCCGAAAACCTGCACGGGCGAGGTGTCCATAATGCTGGAGTAGAGGTCTAGGTACGCGGCCTCCTGCCCATCCGGCACGAGGATGGTGAACTGTGCGATGCCCCTCACACCGCTTGGATGCGTGGTGCGCTCCTTCGTCACATCAACGCGCAGCTCGCGGGGAGTGATATCGTGGCACCAGAAGGGGATCTCCCCGCGACGACTGCCGCTGCTGGGGGCGCCGACTTGTGCTTGGCCCTTGGGGAATGTCACCTTCCAGCGAATATCTTTCCCGTCCCGGGCCCCCTTGCGCCCGCCCTCTACCGGTTGGTCGTAGTCGATGCCTAGCCGGCCGGACTTCTGGTGGATGCGGCCGCGCAGGCCCGCGTAGTCGAAGGTGTCTTTCGGATTCGTTGTCAGGGCGAAGTCGATGAAGCCGTACTTTTTGTGGCCCCAGAAGTGGCCGCGCCGGAGGGAGGGGTTGTCGTTTATGAAGGCTATTAGCTCCAGGTATGTACCGTCTTCGAAGATTATTAGCTTATTTTCCGTCTTGCCATCTAAGTGCCGCCCGCCTGGGGTTAGGGTGAAGTTGTTGGTTATCCAAGATGGAGGGTTGTGCAAATCTGCATAAGGGACAAGGATGACGACGTGGTCTATCTGGGCCGGAGCCATAGCGGTGGTGTTGATGGGGCAGAGGAATCAAGGTTGTAGAAGCCCGGTGGAGAGTTAAAGGAGTGGAGAAAGGAGGATAATTGAAGGGAGTTCACAAGAAATTGTCGAATTGTATGGCAAGTTTCTGGTGAGAAAAACTATACAGGCCAGGAACGGGAATCGAAAACTCAGTAATTGTTTGGCTTCGATACCAGGTCTTGATGGGGAGAACCTGGAATATAATCAGCAAAACAAACATAGCAAGACCTCATGTCTGATCACATCATTTCTTCCATGGATGATGTTAAGCGGGTTATGGTCGAAGGAATCCAAATGAGAAGGCCGCGCCCATGGACAGCCTGTCCAGGAAGAACGCTATCGTATGCACCGCGTGGTGGATTTCTAATTGACGAAGCGTAGTGCAGTGCCTTACGCGCAAAGCGAGAACCACAGCGATTAATCTCTGGCTTCCTGGTGGATGGATGGCTGTAAAGTAAGTGAGGGTGAGTTGGAGGATGCGGTGGGTAGGGAGACAAGGGAGATTACATTGACGGGTGGAAGTAGACTGCCGTGCTGTACCGACGCTCCGGATAGATCAACCAACCAACGGCCAACCTTATGACGCCTTATTCCCCTACTCTTTCGCGACATCCATGCTCATATCATAGGCTGCCTTTGCGCATGCGTGCATCCACAGATATGCCTAAGCCCGGGTTAACGACAATGGTCCCCGCGACGATATGCCCTGTTAACTGTACAGTGCAAAAAATAAAATAAAAAACCTCTTGCCAGCGAGACCTACGTGTCCGAACAAGATTTGGATTATTCAGTTCTCTGGTCGATTCCGAGGGTGCGTCTTTACCGACTCATTGAATCCTATAAATCAGAAAGCATCAGTGGTGGTAGAGGTGGATGTCAGCATGTGTGAGTAAGGGGCCTCCTTCCAAGCACCCCTCTCATGATCGATGTTTGCAGATAGAGAGTGTGGTATCATAGGGAACCTGCAGAATCTATTCCACTGACCGGTCATCCAAATCTGAGAGCACCATTCATGATGTGATCCGGCTATCATTGATGGTAGATCAGGCATCAAGAGGTGACTAAGGTGCGAAATCCCACAGCGTGGAGACAATCGGAGAACCAATTCTGATTACTATGGTACCGTACCCCTACCCATCTGCGGGAAGCCTGCCACAACATCCATCGAAGGAGATTTCGAGGTGCTGTTGAGTAGAGGAAAAAATAATGAGCATCAAAACAGCCCGGGAGGGGGATTTATATCACGTTCGGAACTTATCACACTTGATCACTCGTATTTTGAAATACCAAGGTTCGTGTTACATTTAATTGAGGTGCATTCACCAGAGACGGGAGTGCTCCTACCATACCCTTGAGCTTTGAGAGAACGGGGTAATCGGGGAAAAATTAACCACCAAACAGGCCACTTGCGAAATTATGGCAACAAGTCTTTGCAAGAATGAGGATGGATTAAGCTTTCGGTGCGCCCCTTGAGCTAAAAAGCAAAAAGATGTGCTAAACATAGGAGGAAATGTTTCTTTTTCCTGAACCTGCTGGAGTAACATTAAGCAAAAAGAATTAAAAGCCACCAGAAACCAAGCAAAGTAGGGGCTAGCCGAGCGCAGCGCTTAGTAAGCAAGGCTGATGGAAGAAATGCCAGTATAATGATGCCTCATGCTGCGATTGCCTGAGTGTTTCCTGAGGGAGAAATTGATCTTCGGAAACAAAATACCGGTATTGAAATACCCGTGAGAAAAGAATTTTGATTGTGGAGTTGACAGTGCGAGTACAAGGGAGCTGTTTTCCCACAAGGCGAGAGATTTGGAGATGTTAGGGAAGCCAGATTTATAACTTGCGAAAACATGGTAGCTGCTGTTGGAAACAATATGGTGAAAGGGAGCTTATACTCGGGGGGGTCAGTAAAAACCGGAAAACTATTTCCACCGATCCCATACAAATCTCTGTAGAGACAAGGGTTATGTTTTCCGATCTTTAATGACCCCCGAGTAATACTAGAACGTAATGGACCGGGAAGTGGATCAGACGCAGAAGTAAATCGGTTTGTATGTAAATTTTGCACAGACCCCCCACTACGGGAATTCGACAAAATAAATCCTCCGAATTCAGCTCAAAAACAAGCAAATCTGAAACAGTGTGCTATCAGAGATAGCCTCCTACCCTTCTAAATCTCGTCCTCTTACCGTTGTGCGTCAATTAGGATTCCCACATTTCTACTTCTCTGGTGCGTTTTTATTGGTCCACTTCCCCTTCTGATCCGCTTCCCGGTCCAATACGTGAACCCAAAAAACTCAAGCAACAATACTTTGTGGATCCAGACGGCAAAAAGCGGAGAAGAGAGAAAGAGGGAGCGCGTGTGGACCCCTCGATGCTTAGAATGACTCATATTTCCGCATTTATAGGTCGGGCGTGGGAGTGGGTAGCTACCTATCATGGCTAACTAAAGCCGAATATTATTATCATTTGGTGTGAATTAAAAGATAATAAAAGAAAAGACGCTTGACCTAGTACGAGAATTAATGACGCAAGTAATAGTAACAAGACACCTGATTCCGAATATATAGTAAATGCTACAGCTAAAACCAAAGTAGCTATTAAACCATATAGTGTGCCAGCTTTATTTCCTTGTTCATAATTCTATTAATACTGATATACTTTTACTTACTCCCGCTCTACTGGCCTCACCTCTTCACTGCCCTCCCCCAGCTGCTCCTAAATCGGTTCCTGAGGCTCCCGGCCTTCACCTGTGGCTTCGGAATTAATACTCAGTGGTACATACAACTCTGCATTCCATAGCTGCTTGTTGAAATTAAGTATTGGCCCACAAGGAGCAGTTTGTTATAAGACGCGAGGAAGGAAGGAAGTTCTTAGCATTGCGAGTGGATGAACACTTCCCTTCTCGCATCTTATCGTCACAATTGCTGTTACCAGTTTCACAATGATCATTATTTTCACTAACATCGGCTACATTGTCCTCTTTGTAGTAAACCCATCATTTCTTCGATATTCCACATAATTTTGACACACCTTTCAGCACTTTAAAAGGAACCGCATTCCGAATACACGATGGTAATACAAGTACTGTATTATAGGAAACTGAGATCAATTGATTCATCTAATCCCCCGGGCCTATCACTAATTTGCATCAACGTCCATAGCAGCGGAGACCTTTCGCTCTACACTGATAATATTTCTATCCTACATATCTAAAATGTCAAACGAGCGCCATAGGCTGATAGTAGGCGGTATGTTCCCCTTCGATTTTGGTTCGCGATATTCTAATCCGTGAATCAAAGTGGATTTTGGCACGACATACTCTGGTAATTAGCGTCTCTCCTTCAATAGCCAGATACCATTGCTAACTAATATCACCAGGGCTAGCATATATTCACACGACAGAGCCCGACTATAAAAATATAGAAGTGATCGATAGCTGGCCGGGTCGAGGAAACACCAACCATGCCAAAGTCCCCACCGAAATTAGTTATTCGGACAAAGGCGCAACTTGGGGTTATGACATCCCCCCGAACGGGATCCGCTACGGTTTCTTTAAGCTTCTCTTGGATGTGAACGCTGCAGAAACACAGTATGACGACCCCCGACTGGCCACATCAAATCCGCAATCCATGGAGAGCTCGTACGCAAACATCCCACTGCCTCCGGGGAAGACTGCGGCAGAAACTACGACGGATTACCTTAAACTGCTGTACACGCATCTTATGAAGATACTGCACCAGAGGTTTATCCGTACACTATATAATACGCCGATTCAATTTGTTTTGACGACGCCGGCGATATGGAGTCACGAGGCACAGAGCTCAACCTGCCAAGCTGCCAAGGATGCTGGGTTTACGTCAAGGGCTGGGGATACATTGACAATGGTTTCAGAGCCGGAGGCTGCTGCATCGTATTGTCTTAAGGAGATTTATCACGAACACTCAAATAGTGGCAGCCCTCTCGAGGTAGATATTCTTCTGCCTAGGCGTTCAGTGTTGGGGCTAACGAATTCCTAGCCAGGCGAGCGAATCGTAATTTGTGATGCCGGGGGTGGGACTGTGGTAAGTTATTTTGGATTGCACTAGCTTTAGAAGTTGCTGATTGCCTAGGATTTGATAACCTACACGATTAAGAAGGTAAGTCCTAGGTTAAGCTTATACGAAGCCGCCGTAGGCTCGGGTGGGAAATGCGGGTCAGTCGCAGTAGACAGAGCGTTCCTCAACCTTTTAGAATCGCGTATTGGGCCTAGCTTTAGGGAATGGCCCGCTCGAAAGACTGCCCCATAGAGCTCCCTTATGCGCAGTTTCGACACGGCAAAGAAAGAGTTTGGGACGACAACTCGTACGGACTTCTGGCGGATCCCTGTTGGATATGTGAGAGATGATCCGAAAAATGGGATTGAGGATGCAGAATTGAGATTGGCGGTGTAAGTATCTTAAACTGACTGATGCTGATATTAATGAGAGCCGGTGGGATTGAAGTATTGAGTAGGGCTGATATGAAGGGTTTGTTCGACCCAATTGTCAAGCAAGTGATCTCCCTGCTGGAGCAGCAGGTTCGGGATTCTAACAAATTGGATTCTTCAAACAAAGTTTCTGTATATTACCCTTTGATAGCTATTTTATGATTAAGCTAATCAATAGACAATTTTCCTGGTTGGGGGCTTTGGCGAATCTGCATATCTCTATAAGGAAGTGCAGACTTGGGTTAGACGGCAGTCCTACCATATTCGAGTCATAAATCCCAATTTTTCGTAAGCTTGTCAAAACCCTACCAACTAATTCCGTAACTGTGTACTAAAAGTGTATAGCTGGTCTGCGGTGGTCCGAGGCGCGGTTTTCCATGGCGTTCAGGGCATTGTCCATACGCGGAAGTTGAAGTAACATTACGGCATAAAACTAGGGACAACATTTAAACCAGGTGTATATGACGAAGGAGATTCCTACATTAATCTTTTTTATGAAATAAAATACACAGGGTCTCTTCTGCTGCTTCACTAGATGTAAGGTTGAAAAGAAAATAGGGCGACGACGCCAATAATGAAAAGGTAATTTCGATACCTTGTGGAAAAAATTTCCTTCCAGACAATAAGCGAGTAATAGAACTTACCCTTGTGGGGTGTAAATTTGATAATCCGCCTCGGAGCGCTAAGCACTGGAGTACGTTAAATTTCATGTTGTAGGAGCCGGATAAAATTTTAAGCTAACCGCCATGACTAGAGTGGTTAGCCTAAAGTAAAAGAAAGGGCCAACTAGACCCGATCAGAGAAACCATTACCTCATGATCCGGTTTAGTTAATATCCAAAAGAGAACATGAAGTAGTTAAGAAAAAAATTATGCTAAACCTGTGTGTGTACCTCATTCGTTTATAGTGACTGCCTGATTTATTTATTTATACAACGATACCGCTCTCTCTTTTCTCCCCACCACACCGCATCAATAGCCACCCGACTACACCTTATAGTATCCTATCACTAATACCTAAAATGCAGCGCTTTTCCGAATCTGAGGCTACATTGTGCAGAGAGTGTGAGCAGAAGGATATATTGATCAAAGAGCTTGAGGAGGAGAAGGCGACATTAATCAAACAGTGTGAACAGAAGGACACATTGCTCCAATGGTGCAAAGAGCAGATGACCATGTCGTTCGAACGATGTGATAGACAGAAAGCCGCGTTTCTCAGAGAGTTTGAGCAGGAGAAGGCAGAGTTGCCCAAGCTCAAGCTGTACGAGGAGTGGAGGTATAAGCCCTTAGGATACTCGGTGGGGGTGGACTCGTGGATGAAGAAGTTAGATGAGGCGTCGAAAGAGGCGCTGCGACGAGATCGGGAGATCTTTAACCAAAAGGTTGAGCAGAATCCGGATCTCTTTGTAGGATCATTCTGGCCTTTCAGCTGTATTGGTTTGCTAATTTTTTGGTAGGCCGAACTTTTGAAAGAAAAAAGAGCGAGGCAGAAGTTGGAGAATACCTTGCAGATGCGTGGACTCCTTAGTATGTTAGAATAATATGCATCTATTGAGTTGTGACTAATTTTCTACAACTACAGGGCTCATTGTCGATCGGGCTAAGCAACATAATATAATCCGGGACTCACCGGAAGCGGAGATTCAAGAGGCACTAAATAGGCTGGCACAAACACGCGAATTCACTAAGATCCTTCAGCATGAGGCACAAGCGCGCAGACTGGATACCACCCTGGTTATGGAATATTTCCACTACATCGACTCTGAGCTATCGAAACCGCTAGCTTTTCAAGGGCCTCCTATTACTGTCAGAGAGGCAGACTTTAATGACTTTGATCGGGCCGTACTTGTCATCCTCCTCAAGGTCCAAAGTAGCTGGCCACACCCACTGTTGAACTGGACGGAGGAGACATCTTGTAAAGAAGGTAAATAGTCGGTGCTGCTAGTTGTATATACATTCTAAGTCACAGCTCCGGGGAGTGCGAACTCTACCAGCTAGTATAAAAAGTCGCTGAGAATATTGAAATTGCAGAGTGATTGTAGGTGATCTATGAATGAAGTTAGCCCTTGCCGGAATTCATCCGTTTGTCATCTGTAACTCTAAGTTCTGGCACAATGCATAATGCCATGCTCATAACATACCCATAACTACTGAGGGCAACTATCACCTTGTAACCTACTAAGTAATGAGACAAAATGCAATGCTTTACCGAAGCCTCTACCAAGCTCTATAGACTACTATAGGGGCCTTTAAAAAAACATCTGGGACCGAGGAATCCTAGAGGAAGAATTTTTCATAACCCTCGCAAACCAGGCGGAGTCCTTCATATATCCTCCTTCAAACAACTTTCCCCCCGTCCCCATCTTCAATAATGACCCTTGTGGCCCTGCCGCCTCCCCATGACCGCCACCCAATCGATCAATACCTTCTCTTTTGCCTGGATTCTGCCGTCAATCCGTTGTAGAGTGGAACCCGCAGCAGGTCTAGCAAGCCCGGGACTATGGGAGGAATTGGCCTGGTGTTCACTAAGGAAGAAATTGATCCCGGAAAACAAAATATTGAACAACCTGTGAGAAAAGGGAATTTGATGGTGGGGTCGACGGTGCAAGTATATACTAGGGAGATGTTTTCCTACAAGATGAGAGGTTCAGAGGCGTTAGAGAAATCAAATTTATTGCTTACGAAAACAGACTAGCCGCTATTGGAAAAATATGGTGAAATGGAGCATGCCAGTATAATAATACCGGAATCCAAAAATCTCAAGTAACAATACATTTAGAAATTGTGAAGCAAGAAGCGGAGAGAGTGTGAGTGCGTAAGAACTGCTCGATGTCCAGAATGGCCCATGTTCCTATATTTACTGGTTGAGCTGGAGGAGTAGGTGTTATAGTTAGCAAGAAACCCAAGTGAGGAATGCTTATTTCGTTGTTGTTCCACGGAAACGTGAGTAGAAGTTGGGTCACGGCCCGCCAGAGCGGCAACTTCGGGAATGATTGGGGCATACTTTGGATTGCCGGGTGAAGAGAGGCGGAGGTAGGAGATGAGTTGCATCATTGGATAGGTTCTGCGACCGCCGACCGAGTATTTTCCTAGATACCTCCCTTCTGCCTTACCACACATCCCACATCCTCCTCTTTGCCCTATCTGCCTCAGAGTTTGGGCACATCCCGCATCAAGTGCCGCCATTACACTTTGATTTCCAGCACCTCGTGTCAAACTGTCTCCGAGTGAGATTTTGTGAAACTACCTTACCGAGGGGAGGGAAAGCGAATAGGGGGGGGGAAGGACAGCAAACGATTCACCAAAAGGTCTGGCGGTAGACGCTAAATTTGGTAGGACTGTTTGCTCTCCCACCTGCTTCCCCCTTCCCTAATCGCGTAGTAGCCGGCCTATCTCAATAGTGTTCAGATGCCTTTGTGCCAAGATATTTGACTTTGAGTACATCATCAATCTCTTTAGACTCTTTTGTAAATTGACTAAACTAGATCATGAGATAATGGTTCCTCAGATCGTTTTTTAAATTAGGGCTAGCCGCTAAGCATAAGAAGGAAGCTTTGTACGCAAGTAGGACCTCTTTCTACTAGCTCTCTTAACAGTGGTAGTGGGGTAACCTGATCGGGTGTTTAGGGCATACTGGAGAGAACGGTTGTGGGGATAGTCATACTCGAAGGTGACTGCGTTCCCTTTCTTCTCTCTAGACGTGATATCATCATTAGCTAGTTCGAATACAAACACGGCTCCGGTTTTCTCACTCCAAGCTAGCCTCACGGCACCGACCGATACCACTTGCTCTTTCCTCCCCACCACACCACATCAACAACCATCTCACTACATAATATCATATCATCTTATCGCTAATCCCTAAAATGCAGCGCTTTTCCAAGCTCGCAACTCGCCCGACCAGGGAGCTTTGTACCCGCGTATCTCGTCGTGGCATCCATATTAGCGTGGGTACCATTTCTGACCACTGTCCTCAGCATTCAACTAACAATGTCTAGCAGAGCGGTGAGCCTTCGATTACCTTACTTGAGCACAGTAAAGCCCTCAATGACGTTCGAGCTGAATGGCTCGGGCACTTTCGGGAGCAGGGGGCTGTGTTGACAAAACGGTGCGAGGAGAAAGATACATTGCTCAAAGAGCTTAAGGAGGAGAACGCCGCGTTGCTGAAACAGAGGCGTGAGCCTTCGGTTACCATACTCAAGCACCGTGAAGCCCTCGAGACCGTTCGAGCTGCATGGCTCTACCGCTGTCGAGAGCAGAGGGCCTATTTGACAAGACGGTGTGAGGAGAAAGAGACCTTGCTCAAAGAGCTTGAGGAGGAGAACGCTACGTTGCTGAAACAGTGTGAGCAAAAGGCTATCTTACTCGAATGGTGTCAAGAGCAGATAGCTATGTGGTTCGAACGGTGCAGCGAGCAGAAAACCGCGTTGCTCAAAGCGTTTGAGCAGGAGAAGGCCGTGCTGGGCAAATCGATTGAGGAGCGGAAGGATAAGCCCTTCGAAGGCTAGGAGGGGGTGGGCAATCTGGGGATCGAAAAGCGGAACGAGGTGTAGCAATCATATCAGGAGATGATTGACCAACCTCACTAGACTGGATAGACGAGGTATCGTGTGAGGGAGGCAAACAGTGGGGGTTGCTAGTTGTATTTACATTCCACACTACAATTCTGGGAAGCATAGACTCTACCAGCTAGCATAAAAGGCTGCTAAGAATACAACAATTTCTAAGTGCTGTAGGTGATCTGTGAATGAAGTTAGTCCTTACCGGAATTTACCCGCTTGTTATCTGCAACTCTAAGTTCCAGCACAATCCCATGCTCAGAACATACCCATAACTAGCGAGGACAATATCACCCTGTGGCCTACTAAGTCAGTACACAAAGCGCAACGGCCTTCAAAAAATCTGGGAATGAGGAATCATAAAGGAGGAATTTATCATAACCCTCGCAAACCAGGCGGAGTCCTTCATATATCATCTTTCCAACCTCCACACAACTCGCCCCCCTATCCCCATCTTCAATAATCACCCCCGTGGCCCCGCCACCTCCTCACGACCGCCACTCAATCAATCAATAGCCTCCCATTTGCCAGGATTCCGCCGCCAATCCGTTGTAGAGTGGAGCCCGCAGCAAGTCCGACAATCCAAGATCGTGGGCATGAATGGGTCGGGCAACATTCTTAGCCGCTGCCCCTAATGTAGGTGGGAATACGTCCGAGGATGAGAACGCTCTTCTGATACGCTTGGTTTAGACCGCGCCTCAGGGCTCTTGGGGGGGGTTTAGTGTTCTTACAGTTGCGGTTCTTTATCCTTCCTATCATGTACTGTACTTCTATTACGCCACCGTGCGGGTACATACGCTACTCCGAGGCAGAAACGTTCAGCCACTTGGGGTTTGGGACAAGCTTCTCACGGAGCTCCATCTCCCAGGCATTGGTATCCAGGTCTTGCAGGGTTGACCTTGTTGGTGATTTGGGGGAAGATAACGTGGGTGCTTGTGTAGCCAACTTAGCGCCCCGGTTTGAGGATATGCCTCGCTTGCTGAAAAATGACAATTATACTTGTCAAGTTCACAGCTTATCTCAGCTGCAGGAGATGATCCAGGTACAATAATTTAGCTCACATAGCTGCTAACTTATTAGCTACGGAAGTACTCGCCAAAAAAAAAAAAAAAAGAAGTCTGTCCCCGACCTTTGCCCATACTAGAGCATTAAACTAGGATGCTACCTGTTATCGAATCAGCAAGCCTTCCGATCGGTTAGCCCGGGCCCGAAAAAGGGCAGACTCGACTCAACCTAAGCCGAGCGGGTGCTCGACCCGGCGGAACCTAATCTAAAGAAGCATAACTTAGGTTTACCCGGCAAGGTGTATAAGAAGACCGGGTTGAAGAGGGGGCTTGCCCCGTAGTATGCACGAGGCCGCTTAGGTGTGATGTGGGAAGCACTCTATTGGACGTTTTAAGTTGTATTATAGTTCTCAAATTTCAGAAAGGATATATGTTCAATTGATGTAGGGTCACGAGCACAAGCGACGTGAATATGGCAGGAAAGTAGATTTATTGTAGACAAGGACTGCCACAATGAAGTATACGGAATAACCAAACAATAATAAGAGACGACATAAACTAAAAGAATAATCGTGGAGTCCTGGGCTGAAATTAATAGAGCTAGAAACCACCTAGGTAAACTTCTCCTCCGCTAATATTGAAAGAAGGTCCTTATCCGTTTCGGCCCATTCCCTCTCGATAACCTTCACACGTTCTTGATCCCTCGGCACAATCGAGCACTCATATGGCAACGGCTGCGACAAAAACCCATTTGTGAATGCCATATCATCAATCAGAACTTCGGTCCCATCGGACCTTAACTTCGGCCCGATATCGAACGCCCACAACATCCTTGAGATATTAATGTATAGCGAGTTTTTAGCAATGTGCTGCCCAGTGCAGACTCTACGTCCGAAGCCGAAAGCCACATGCCCGAGCGTCTCGTCGTCGTAGCGGTCGGGATTGAAATCGTGTGGATTCGGGTATAATTCTGGGTCTAAATGTATCCCCCAAACATTCGCCACGACCCAGGAGCCCTTTGGTATACGGTAGCCAAGGTACTCATCGTCCTCGGTTACTGCGTGGTAGAATGCGTTTACAGCGACTGGACGCCAGCGCAGAGTCTCCTTGATTACCTTCTCGATGTACGGAAGGGACTCTTTGTCCTGCCAGGTTGGCAGCCGGGATTTACCAACTACCCGGTCGAGTTCTTCTTGTGCCCGACGGGCCACGTGTGGGAATTTTATCATTGCTAGTATGAAGACTTCTAGAGCGGTGGTGGTTGTGTCACTACCGGCCTCATATAGGGTTCCGACTGCTCGGGGTTAGCTTGCTTTCTCTCCACAAGGTGAGGTATTAACTTATCCCTAATAAGGGAGATAGGGACACGTACGATCATATCCAACCTCTAAATCTGGCATCCCTTGTGAAAATGGCGAATTCTTATACAACTTCGCCCAATTCCACCCCTTCCGCTCCCGCGCCTCTCTTAGATTCGTAAGGTGCAATTCGGACTCGTACTTATGAAACTTGGCGGAAATCCTCTTCCACCCGGCAAAGTACTTTGGCAGGAGGTCGAGCATGGGGAAGATGTCCACCCACCATCTTAGGAGGGCGTGGATGAGATGCTTGCTTTCGAGGTCCTGGACTGGTTTGTACTTTTGGGACATGCGTGGGGATAGTGCTGTTGCTTGAAGCCGGTGGTGGGTGTTCCATATCTCCCCGCGCATGAGGAGGGTTCGATATCCTAGGTATGTTAGTCAGTACGTGTAATTAATCCAGGGTATGATGGAGGCAGAATAGGCCAAAACGAAAGCAAGAAGAAGCATACCGCCGGAAAGATGCTTAGCACAAACAATAAACTCCGGTCTATCAGAGTATATCTTCCATCGCTTATCCAGCAGATCTCGCGCAGCCTGGTGCGTCCCTAGGACAATGACCGTCTGCGCACCCAATTGCATCCTGAATATCGGGCCGTACTTTTGTGTCCATTCCTGCTGTTGGCGCCAGGGGTATTTGGACGCAATCTGGAAGAGATTTCCGAAGATGGGAACTCCGCGGGGGCCCGGAGGGAGCGAAAGTTGCCGCCGTTTCCGCTGAATGAGATAGGTGGCTATCAGCACAGCCAGGGAGGATATGAAAAGCGCCGGAAGCTTTGCAGTGACAGGCCTGGAAGTGCTGCCTCCTGGGTCCTGGGTGCAGGTCCCCGAAATGCACATTTTGTCCAAGAGGGAGGCAATATTGAAGAGGGAACAAAATCTCCAGGTACAATAGGACGCCATGAACCCGGAATCGACTCGAGGTAAGGTTGGAAATAAAAAAAGATGAAAAACAAACCGCTCTGTTCCCCTGCTAAATACACAATAGCTTAAGAGGGATGTGCTATGTCTGACTGGACGCAAGGGGAGTCCTAGAGGGGCCCGGAGGGTTTATATGCGGTATATGTGAAGCGGAGAATGAACCGAGGCCTCTCCCCCCTCCTATTTCTTCTCCAGTCACAAGCGAGGTAGAAAGAGAAAACAAGTAAATGATATCCAACTCCTGCAATACTTGCAGCAGACCAAGACATACTACCACATGCACACACTAGTGCCCAGTGGGAACTGCAGAAATTCGCTGCGCCGTATTAGCCAGGATATATTAATTCTGGCCGGTTGGGTAGCAGCTTGGCGAGTTGGCTGATTGGTGGGAAGAGATGACTACAAGTTTTGAAAGTACGGGCACTATAGGTGCTGTTGCCAACTGTATACTGAACACGATCCTCCAGCGATCGCAATGCCAGAGCCCTTATTGGCATCATTATAACAAGTAGCTATGCCATTCTGAAGAAGGATGGCCAAAAGAAAGAAAAAAATACCTTGAATATGCTTGAATATGGCCGAGATACTTTGCTGAGAGGTATCTCGATGAGATATCATTCGGCTAGGCCCTACCCTGTGTAGCTGTCCTACTGGCCCGACCTCAGCGAATCTCAACAGTTTCTCCGGCGTCGATACCCAAAGCCGGTGCCCTCAAATAGGGGGAGTCTAGAAGCTCGTTTCCCGGTTGCTACTAGTCGTTAAAGTTCCTAGGTGCGGGGTAGTTTAGCCTGAAACACTGTACCACAGCTCGTCTCCCAGGTTCGCTGTTCATAAACTGCGAATCCCCTGCTTGAATTGTGCCGAACCGCCGTGGTGAGGCTCCCTAAACTTAGCTCTGGGGATAGGATTCCTGTTACTCGAGTATATTTATCGATAAGCATAGATGATGGAGAAGGTATGATCAGCCCAAGCGTGTTCAAGTTGGCGGGAGGAGACGTCGAGGTGTATGAGTTTGTCCATTGGAGGTTGCTAGCTAACAACTACCTGAGCACGCGCGGCGAGACTAAGCCCTGAGAAAAAGGCGTCACACACACCATAGTTTTTCGACTTGGAAAGCCTGCGGAACCGTTCTTTGACCCCGGGGCTGAACGCCTTTGATAAATTTACTACAATGACTTAAGTCGAGGCTATAGTTAAAATGACCACAATGGCTATTACAATCGCAACCAATCGCAACCACCACCCTAATATTTATTAATACTAAGGCTTCTATATTAGAGTCCCTTCCTTTCTCTAAGAGCCTAGAGTTTAGTAATAGGACCTTTTTTATTATGGGATTGTTGTTGGGCCCGTCGCCTGAGGACTTATTCTCCCCGCGAGTAGTGAAAACTCTACATGCATAACCCTGTACAGGGGGTTGTCGAAAAGTCTGTCGAACTCGGATTTCATAGGCCCAGTTTGTATGCGTATGAACCGTTGCCAGACCACACAATTGGTGGGTTTCCTCAAAATTTGGTGAAGGAAAAAAGTCTGTCGAACTCTTGGCGCCAAGTTCGAGCAAACGCAGTTCGCTGAGTGGCCCAGAAGGCCTGGAGCCAATGAGGTGGGTTCGACAGACTTACCCACAACCCCCTGTACATTCGCTCATACCCTACCGTAGTGTGCCTACAGACGTCCACACTTTAGTGCTCCTTCATATTATGTGCGCTTCCTGTTATCTGCGCTCCTCGATGCTGCTAATGCAACGTTCTACTACTGGGATTATTATAACATCAACAGACTCCTATCGCAGTGTGGTGAGTGAGACTAGAAAAACAGCCATCGATATCTTGGGGAATCGGAAGTGCAGTATTGCACAGCAAAGTGAACCCACTGTAACCAGAATGCCCATGCAAATAATCCCTGTCTTATAAAAGTCCTATGCGCGTTCTCGCCGTCTGTTCTCTCGCTTCGCTGTTGGTTACTGTAGGTCTCCAAAGGCGGATGTCGCCGCGAGTAGCTAGTCGTACCAACTCTCACCCCATGTTTTCAGGGACGATATATAGTGATGTGTTTTGCCGGGCGGCGGTGATGTGATGTGGGTTGGGTGGAAGCCTTGCCATGTCCAGGAGGCTACAGCAAAGGGCCACCTTCCCTAGTGTTGGTTAGTTGCAAGTGTTGAAATTTTGGAATTTCTGTTGTTAACAGTCATGTTGGTGTATGAGGGTTTCAGGCTGCCTGTGAGCTTGACTAATGATTTGTTGGTATCCGAGGGTTCCCCCTCCTACTCACAAAATGGAGACATGGTCCAACTGGAAACGATGGGACATTAGTGACTTCTCTAGGCTAGGGTGGGTGGGTTAATCCGTGAACGTCATAGGACTCATGGCATTGGTCAAACTACAGGTACGGCGATACCCGTTGGGCAAGCGAAAAAGATGGTACTCGAGTACAAGTAGAGCCTTCACAGAATTCCTTCTCTTTCACAAGCGATAGGTCCAGATTTATATTAGGAACGACCATCAATCGAGAATGTCCACCTGCTAACCCTGGCACCACAATAGCAGAACCCCGCTTGAGTTGCCGGTATCCAATCCCAAGCGGATCAAGGCTCTCTCGGCCAGTCCCTCTCGCGATCCTCAAAGCACACCGTTTCTCAAATATTCTTCCTTAAACCAAGGAACGTGCGCAAAAATGGGCCTATCAGATTACTAGAAAAAAACTACTTGCGCCCCGGCGATTTACAACCACATACCAGTAGCCCCATATCCAGAAAAATCCTCTTGGGGGCCATAGGGATCGTATGTTTAGGAGTGGTGCGAATACTACTGGACGGAAGGAGGTCAATGCCAGCGGGCCAGACTACAATGCTAAAAAATTTAATATAAGGGGGATATTGGGCAACTGGTGGTCTGTGTAGGGAGGCAGTTCAACGGCAAAGAAGAGCTCTATTTCTCCAACACTTGTCTAGCGACTGAACGAGCGCTTCTTGGACCGGACGACGTCAACCCAAACAAGCCAGGTGACGTCCCACTCTGGTGGGCTGCTTTAAATAGCCGTGTGGGAGCGACTGGCCATATCTACCGTATCCTCCAACACCTCTGTTCCCACAGGAGCCGCAATACCTCCCCGAACTTTCTCTTGCGGCTCAAAACGCTGCCTTGTCGCAATTACAAGGCACAGGGGGGTTGTTTTCGTACAGCCAATGCCAAGCGATTAACTGAATGAGAGCAAGAGAAGACAAAATACCGAACAATAAAACTTAGAAACACAACAATCGATTATGGATATTAAAGGCTGAACAGGAGTTCTTTTTTTTTTTTACATTTACATATATTCACAACTTATCCTTATATGCTTATCTCTCTTCCTCTTATTTTTTAAATTTTTTCTTAGTGTTCTTACCATGCATTTTGTTTGCTGCTTGTTCTCCGATGTTTTTCTACCCAAGAAAATTCATGTCTTAGGCACCCCTGTATTTGTTGGAGTGTACGAAACCATTTTTTTTTTTTTTTTGTAAACTTTTTATATTTATGCTACACTCTACTAGCAAGATAACTAAACCGTTTTCTGTATCCACAGGATGTCTACGGTATCCCTACTAGTGCTCGCTTTCCTCGGGGATTTAACCCAAGCTGCCACAACCTATGCCCGTCAAATCAAACAGGTAAGAACCTCCATCTGCGGCACAATACCACTGCAACGGAAACCAACCCAGCCTAACCTCCTGGCACAAGGAAAGTCTTACGATCTCCGCAACATCTGGCCACTTTCCAGTCCTTTTCCTAACCCAATGAAAACGTAACCCCCAAGAAATAAACAACCTCCGCCGCTTGTGTACTTTCGTCTGGGCCAACCCCTAGGTAATTTTATGGCCATCGAAGTAGGCCACCTCCACCCCCTCCCCTTCCAACGACTATCGTCTCATCCGCGCCATGGACTATGATATAGTACTATGGTATCCCATAGACCATCCCGGAGACCCTAAACTAAAATATCATGAGCACAAAGGAAATATTCAAAAACAGTGTTTGACCGAGATACAACTCCACCGCCTAACCAACAACCGGATCCAATCCCCTGCCATTCTAGCGGCTTGGTTAGATAGATCTCCCCGGTATGGGTGCGATATCGTCCTCCTGGTCCCTCCCAACCCAAACACAAACTCCTACCCCACCCGACCGAGCATCAACGCCGTGAGTTGGGCCGCTTGTAATGGGCGACCCCCCCCACCCCTGACACTAATACTCGCCACTCCCCAACCAAGCCACAACTCCTCAATCACAGCCACAACGCCACTCCTATCCCAAGCCACTCCTCTACCAACGCCACACTCCTAATTCAAGCCACTTCCCCATCCCTCGCGCCACAACTACTGCGCCACCGACCTCAGCCTAAGCCTCAGCCACCCCCTCACCCGCGTCCTACACGCCTGCCAGGATTACCAAAGTAAAATAGGTCCTGTAACCGATCCCGAAGGTGACAATAAAGTCGTGAAACGTTCTTAAACGAATACCCCTAGATGGAGAACGATTAATATCAGATAAAAGCATTCATCACTTGCCTTTAAGAGATGGATTTCTAAATCATCGTAATGAAGAAGAAGACTTGAAGTCATCATGAGATAATCCATGATGAAAATCAAGGACCCTGATTCACCCACTGGAAAGATATGACACGTCACAAGGAGGTGAGATTTCAATCGCTGGGGTTGTAGGAGTGATCGAGGATGTACGAAAACATTTTTTTTTTTTTTTTTTTTTTTTTTTGGTAAACTTTTTGTATTGACGCTACACTCTACTAGCGACTAAACTAAACCGTTTTCTGTATCCTTTAGGATGTCTACGGTATCCCTACTAGGAATTGCAATCGCAGGGTTTGAACCTGATCCGCTCCAACCTATGCCCGTCCAATCAACCGGTAAGAACCTCCATCTGCAGTACAATACCCAGAACCGAAACCTACTTAGCCCAACCGCAAGCTTGGTATCGCCGACGTCTTTTCGGAATCAGCCCCTCTGACCACTTTCCAGTCCTTTTCCTAACCATTATGAAAACGTAACCCCCAAAGAAATAAACAACCTCCACCGCTACCACTTTCCGCTCTGAGACCTCCCCTAGGTTATTTTACGGCAGTCAAGCAGGCCACCTCCACCCCCTCCCCTTCCAACGACTATCGTCTCATCCGCGCCATGGTCTATGATATAGATATGGTATTCCATAAACCATCCCGGAGACCTAAAACCAAAATATCATGAGCATATAAAGAAATCTCAAAGATAGTGTTTGACCGAGATACAACTCCACCGCCTAACCAACAACCGGATCCAACCCCCTGCCATTCTAGCGGCGCGGTTCGATAGATCTCCCCGGTATGGATGCGATATCGTCCTCCCGGTCCTCCCAAACCAAACTCATCACTCCAACACCACCCGACCGAGCATCAACGCCATGAGTTGGGCCGCTTGTAATGGGCGACCCCCCCCATCCCTGACACTAATGCAAGCCACTCCTAAACCAACGCCACTCCTCATCCCAAGCCACTCTCAAAACGCCACTCCTCTCTCCCAGCCACAACCCAAACCAACGCCACAAAACTCCTCAACCAAGCCACATCGTTCCTCCCATGCGCCACAACCACATGCGCCGGCCCAAGCCACAAGACTCAGCCACCCCCTCACCCGCGTCCTACACGCCTGCCAGGATTACCAAAGTAAAATAGGCCCCGTAACCGAACTCGAAGGTGACAATAAAGTCGCGAAACGTTCGTAAACGTAAACCCCTAGATGAAGAACGATTAATATCAGATAAAAGCATTCATCACTTGCCTTTAAGAGATGGATTTCTAAATCATCGTGATGAAAAAGAAGACTTGAAGCCATCGTGAGATAGGAATCAAGGATCCTGAGTCGCCCACTGGAAAGATATGACACGTCACAAGGAGGTGAGATTTCAATCGCTGGGGTTGTAGGAGTGACGGAGGATGTACGAAAACATTTTTTTTTTTTTTTTTTTTTTTTTTTTGTAAACTTTTTATTCGTATCTAGTCTAACGAGTCGACTATCTACTAATCTAAACCGTTTTCTGTAACTAATGTAGTTGTCTACGGTATTACACCAAAACCAACCAGGCCAGTACGGTCGAAGTCCTAACCAACACCCGGATCCAGCCCCCTGCCATTCTAGCGGCTCAGTTAGATAGACCTCCCCGGTATGGGCACCCCCGATAGTTCCTACCACCAACCCAGTCTAACCGCCAACGAAAGTAAAACTCCTTAACCATAACCTCTCCTAAAACCTCTACCTCTACCTTGACCAAAATATCCTTCTCCTCCAGGCCTCAGCGAGTAGCCTCCTCCCCCTACCGGACTTTGGCGCCGGCCGTCCGAACCCCCGGAAATACCCATGAGGTTAGGGTTCGTCCGCACACTCCCGGCAGACAGCCCAGAAGCAGCCCTATCTCCTAACCGAGGACCCCTCGGAATAACTTGGGCCATTTGCAATGGATGACCCCCGCTATCCCCAAGAACCCCCAATCCTCTCCCGTAACTACTCGGACCCATTGGCACCACCAACGGTCCACTCCCACCACTATCCACACTCCTATTCCCGCTGTCCAAAACTCTCCTCTTCCTGTCCCCCGGCATCCTAACCACAATCTTACCACCTACCACCATATCCTCCTCTTCCTCAAACACACTCGACTCCGGTTCCGAATTCATAGCGACACTATTCGAGATACTCTCCCGAACACTCGCCACTTCCCACGTTACACCTACCCCTTCGATGCCACAACCTAAGTCATGCGCCACTCCTACCGCCATCCTCTCAGCCACCTTACCCAAATCGGCCGCCTCAATAACCTCCGCCACAGCAGCCTCACCGTGTGCCACCACTTCTGGGTCAGCCACCACGCGATCAGCCACCCTAGCATCACAACGCAATAAGGGGGCAGTGCCATACGCTCACCAGCCATATGGTGTGTACTTATACCCAGTTTCTCATATAGAGCAATACCGGTAACCGCACGTAAACTGCCATCACCCCATAAGGGTACCCCTATTAGAAAAAGCATTAACAATAGACTTCGTATCAAAAGCCCATAAATTCCAAGCAATAAAATCATCTATTCCAATCGTGGCGCCTCACTCTACCCCCAACATGAACAAGGACAAATATCGTGTTCAGGACTTCCCTCCGCACTAGGCGCTACGGGTGTTCCCTAAATCTGACATAGTCAATCCCACATCAAAGGTAATACGCAAGGGAAAACCCAGCATCGAAACTAGAATCAATATAAAACCCTTCATTTTACCCCGTGGCAAAGGTAGTGTACTTCCCCATAATAAACGCTGTTTGCTCCTTAAGCCAAACGCAGTAAATCTCCTGACCTCGAGGATAAATTCACTACCGAAATTTGACCGACGTGCGCGGACCGTCCTCTTGGGCTAGTATCAATGTTCAAGGCAACAAAGAATACCACCTCGCCTCACTCATGGTATTAACACAAGCTTCGCGATACCTGCTCAGGGCCACTAGGCCTCTGCCCCAGCAGGCCGACCACGTCTAGCCCGACACCCCCCTGCAGCCATGCGGCTCTAGAGGCCAATCGGACTTACCAGACTCCCTGTCAGATTTCTCTTCACACAGGATACGACCTAAAGCCGAGCCCAGGGCTGACCTGTCACATTCTCAGCAAAACACACTTACTGGCTTGACCCCTCTTTTCGCTTAAGCGAATCCTGTTTACGGTTCTCTCTTGCAAGAACAACAGGCGAGAGACCATAATTTAATTCCCACAACAACCTTTCACCTCCGACCGCGAAAATTTTCCCAGGTGCCCAGTCCGCAGACTCCATGACTTGAACACGGTAGGGTCTCTCCTCGAGGATAAAATTCATGTCTTTGGTTATTAGCATCATCGCGACGGAAAACCAGGGTAGAAGGAATTAAACCCCCTTGAGAACATGTCGGTTGGTAATTTGGCTATTCTGATGGCTTGATAGCCCTGTCAGTAGAAGCCATTACTAGCTCCACCGTACCACCAGACATATGATACTCTCCTAAACTCGACCGTCATATAAAACTTCAACACACCCTAATCAACTACTCTAGACGGCGCTAGGTGAAGAAAATTGATGCTCAGAGATAAAGACTTGAAGCCATCGTGAGACAGCAGCCAAGGAACCCAATTCGCCAAACTTGCAATATGACACGTCACCCGAAGGTTTAGTTTCAATCACTGTTGGTGTAGGAGTGAAGAGGGTTGTACGAAAACATACCCCCTGGGACTTGTACAACCTTTCCTTTTGGAGTAACCCTACCGAAGAAGTGCTCGTACACCTTAAATTACTTTTTTTTCGGTGGGAGGAAAAGATACGCCCTAGAAATGCACATACCCGTCCCACCTTATGATCCCGATTTTTCCGATGGAGTCAAGTCAGGATTTGTGAGCTTCCGCTCAAAATCTAGAGTTGAGGATTAGTGGAAAGCTGTTTCTACAGAATTTAGACAAGCGGGTGTGTCTTGAAAATTTCCACCATAATACTATCCGCTTTTATCGTTTTTTTCTCTTTTCGGTTCTTGTTCGTTTACTTTTCCCTACAGCCTAGGGCCCATTTGCTTCGGTTGTGTGTTGCGACCCTCTCATGTATTGAGGTTCTGCCGGAATTCAGCTGGAAGTTCGTGGATACGAGATCTATGTAGAAAGTTCGGTGATTGGTGGAGTAGAGTGTGCTAAAATGGGGCTAAAGGCTCTATGCTTCCGGAGGCAGTTTCTTTTTCCATTGATTGCACAACCAATCTTGCTTTTCATATTCGATGGATTAGGGGTCAAATTTGGATTTCGCCTCGAAACCAGTGCAATCCAAGGGAAAAAAAATTCATGACCCAAACAGGCACCTCTAAAGTGAAGACGCACCAGTTGTTGAGATATAGAAGAAAAAGATAATTCATGCCCTGCAAGTATTTCTGGCAGCTATGCAAAGCGATATAAAAGCTGGTCGTTATCATAATTAAGCAAGGTATAATGACGATTTGTTTCCACCATGGGCCATGTTTATCCGGAACGCCCTCCCGACTTGAGTTTAAAGGTGAGGCTGAGGGGTTGTCCAAGCTTTTTAGTCTTCCATCGGAGGTCGACCTACAGGCTCCAAAAGCTCGCAGCATAGCCAAGCCTTTGTGCATCGTCTTCGATGCAGGCCTGCATGCGATCTCTAGAAGCAGTACGCAACCTACGCCAGCACAAGTGCCAGGGGAATGTTTGGTACGGGACGGGGATTATTTTGCGAGTTAGCTACCCTTGTCTTGTACGAAAACATCTTGGTACTTGCATTCTTTCTCAGCTCCACCCACGCTCAACCTGATCTCAATACGCTACAAAGGTTGCCTTTTGAGCAAGGATCGACAACCGTTGTCGTAATATCTGCTTCTATTGGTCAGAAGTGCTTGGCTCAAATGCTCGACATTCCTCCTTGCATATCGTAGGGAGCGGCGTGATTGAGGATCTCGCTAGGACGCTGGAGTTGCATCTCTTAGTAAGGTTTATTGGATTTTTCCTTTCGTTTGTATCAACCAAGGGTTGAAAGAGAATCTTTTCACTGTGTTCTCTCCCTTTAGGCCAAAGGGGGGGGGGTTCTGGACGCCCAGCGTCACTCTCCATGATTTCGGTTTTTAGGGTAAAGCAGCTACATGCATAACGAGTTCTTCGAGTATATTCGGTATTCTGCTTTAATTTTATAAGAGCGAAAAAACTGCGCAATATCGAATTATGAGCGAGTTGAGGTATTCCATTAGCCCCAGCTCTCTTTTTGCCTGCTGTGGCTTTTTTGTCATCTCATTGCATTTTGTCCATGCTCAAATCGGGCGCTACGAACTTATATGATCTCCCGAGCGAGGCAGGAAAAACTTGCCCTTCTCCAAGAAAGTAGTACTCGGACAATACCGTGCGCTGCTGGGTTGTAACTACTTGATACCGTACCGTAAATTACAGCTGTAAGGTTCACCCCCCGGAAAACGGTATCCCGAACTATCAAAGCTGATGCCGGGTAGTAGCGTCCGTTACTATAGTGTTCTAGACCATGCTAATATATAGGCTTACAAGGAGATTTTAGATGACCAACATGCAGAGATTAGAGGACGGCTGGTCAAAACACTTAAACGTGGGGCTTAAGTAGCATATGAAGAGGATTGTGTCTAGAAAGGCGCTACTGAGGAGCTAAGAAACATGGGTGTGCGAGAGATACTTTTGAACTTCATTCTATCTCAGAGGGCCCGAAAGACCCACTATTTATGCAGTGAAACAGCAACATATATCGGCAGTAGAGAAGAGGTCAAAGGAAACAATATGGAAGACAAAAGAAAACAAATGAGAACAGAATTGCGTGTCCGGTCGACCGATTGAGCAGTGAGGTGAGTGAAAAGATAAATAGAGTAAGTCTAACTCGGAGAGTAGGAAAGCGGCACTAAGGAAGAATGACCGGCTTTGTAGTACTCTTAAGACGTAGAAAGTATATATCTGAAAGCCTGATTACAACACTAAACTTAACTATAGAGACGAGTGACGGACTATGACGGACTATGACGGGATAATAAAACAGCCAAGAAAGTAGGGTATCTAGGTCACCTGCTGGGGTATAATAGCGGTCAATTGTAGCAGTTTCTATTAACAGATTGAAGCGGAGCTAGGGTGGTTTTTTTTGAACATACTGGATTAATAATGGGTGATGCCGGGGATATACTTTGCGGCCTCGGCTAGTTAGCTTTGTTTGTGAATTTTGGGCCCTCAATAATCCTAAATTCTAGTAAGAGGCTATTCGTGAACGTCTTCAAGGGCTCTTAAATTATTACTTTGGTTAGTGGGCATGGAAGTGGAATTTTGTTTTGAAGGACTTCTCGGGGGAAGATGGGATACACTGTGGCGACGGTATTATGTTACGGAATAGATAAATCTACTAATGAAAGAGGATAAACAGTGGCATAATTACAAGTAGGAGGAGAAAAAAAAGTTGACGACAAAAAGAAATAAGAGGAATTTATTATACGCCAAAGGAAACTACAGGACTCCTTGCATTAGCTTCCATCTCCGCGAGTATCTGAACCTATGTTTATATATCTAACTTAGCTCCACGAAAGTTTCGCCCGCGCCCGCTCTGCATATATAATACAGTAACTATCTACGAAAGGATAAGAATAAAACGGTCGATAATGAGGGACTGATAACGGCGAGAAAATAGAAGAGAAAAATTAAAGAAGAAATAACTGTGAAGGAGCCAACTACCACCCGGAGGAGAGGTCGGGTGTCGGGGGGAAGAGGCTCTAACGGTGAAGGGTGAGCTGGTGGGGTAGACGAAGAGGGGCTTTGAGGTGAGTCGGATGGATCGAGCGAGGGAGGGTGTTCTGGGGCTTCGTCGATTTCTACTGGGAAGGGAAGGGAGGGTTTAGGTGGTGAGAGTAACTCCATAACTTTCGTATGTCTACCAAACGCAGCTAATTCGAGGGCCGTTCTGCCCTTGAGGTCTCGTATGTCGGGATTGACATCGTCTCGTCCCAACAGCAACTTTACTACTCCTAAATACCCGTTCCCCGCAGCCCACAAGAGCGGCGTTCCACCATATCGGGTGTCTGCAGTGTTAGGATTGATATCCTCTCGTTCTAATAGCAACTTCACTACTCCTGAATGCCCACTCCCCGCAGCCCACAAGAGGGGTGTTTGGCCATATTTGGTGTCTGTAGTGTTGGGATTGATATCCTCTCGTTCCAATAGCAACCTTACGACTCCCTCGTACCCTTTCCTCGCGGCCCACAAGAGTGGCGCTTGACCATATTTGGTATCTGCAGTGTTGGGATTGATATCCTCTCGCTCCAATGGCAACTTTACTATTCTCGCATGCCCACTCTTCGCAGCCAACGAAAGTGGTGCTCGACCATATTCAGTGTCTGCAGTGTTGGGATTGGTATCCTCTCGTTCCAATAGCAACTTTACTATTCCCGCACGGTTGTTTTCCACAGCTCGCCAGAGTGGTGTTTGGCCATATCTAGTGTCTGCGGCGTTGGGATCGATATCCTCTCGTTCTAATAGCAACTTGACTATCCCCACATGCCCATTCATTACAGCCCGTAAGA
Source organism: Tuber borchii (assembly GCA_003070745.1). Lineage (NCBI taxonomy): Eukaryota > Fungi > Ascomycota > Pezizomycetes > Pezizales > Tuberaceae > Tuber > Tuber borchii. The sequence continues at coordinate 70,254 of NESQ01000022.1, forward strand.
GTAGCGTTGGATTGTATTTAGTGCCTGCAGTGTTAGGATCAATGTCCTCTCGTTCCAATAGCAACTTTACTATTCCCGCATGCTTATTTTCCACAGCCCGCCAGAGTGGTGTTTGGCCATATCTAGTGTCTGCGGCGTTGGGATCGATATCCTCTCGTTCCAATAGCAGCTTTACTACTCTCGAATACCCTTTACCTACAGCCAACGAGAGCGGTGTTGGGCCACATTCGGTGTCCGCTGTGTCGGCCTTGATATTCTGGCACTGTAATAATACTTTTACGACATCCTCGTGACCTCCTACAGCTGCCCACGCGAGCGCCGTTCTACCCATATTATCCCTTGCATTAATATCCCATTCTTTCATCGCCAATAACCCAACAATTATCTCCGCAATCCCAAAAAATGCTGCTCCATGTAGCCCGGTAAAACCTTTTGGGCCACTCTCCCCATCAAAACTCGGCTCCCCCCAATTTCTATCCTCATCGTAACTTAGCAAGAGCAGCTGAGAGGATATATGCCGTTCGAATTGAGTCAGAAACCCTAGTGCAAGCGGATTCACGCTCTCCGCCTTCTCCCTTCTAATGTGCTTTCCCCAGTAGCAAGAAGCATATTTGACAAGGGGAACTGTCAACGGGGCTGAATAAAGAGTTGGCGAAAGTTTCTGGACACAGTGAAAATTGAGGTACGTCAAGCAAACTTCCGCTATCATCGTGTGCGGACTTTGGAACAGGCTTGGATTATTGGATAAATATTCCTGCAAACTGAAGTGGACAAGTCGGACGGTGGAGGAGGATGGCTCAACCGTGATAAGTCCTAAAGAGCACGCTAGGAGTGTTCGAATTGTAGGAATGCTTTCAGCACTTAGATCAGGAGATCCTATCTTTACTCCTAAAGCATGGCATAGCTCGCTCGTGCTTAATTGTCGCTCAGAGCTCGATACCCACATCAGGGCTTCCATCCCGAGTCTAGATCTACCTCCCTTCTGCGCCTTCATCCGTGCTAGGGTTGTGGCGTATGCATGCTCCAAGTGATTGCCCTTAGTCATCTCATTCAACTTTTGTCTTCTGTCAAAGACGGTAACCTCTCCTAGGATAGCGTCGATATTTAGCGAAACAAGCAGGAATCTACAGTCCATTGTTAGTCGATGTAAAACCGGGGTGGGAACTGTGGATGGCCCTACACACATTTCAGATATCCTTTCCGGAATAATTCTTAGGATATCCGCCCGTAAATCGTCAGACATCGCGTCGCACATAGTGTCCATCTCCAACTTCTTCTCCAAATATCTTTTTATTTCATGCGTGCTAGGGCTGATCGGCACCATAATCGCAGTGGCGAAATACTTCACAATTTCGACCTCAACATGAGGCCTTCCGGTGAAAAATATTCGCATCCTCGGTGACTCGTGAAGGATATCCCTCAGTGACCCAAGAAGCTCCAGTAGATACTTAGGAAGGCACTCATCCAAGGCATCAATACAGATGAAAACCTGCTGTAATGTGGCAATAACCCGCTTCACTATCTGCACCATATCCGGAAGTCGCAAGCTTCGGCCGCCCAGTTCCATTTTAGCTTTTTGAAACACCGTTCGCACGTGCTGCAGCGCTTCTTCTCTAGCTGCGAGCTGCTTTAGGATGGCTCCCATGATGTTGGCGGCTGTCTGTTCCTCCTGGTCGTGGAAGTTGCAGTAGAATCCCGCCGCCACCACAATACGTTCCTCGCCAGCCTCATCACACAACCTATCGATCACCAATGAACTAATATTGTTGGCTGTCAGTGACAACTCCTACTTCTTCTAGAGGACCAGTTACCTTAGAAATGTTTTTCCCACTCCCGGATTCCCATAACAAAACAGCACAGCCTTGTCAACTCCACCTTCACCACTCCTCCACTCCCGAAACTCGTTTGTTTCCAAAAGCGAATTCCCCACACCATCAAGTCTGCCAACACGCACATCATGATGCCTTTTCTGTGAGTCCAGCGGCGAGAGCCACCGCATGATTTCTAGGTTCTCATCGGCTATGGCGTTGTTTACATTGGTGATATTGTTATGACTATTCGTCACGTTATAGCTGTTGGAATTACCGGTGTTAATCGAATGCGGATATACTGTGTGGTCCATGGCGGTTCGTTCGAAGTGTTGGCCGTGGATATGTCACAGTGTTAAGCAAGATGGGGATATCGGGGGTGGGGTTTATCAAATTCACCAGCCCAGCTGAAAAAGTGAAGATGCGGCTCGTTCTGCTAATATTACAGTCCAATCATTCCTCGTCAAGAAAACGCCACCGATTTAAGAGTCTGACAATACCTGAATGAGTTCGGACATCACAAATACAGAACACAACACCGACTCTAATACTCGAGTACTCGAGTAGAGGCCAATCCACAGTTCAAGTTCTCCATGAAATTGGTCCAATAACCCGTGATGTCACCTTCAGTATTTACTACAATAGCCAACCAGTTTAAGTATTTCAAGGCGTCCAATATTTCTCGGCAACCAGTAAGCTAAATTTAAATTTATCTCAAGAGTGAAGCAAAGCAGTTGTATTGGCCGGACTCTACTAGTAGTTGTCTCTTGGTGCCTGTACGAGTACCAAAATACCCAAGAAACGCAACTACAATCCAGCGACATCGTGGGGCCCTTGGTCCATGGGATAGGTTGACACATAATTTTTCACTAGGATACCGGCATTCCAATCTGTAACCAGCCAAATTGTTTGTCTGTCGGATACCCCCCGGGCTGAACGAGTCTTAAGTGAGCAAAATCGAGCATATCTATTATGACGAATCCTTCTCTACAAGGTTTTTAAGTGATACCAAACCTACGCACATCTGTCAGATCCTATATATCTCCACAATCCCGAACAGAGATACAGTACTTGTACTAATAAATATGTCTATGGTAATTATATCGACTCACCAGATCGCAGGTGTATTCTTCCGAGTCCTCTCAATTTCACCACTTACACAGAACAATAAACCTCTCTGCCTTACCATCACGCACTACTCGCAATATCGTTATGTTTATGAAGCTGACCACTCTCTCACAAACATCACCACATTACAGGTACTATACACTGTACAGATCCCGCATCTCTTAGTTTAAGAATACCTGGCTCGTAGTAATGTAACAGCGGGCTTTCTCTAATTTTTTCGGCCAAGCCAGAAGTATCCCTGGACCCTATCGCCTTCCTCCCTTTTTGTTTTCTTCATCTCCTTTTTTTCTAACCGGCCTGCTAGGGATGTCCCGTTATGGTGGGGTGGGTAGGGCACGAGGGGGAAAAGAGATCTGATCACATGGGTTATCCGATGGCCAGATCGCACTTTTTAATAAGCTGCAACGTACTGTACACAATTAAACTAGCGAGGCCCCACCCGAGACCTCGAGCTTTAGGGTTTGCTCCAGTGGATGTTGGCTCACCGTAATGTCCTGTTCAGCGTTGTGTGTTTGCTCATTCAGGTGTTCCTTACCCTAACCCCCTCCTCTTCTGTGCCTGCCTCCACTCCACCTTTCTAGGGTTGCCGCAGGGACCAAGCCAAAGCCAACCACTTTTTGGGAGACATGAGATTCCAAGATAAGAGCCTGTTTGGATGCAACGGTTCCGTTCCGTTCCCCCATAAAAATCGCTCTTTCCTTTCCGTTTCGAAACTGAGAGAAGGCTATTTTCACAGCAGAAACGGTCGCCCAACGGAACGGTCCAATTTTTGCCAAACAGGCCCTAAGTGTTTGAATAATAACTTACCCATTTCCCACCTTAAATTCTTGTAATATTAGGTAATCCTGTCTTCCATCCTATGTATTATACTAGTATACGTTTATGCCAAGTTGGAGTAATCTAACATCTAACCTTTGGTGTCTACTTGGTAAAGTTACTGCTTAAAAGGAAGTCCATACAAGGTTGCAGTACACTGTATGTAAGCTCTCCTCTCTTCTTAGATGATTGATTATTATTGATTTCATAAGGGCCCTCGGTGCTGAAATTTCTCCCTCCCATTTCTGTGAACTTAATCTCAGGAAAAAACAAAAGGGGTTTAAGAGCGTTGGAGGACTGATGAAGGATGGCGACTCCTACAAAATATCGGCTAGAATAGGAATTCTTGGTAATGGTATTAGTATCATACTAAGATCCGAGGCTATGATTTGAAGCTTCACGATAGTCGACAAACGACGCCTGGTAACCTATCATACCGTACCTTACCCTTCGAACACAAGGGAGATATACGAGTGATGATATATGAACCTTAACAACCTCCTCCTATTTTTCGTACCCAGGCCATTATCGCAACGTCGGATAGTATCGTAGTACCTTATATAAGTATCGTAGGATATTGGTACCGTATATAATGTACGAAAGGAGGAATTCATAGGAAAACCTCTGATTTAAATTTAGCTGCTATAGAGAAGTTGTGTTCTAGAGAGAACCCCCGCAGAGGTTAACCACTTTATGGAACAAAAATATATAAATAGCTACACTAAGCCCTATAATCTGAGTTAGAAATGCCTAGTTAATCACAGTATGTCCCTTCTCATCACAGCGACTGATGATTCACAAGCATAGGGCCAGAATAAATTCGATTCGGAGGAAAGGAAGAATGGCGAAAGATTATGAGGTGGAGCCGAGCATCTCCAAAGGCTAACAGGTATAAGATACGACATCTTGGCTAGTTTCGAGGAGGGTAAGAAGCAATATACCCCCCGGCCGTCATGCCTCGATGGTGACGACATTTATCCGGAGCCGCAGGAGCCAACTACACCTTCAAGCCCACCCTCCGAAGCGTAGGAAGTCGGTATTTGGCCGCGTACACCTTTTGCGTGTTGGGTCGATATCTCCCCTCAAAGAATCCTCATCGCATCCCCCTGCCCCCTCTTAGCAGTCAGGAAGAGCAGCATTCAACCGCGGCACAATCCAAAATCGGGGCTAACATCCTTCCGCATTAGCAGTGCCTCTCCTGCTCTAGCTAAACCCCTCCCGGTAGCAGTCATTAGTGGTGTCTGGCTTCCGTATTCTAGCATTTCGGGTTGGCGTCTTCCCATGCTAGTCGCTGGTTCACCACCCCTGCGTGCCCACCCCTAGATGGCTGACACCGAAGTGTTTGGCTCCCACGCATTTCGTCCATCGCAGTTGACGCCTCCTCGTGCCATCCCCGATGCTGAGGATGAAGATGGCCGAACATTCCCATTGCGGGCGACCAAAGGTGAGTAGAGGACATCGTGGGAGTACTACCGGAACTGCGGATAAAAGCGATGGAGCGCCCCTCCTGTGGCTGCGAAATGTGGACACATTAGAGCAGCGGGAATGCTCTTAGCACGGTGTGGGCTAACTAGGATGTTGCGATGACAGACCCCACTAGCTAACTAGTGCTTGAGCGCACTCTAAGAAGTGACGTGGGGAGTTGTAAAACTGCTATTGGGAAATCAGGCCCCAGTTCTCCAGTTGGTGTGGCAATAGCTCAACAAACCTTTTCCCGGCTGATCCTTCCAAGTCATCTCAGTGCCCTTCCGGAATGATCCAGAGATCTTCACACTCACAACAAAAGCTCCTTGCCGAACGAACCTTTTGGATTGCAGTATCACACTATTGTACTATTAAACTTCACTCTTGATTCACACTCTCTGGTTCTCCCTTTGCCTTCTTTATGTGTATTACTCCTTCGCATCCTAGATATCTACCTACAACCCTGAGTATCATACTATCCCTTCCTTTTACTTCAAGAACCTTATAGTATAGTGCTTACACAATGTCAGTTTTTTCTTAGTACTTGATAGCTTTGTTTTCTCTTTCTCTTTCCCCTCCTCTTCTCCACAGCGCGCATTCCCGTCTCCATCTCACCACACCTGACACTACACGAAAACGGGGCTTCACATACTGCGAGCAAGTAGTTGGCCTTTTCCTGCTGGGGCAGTCTCTATTCATAGGGCATTAGTCTAGCGTTGATCGTAACCCTCGTTCCTTTGCTTCTTGGTTGCCTGGTTCTTTGTCTATATTCCTCATATTTTGAGAGAAAAAACGGGAACATTCTGTTCCAGAGTGTTTTTTCTTTCTTCATTTTCTCTCTAACACCAACTCTTTCCTTCCCTTTCCGCTTAGAACTGAATTTAATTAAATATTGTAGGTTAGGTCTTGCTTTATACTGTAGTTAAAATGCGATAGAATAATTGATTTCTCATCTGGCTTCTGGTATTCTTACAGTAGGCTGCTAAGGTGATTAACTAACTTAAGCCACCACTACTTGCCTAAAGTCAAGCCAAATTAGATTTATGAAACTGGTAGCGCAGGACATAAACCCCAAATTTAGCTCAGCGTACTGTAGGCTGCACGATAGAGCGTAAGCTCCCGGGAACACCGATGAAGTCGGAAACTATTTGCTCTTTTCGTAGGTGGTCCGAGACATTTAGCCCGAGAAGACCCAGCTTGGAGAAGCTTTATTTTGCATTTTCAATCGAGCCGGAGATATTTGCTGATTCCGTTTTTGCTCTTCTTTCTTGCCTTATTTCTCCTTCTTTGATACTTCTATTCTCCCCGGCTTTCCAGGGTACAATGCCCCCTAGAAAGTTACCGAACAGCTAATTTAGGTTAACCCGCAAAATGAACCCTGCTTTGTACGAAAATTTATCCCTGTGCCTTGTACCTCGTTCTTGCTGGGCGTAGGAGTAGAAAAAGATCTCACTGGTTGACTTATTAGATCCAAATGTCTCATTTCGAAAAAATTATATACAAAATAGACGAGTAGGCTAATCATCCACGAAATGATAGCAATAAAATGGTTAACAAGGAGGGACTGGTGGCGGCGAGAAAATAGAAGAGAAAGATTAAAGAAATAATCGTGGAGGAGCCAATCGCCATCCGGAGGACGGGAAGGGGGGAAGGGGGGAAGGGGTTTTGTCGGTGAAGGGCAAGCAGTAGGAATAGACCCAATGGGGCTTTGAAGTAAGTCGGATGGATCGGGCGAGGGGGTGCTGTGAGACTTCGTCGATAGGTACTGGGAGAGGAAGGGAGGGTCTCGGTGCTAATAGTAACTCCACAACTTTTGGATTTCCACAGGACGCGGCTAATTCGAGGGCTGTTTTGCCCTTGAGGTCGCATGTGTTGGGATTGACATCGTCTCGTCTCAACAGCAACTTTACTGCTCCCTCATGTCCATACCCCGCAGCCCACGAGAGCGGTGTTCGACCACATTCGGTGTCTGCAGTGTTGGGATTGATATCCTCTCGTTCCAACAGCAACTTAACTACTCCTGAATACCCATCCATCGCAGCCCACGAGAGTGGCGTTAGGCCAAAAAGGGTGTCCGCAGTGTTGGGATTGATATCCTCTCGTTCCAATAGCAACTTTACTACTCCAGAATACCCATTCCCCGGAGCCCACGAAAGTGGTGTTCGTCCATATTCGGCGTCTGCAGTGTTGGGATTGATATCCTCTCGTTCCAATAGCAACTTAACTACTCCAGAATGCCCATTATGCGCAGCCCACGGGAGTGGTGTTCGTCCATATTTGGCGTCTGCAGTGTTGGGATTGATATCCTCTCGCTCCAATAGCAACTTTACTACTCCAGGATACCCTTTCTCCGCAGCCCACAAGAGTGGCGTTTTGTCGTTGGTGCTCGCAATCCCGGGATCGATATCCCCTCGTTCTAATAGCAACTTTAAAACTCCAGAATGCCCCTCCTTCATAGCCCACGTGAGCGGTGTTCGACCATATTCGGTGTCTGCGGCGTTGGGATCGATATCCACTCGCCCCAATAGCAACTTTACTATCCCCTCACCCCCCTCCTTCACAGCCCACATGAGCGGTGTTCGACCATATTTGGTCTCTGCAGTGTTGAGGTCGATATCCTCCCCTCACAGCTCGCAAGAGTGGCGTTTGACGATAAAAGGTATCTGGAGTGTTAGGGTTGATATCCTCTCGTTCCAATAGCAACTTTACTACTCCCGAACGCCCCTCCTTCGCAGCAAACCAGAGTGGCGTTTGACCATATCTAGTGTCTGCAATGTTGGGATCGATACTCCCTCGTTCCAATAGCAACTTTACTACTCCCGAATGCCCGCTCCCCGCAGCCCACGAGAGTGGTGTTCGGCCATATTGAGTGTCCGCTGTATCGGCCTTGGCACCCTTGCGCTGTAATAGTACCTTTACGACATCCTCGTGGCCTCCTACAGCTGCCCACGCGAGTGGCGGTCTACCCATATTATCTGTTGCGTTAATATCCCACTCCTTCATCGCCAGTAATGCAACAACTATCTCCACAATCCCGAGAAATGCCGCTCCATGGAGCCCGGTGAAACCCTTAGGGCCACTCCTCCCATCAAAACCCGGCTCCCAAAAGTAAATCGAAAGCGGATATGTTATCTGGGGAACTATGATGCGTGATAGCGGAGGAGAAAAAGGTCTTAACGTTTATTCAAACTTCGCCCCCAAAAGGAAAGAACACATCATTAAGTACAAAACTAGGAAAAACTTTCACCTTCCATCTTCTTCTGCTCACAGCCTAACATTCTCACGATAACATTCGCCCCGCACCTTCTCTCTTATCCTAATCCAACCCAATTGCTTCCTTTCCATTCGCTTCCCTTCCACTCGCTTCCCTACTCTCACTATCTCTTAGTTTCCACTTCTCTTCTGTTCTCTTCTCTCAAACTTCTTCACTTCACTCCCAACTCCTACTACCGTCTTCGACTTCCAGATATTTCTCGTTAATGATTCATGCGAGAGATGTGTTGCGGTTGTTCTGGATATAACAAGGTCATGCTATCACAAAGCACCGGTGATTCGCAATACTCCCCCCAACTCCTCTTCTCATGGTAACGTAGTAAGAGTAGCTGAGAGGATATATGCCTTTCGAACTGAATTAGAAGCTCCAGTGCAAGCGGACTCACACTCTCCGCCTTCTCCCTTCTAATGTGCTTTCCCCAATAGCAAGAAGCATATCCAACAAGGGGGACTGTCCGCGGGGCCGAACTAAGAGTTGATGAAAGCTCCCTAACACATTGGAAATTGAGGTAGGTCAAGCAAACCTCCGCCATCATCGAGTGTGGGCTTTGGAACAGGCTTGGATTATTGGATAAATACTCTTGCAGACTGAAGTGCACGAGCCGGACTGTGGAGGAAGATGCCTCAACCACGATAAGTCCTAAAGCGCATGCTAGGAGTGTTCGAGTTGTAGGAATGCTTTCAACACTAAGATCAGGGGATCCTATTTTCACTCCTAAGGCATGACATAGCTCGCTAATGTGTAATGGCCGCTCCGAGTTCAATACCCACATTAGGGCTTCCATTCCGAGTCTGGATCTACTCCCCTTTTGCGCCTTCATTCGTGCTAGGGTTGTGGCGTACGCATCCTCTAAATGATTGCCCTTGGTCATCTCGTTCAACTTTTGTCTCCTATCATAGATAGTAATCTCCCCCAGGATGGCGTCAATATTTAGCGAAACAAGGAGAAATCTGCAGACCATTATTAGCCAACACAAAACTATGCATAGAGTGGGAACTGTAGATACTCCAACACACATTTCAGAGATCCTTTCCGGAATAATTCTTAGGCTATCCGCTCGTAAATCATCAGACATCGCGTCGCACATAGTGTCCATCTCCAACTTCTTCTCCAAATATTGCTTTATCTCCTGCGTGCTAGGGCTGATTGGTACTATAACCGCAGAGGCAAAGTGCCTTGCAATTTCGACCTCAATATGAGGTCTCCCGGTGACAAACATCCGCATCCTCGGTGACTCCTGAAGGATATCCCTTAGTGACCTAAGAAGCTCCAGTAGATGTTTAGGAAGACACTCATCTAAAGCGTCAATACAGATGAAAACCCGCGGTAATGTGGCGATGGCCCGCTTCACCACCCTCACCATATCCGGAAGTCACAGACCTCGGCCGCCGAGTTCCTATTTCGCCTTTTCAAACGCCGTTCGCACATGCTCCAGTATCTCTCCTCTAGCCACAAACTGCTTTAGAATGGATCCAATGATGTTGGCGGCTGTCTGTTCATCCTGATTGCGGAAGTCGCAGTAGAACCCCGCCACTGCTATATTTTCCTCGCCAGCCTCATCACATAGCCTATCGATCACCAATGAACTAATATTGCTGATCGTTAGTGATAGCTCCTACCTCTCCCAGAGGGCCAGTCACTTACCTTAGAAATGTCTTTCCCACTCCCGGATTCCCATAGCAGAATAAGACAGCCTTATCTGCTCTACCTTCACTACTCTTCCACTCCCGGAACTCGTTTGTTTCCAAAAGGGAATTCCCCACACCATCGAGCCTATCGATACGCACATCCTGATGCCTTCTCCGTGAGTCCAGTGGCGAGAGCCACCGCATAATTTCTGGGATCTCATCGGCTATTATGTTGCTCACATTGGTGATATTGTTATAACTATTCTCCACGTTATAGCAGTTGGAATTACCGGTGTTGGTCGAGTGTGGATTTGCTGTGCGGTCCATGACGGTCGATCTAAAGTGTTGGTCGTAGATATATCACAGCGTTAAGCAAGATGGGGATATCGGGAGGTCTTATAAGGCAGCAGCTTTATCAGGTGATCCAGACAGCGCACCACTTTTTTGAAGGTCTTGCGAGAGTCCAAGATAACCACAATCGTGTTTGAATAATCCGCATTTCGCGCCTTAAATTCTCGCAACATTAGATAATTCTGTCTTCCATCCTACAGTTTGTCAAGTTGAAGTAATCTAACATCCAGATTTCGGTGTCTACCCCAGTGATAAATACTTGGCACATGCTTACAAGGAAGTTCATACAAGGCTGCAGTACACTATATATAAACTCTCCTCTCCTCTTGGCTAATTGCCTATTATTGATTTCACAAAGGCCCTCGGTGCTAAAATTCCCCCCCCATCTCTTTTTTTTGCATGGATACTTCTGTGAGCTTAACCTCAGGAAAAAAGGGGGGGTGAGGAAAATTAGAGAACTGACGAAAGGATGACAACTCCTGAAAAATATCAGCCAAGATAAGCATCTTGGCAATTGTATTGATATCGTACTAAGGTTTAAGATTGTGATCTACTCGTAAAGCTTCATGATAGTCGGCAAACGACGCCTGGTAACTTACCGTACCTTGCCCTTCGAAAGCTGGGATATACGAGTGATGATATATGATCCTTGACAACCTCCGCCGAGTTATGGTACCCAGGCCTTTGTCGCAACATCGGATAATAGCAGGATATCAGTACCGTATAACGTACGCAAAAGGGGGAATATATAAGCAGAAAACAACATCCGAATTAAATTCATCTGCAATAGAGAAGGCTTCTAGAGAACCCCTAGCAGAGGTTAACGACTCTAGTTATATATGTTTATGCTCTAGCCATACTAAGCCCTGCAAACTAAGCCAGCAATACCCTGTCAATCACAGTACACATGTCCATTCTTATTAAATGCAACCCCACCAACATCACGGAATTTGCCTTAAAACGTAAGTCATGGCAATGGATGATTTATAAGCCCAGTAGCCAGAAGGAATTGGATTTTTTGGGAGGAAAAAAAAGAACGGGCAAGGTTCATGAGGTGGGGCTGAGAATCCCTAAAGGTTGGTAGGTATAATATACAAAATCTCCGATATTTTCGAGGACGCTAGGAAGCAATATACCCACCGGCCGCCTGGCCTCAATAGCGGCTAAATTTTTCCAGAGATGAGGGAGCCTAATTGTCCCCTTGTATCTACCCTCCAAAGCGTGGTAGATCGGTGTTTGATTCCGCACGCCTTTTGCGTGTTGGGTTGACATCTCCCCTCAAAGTATCCTCACCACATCCACATGCTCCCTCTTAGCGGCCAGCAAGAGCGGCATTCGGCAGCGGCACAATCAAGGTACAGGGTTGACATCCTTCCGCACCAACAGTGCCTCGCCTACTCCCGCTAGCCCCCTCCCGCCAGCAATCATGAGTGGTGTCTAGCCTCCTTATTCTGGTATTTCGGGTTACCGTCTTCCTTTCACCTCACCTGGAATTCCGACCCCCAGACTGCTAACTGAGGGGGTGTTTAGCCCTATTCATTATTGCTGTTAGGTTTGATGTCTCTCTGCGCCACCCCCAAATCTACAGATCAGGACGGCCGACATCGTGGAAATACTCACGGAACTACGGATAAAAGCGGTGGAGCGCCCCTCTCGTGGGCTGCGAAATGTGAACACATTAGAGCGGCGGGAATGCTCTTAGCATGGTGTGGGCTAACCAGGACATTACGACGACAGACTACCAGCCAACCAGTACTTGCGCGCACTTCTAAGAAGCGCTATGAGAGGGTTTTCAACGGATATTAGGAAATAAGGGCTCGGTTTTCCAGTTGAGGGGTGGCGATAGCTCAACAAACCTTTTCCCAGTTGATCCCTCCGAGTGATTTCCATGCCCTTCCAAAAAGATCCGGAGATCTTCCCACTCACGACAAAAGCTCATCGCAGCATGAATCCTCTAGCTTGCAGCGTCACACTGCCGCACCATTAACACCACTCTCCATTCACCCTCTTTGGTCCTCCCTTCGCCTTTCTTGTGTATGTTACCCCTTCGCATCCTAGCTATCTAACCACTAGCCCTAGAGCATCATATTATCTCCTCCATTTACTTCACATATTACTTACACAGTATTAGTTTTTGCTGGGTGCTTGATGGCCTTATTTCCTCTTTTCCTTTCCTCCTCCTCTTCTCCAGAACGCACATCCCCGTCCCCATTTCACTACACCCGACACTTTGCAAAAACGGGGCTTCGTACAAGCAAAGTAGGTAGCCTTTTCATGCCATAGCAGTTTCTATTCACAGAGTACTAATTTAGCGCCAATCGTCACCCTCATTCCTGCGCTTCTTGCCTGTTTGGCTCTGTCTATATTCTTCATATTTTGGGAGAAAAAACAAGAAAATCTCGTTCCAGAGTGCCGTGGTTTTTTGGGCGTGTTTCTTTCCTTTTTTGATATCGATCCTTTCCTTCCCTTTCTACTTAGAATTGACTCTGGTGGACTTTGTAGCCTTGGGTATGGCTTGCACTGTACGGTAGAATAATTGATTTATCATCCGGCTGAGCGCAATCCTGCTGTAGGGTGTCAAGGCGACCATCAAATTCCAGCCACCTCTTTCTCTAAGCCAAGTCAGATTCAATTTATGATGCCCGTGGTGCAGGACATAAAACGCCCCAATTCGACTCAGTACTGTGCAGTGCAGCATATAGCGTAGGCTCCTCGGTACATCGATAAAGTTGGAAACGATTTGCTCCTTTACTAGATCGTCTGATATTTAGCCCCATAACACCCAGCTCGGGGAAGCTTTCTTTTATATTTTCAATTGAGTCGGAGATATCTGTCGATTCCGTTTTTGCTCTTGCTTTTTTGCTTTATGTCCCCTTTCATCCTTCCATTCAGCCTGGCTTTTCAGGGATGCCTTATTGTTGCTGGCTGTAGGGATTAGACAGAAGGAAAGAGGAATATATCTCATTAGTTGACTGACTAGATCCCCAGACGCCCCATTGCCATAAGCTATAAGTACAAAATAGACGAGCGGTCTAATGAGAAGAGATAAGCGGTACTATAATTCCGGGAGACAGACAAAAAAAAAACCCAACAAAAAAGACGAAAAGAGGAAAGTATAGTTTATACGCCATACACCACCACAGGACCCCCAGCACTAATTCCCATTCCCGCTCGTACCTGAACTCACGTCTATATATCTCATCTAGATCCGCGAAAGTTTCCCCCGCACCTAATCCGCATGTATAATACAGTAATCATCCACGAAATGACCGCAATAAAACGATTAAGGAGGGATTGATAACGGCAAGAAAATAGAAGAGAAAAATTAAAGAAATAAGCATGAAGGAGCCAATCGCCATTCGGAGGACGGGTCTGGTATCGGGGGGAAGGGGTTTTGCCGGTGAAGGGCGAGCCGTCGGAATAGGCTGAGTGGGGCTTCGAAGTAAGTCGAACGGATCGGGCGAGGGGGGTGCTCTGAGACCTCGCCGATTTCTACTAGGAGGGGAGGGGGGGTTTAGGTGCTGATAGTAACTCTATGACTCTTGTATGTCCACGGGACGCAGCTAATTCGAGAGCTGTATCGCCATTGAGGTCTGGTATGTCGGGATTGACATCGTCTCGTTCCAACAGCAGCTTTACTACTCCCGAATGCCCATTCTCCGCAGCCCACGAAAGCGGTGTTCGTCCATATTCGGTGTCTGCAGTGTTGGAATTGATATCCTCTCGTCCCAACAGCAGCTTTACTACTCCGGAATGCCCGCTCTCCGCAGCCAACGAGAGCGGTGTTTGACCATATTCGGTGCCTACAGTGTTGGGATTGATATCCTCTCGTCCTAACAGCAACTTTACCACCCCTTCATGCCCGTTCATCGCAGCCCACGAGAGCGGCGTTAGACCATATTCGGCGCCTACAGTGTTGGGATTGATATCCTCTCGTTCCAATAGCAACTTTACTACTCTTGAATACCCATTCTCCGCAGCACACGAAAGTGGCGTTCGACCATATATGGTGTCCGCAGTGTTGAGATCGATATCCCCTCGCTCCAATAGCAACTTTATTATCCCCGCATGCCCCCTCTTCGCAGCCCTCAAGAGTGGCGCCCGACTATATTCAGTGTCTGTAGTGTTGGGATCTATATGCCCTCGTTCCAATAGCAACCTTAGTATTTCCTCATGCCCGTCCTTCGCAGCCCACAAGAGTGGCATTTGGCCGTCGGTGTCAGCAATGTCGGGATTGATATAGTCTCGTTCCAATAGCAAGTTTACTGCCTCCTCATGCCCGCTCTCTGCAGCCCACAAGAGCGGCGTTTGACCATATTCGGTATCTGTGGTGTCGGGATTGATATCCTCTCGTTCTAATAGTAACTTTACTACTCCCGGATGCCCGCTCTTCGCAGCCCACGAGAGCGGTGTGCGACCATATTCGGTGTCTGCAGTGTTGGGATTGATATCTTCTCGTTCCAATAGCAATCTTACCACCCCTTCATGCCCCTCCACCGCAGCCCACAAAAGTGGTGTTCGTCCATATTTGGTGTCTGCAGTGTTGGGATTGATATCCTCTCGTCCCAATAGCAACTTTACTACTCCGGAATGCCCGCTCTCCGCAGCCCACAAGAGCGGCGTTTGACCATATTCGGTATCTGTAGTGTCGGGATCGATATCCTCTCGTTCCAATAGCAATTTTACCACCCCTTCATGCCCGTTCATCGCAGCCCACGAGAGCGGCGTCAGACCATATTCGGCGCCTACAGTGTTGGGATTGATATCCTCCCGTTCCAATAGCAACTTTACTACTCCTGAATGCCCGTTCTCCGCAGCCCACGAAAGTGGTGTTCGTCCATATTTGGTGTCTGCAGTGCTGGGATCAATATCCTCTCGTTCCAATAGCAACTTTACTACTTCCTCATGCCCTTTCTCCACAGCCCAGGAGAGCGGTGTTCGGCCATATCGGGTATCTGCAGTGCTGGGATCTATATCCCCTCCTTCCAATAGCAACTTTACAATGCCCTCATGCCCGTCCTTCGCAGCCCACAAGAGTGGCGTTTGGCCGTCGGTGTCAGTAGTGTTGGGATTGATATCCTCTCGTTCCAATAGCAACTTTACGACTCCCTCATAGCCTTCCCTTGCGGCCCACAAAAGTGGCGTTTGACCATATCGGGTGTCTGCAGTGTTGGGATTGACATCGTCTCGTTCCAATAGCAATCTTACCACCCCTTCATGCCCCTCCACCGCAGCCCACAAAAGTGGTGTTCGTCCATATTTGGTGTCTGCAGTGCTGGGATCAATATCCTCTCGTTCCAGTAGCAACTTTACTACTCCCGAATTCCCGTTCTCCGCAGCCCACGAAAGTGGTGTTCGTCCATATTTGGCGTCTGCAGTGTTGGGATTGATATCCTCTCGTTCCAATAGCAACTTTACTACTCCAGAATGCCCTTTCTTCGCAGCCCACAAGAGTGGCGTTTTGTCGTCGGCGTCTGCAATGTCGAGTCCAATATCCCCTCTTTCTAATAGCAACTTTAAAGCTCCCTCATGCCCCTCCTTCGCGCCCCATGTGAGCGGTGTTCGACCATATTCGGTGTCTGCGGCGTTGGGATCGATATCCACTGGTTCCAATAGCAACTTTACTATCCCCTCATGCCCCTCTTTCACAGCCCACGTGAGCGGTGTTCGACCATGTTTGGTCTCTGCAGTGTTGAGGTCGATATCCTCTCGCTCCAATAGCAAGTTTACTACTCCCGAATGCCCGCCCCTCGCAGCTCGCAAGAGTGGCGTTTGACGATAAAAGGTATCTGGAGTGTTAGGGTTGATATCCTCTCGTTCCAATAGCAACTTTACTACTCCCGAACGCCCCTCCTTCGCAGCAAACCAGAGCGGCGTTTGACCATATCTAGTGTCTGCAATGTTGGGATCGATACTCCCTCGTTCCAATAGCAACTTTACTACTCCCGAATGCCCGCACTCCGCAGCCCACGAGAGCGGTGTTCGGCCATATTGAGTGTCCGCTGTATCGGCCTTAGCACCCTTGCACTGTAATAGTATCTTTAAGACATCCTCATGACCTCCTATAGCTGCCCACGCGAGCGCCGTTCTGCCCATATTATCCATTGCATTAATATCCCATTCTTTCATCGCCAGTAACGCAACAACTATCTCCACCATCCCAAGATATGCCGCCCCATGGAGCCCAGTAAAACCCTTAGGGCCACTCTTCCCATCATAACCCGGCTCCCCCCAACTCCTATTCTGATGGTAACGTAGTAAGAGTAGCTGAGAGGATATATGCCCTTCGAATTGAATCAGAAGTTCTAATACAAGCGGACTCACACTCCCCGCCTTTTCCCTTCTAATGTGCTTTCCCCAGTAGCAAGAAGCATACCCGACAAGGGGGACCGTCAGCGGGACCGAACTAAGAACTGGGGAAAGCTCCCGAACACATTGAAAATTGAGATACGTTAAGCAAACTTCCGCTATCGAGTGTAGGCTTTGGAATAGGCTTGGATTATCGGATAAATACTCTTGCAGACTGAAGTGCACGAGCCGGACGGTAGAAGAGGATGCCTCAACCGTAATGAGTCCTAAAGAGCACGCTAGGAGTGTTCGAATTGTAGGAATGCTTTCAACGCTCAGATCAGGAGATCCTATCTTGACCCCTAAGGCATGACAAAGCTCGCTGGTGTATAATGGCCGCTCCGAGTTCGATACCCACATTAGGGCTTCCATTCCGAGTCTGGATCTACTCCCCTTTTGCGCCTTCATCCGTGTTAGGGTTGTGGCGTACGCATCCTCCAAATGATTGCCCTTAGTCATCTCGTTCAACTTTTGTCTCCTGTCAAAGATGGTAACTTCTCCCAGGATAGCGTCAATGTTCAGCGAAACAAGGAGGAATCTACAGACCATTGTTAGCCAATATAAAATCATGCATGGAGTGCGAACTATGGATACCCCTACACACATTTCAGAGATTCTTTCCGGAATAACTCTCAAGATATCCGCTCGTAAATCATCAGACATCGCGTCGCACTGGTGTCCATCTCCAACTTCTTCTCCAAATATCTTTTTATATCATGTGTGCAAGGGCTAATGGGTACTATAATCGCAGCAGCAAAGTGCCTTACAATTTCTACCTCAACATGAGGCCTCCCGGTGACAAATATCCGCATCCTCGGTGACTCCTGAAAGATATCCTTCAGTGACCTAAGAAGCTCTAGTTGATGCTTAGGAAGGCACTCATCCAAAGCGTCAACACAGATGAAAACCTACGGTAATGTGGCAGCAGCCCGCTTGACCATCTGCACCATATCCGGAAGTCGCAGGCCTCGGCCGCCGAGTTCCTTTTTCGTCCTTTGAAATATGGTTCTCATGTGTTCCAGCCTTTCTTCCCCAGTCACCAGCTGCTTTAGGATGGCTCCCATGATGTTGGCGGCCGTCAGTCCCTCCTGATTGCGGAAGTCGCAGTAGAACCCCGAGACCGCAATATCTTCCTCACCAGCCTCATCACACAACATATCGATCACCAATGAACTAATATTGGCGACCGTCAGTGGTAATCCTTGCTTCTCCCAGAATACCTATCACTTACCTTAGAAATGTCTTTCCCACTCCCGGATTCCCATAGCAAAATAAGACAGCCTTATCCACCCTCACCACTTCTCCACTCCCGAAACTCGTTTGTTCCCAAAAGTGAATTCCCCACACCATCGAACCTGTCAGTACGCAAATCTTGATGTCTTCTCCGTGAGTCCAGTGGCGAGAGCCACCGCATAATTTCCGGGTTCTCATTGACTATGGTGTTGTTCACATTGGTGATATTGTTATAACTATTCGTCACGTTATAACAGTCGGAATTACCGCTGTTGATCGAGTGCGGATATGTTGTGTAGTCCATAGCGGTCGGTTCGAAGTGTCGGTTGTAGCTATGTCACAGCGGTAAGCAAGATAGGGATATCAGGGGGGTTTTATGGAATGCGCCAGCCCAGCTGAAAAAAGCGGGGGATGCGGCTCGTGGGGCTAAAATTGCTATCCAATCATTTCCCGCCGAGTAAACGCCAGCAATCGTACTTGCAAGAGTCTCACAATATGAGCTCAGACATTACAGAGCACAACACCGACCCCAATGCTCGGGCAGTGAGGCAATCCACAGTTCAATTTCTCTATGAAATGTGGTCTGATAATCTGTCATGTAGACTTTGTGCCCCAGCTCACCTTGCAGTACTTATTAGATGGCCAACCAGTTTAAGTATCGGCAGGAGCCCAATATCCCTCAGCAACCGGCAAATACCCCAAGATTGAAGTAGAGTTATTATATCGGCTGGATCTCAGCTGTGTCTTATCTAGTACTGGTACTAAAGTGCCCAAGAAACTCAACTACCGTACAATCCAGCAACATCAGTGCTTTGTCCATAGGATATATTAACTTAACACTTAATTTTCGCTAGGATATCCCAATAGGCAACTAGCCAATGTGTTAATAGGATATCTACCGCCTAAGCCAAATGCTAAGTGAGCAGAATACAACATATCCAATACCACGAATACCCCTAGACAAAATTTTAAGTGATACCGAAACTATACAGATCTATTAGGTCCCATATATCCCCACAACCCCGAAAAGAGATTAGTACCCGCACTCGCGCCGATAATAAGTCCTAAGACAACGGGCGCAACCACAATCCCCCGCAAAATTCAGCCATCATGTCAACCACAATGGCTATCACAAATTGCAACCACGACTATAATGTCAATTAATACTAAGGCCTCTATATTAGAGTCCCTTCCCCTCTCTCTAGGGGCCTATAATTTGGCAATGGGAACTGTCTTTTGACTGGCATCAACTTGAGTCGTTTCGGCGTTAGGATAGCTAAGTTCTATGGGGAATTGTGGTTGCGCCCGTTGCCTCAGGACTTATTCTCGGCGCGAGTATGTCTACAGTAATTATGTCCACTCACCAGATCACAAGAGTATTCTTCCTCTTAATCTCACCGCTTGCACTAGACAATAAACCTCTCGAGAGCAGGATCACGCACTACCCGTAATATTATATCGTTACGTTTATAAAACGGACCGCTCCCTCACACCGCCAAAAATTAGCTAGAGCCTCAGAATTTTGGTGTCGCGCAACAACACTCCGTTTTACAAGTACAAACATCGCCACATTACGGGTACAGTGGGTGCGGATCCCCGATCTTTTAGCTTAACACCTAGCTCCTAGCAATGTAGAGATCCAGCAGTCGGCTTTCTTTAGAATTTCCAATCAAGCAAGAGGTATCCCTGGATTCTATTATTATTTTTTGCTCCCTTCTTGTTTTCTTTGTCCCTTTTTTCTTTCTAACTGGCCTTCTAAGGATCTCTCGTTGTGGTGGGACGGGCGGTAGGGCACAAGGGATAAAGACGGGTTATCTGATAGTTAGATCGCACTTTTTGACAAATTGTACAGTACGGTGCACAATCGGATTAGCGAGGCCCCACTCGAGCCCTCGAGCCTCAGTGTTCCCATAGGCATTGTCTTACTGCAGCTCTCTTGTTCACTATTGTGTTTCTGTTCATTCTGGCGCTTCGTATGTAAATCCTCCTCTCTTCCTCGCCTGCGCCCAGCCTTTCCAGTGCTGTCGCCCTTCTAGCATGCAGTGGGAGCCCCTCCCTATAAGTAAGAAAGAAAGTGTAATTTAGGTTGCAGCATAGGGCAGCTGCTTCATCAGATGGTCCAGACAGCAAGCCGCCCTACGGAGGATAGTGCCAGAGTCCAAGATATACGAGTGATGTAGCATGAGCTTTTCCAACCCCCGAATCTTGTTCTTGATCATCCTGTCCTTGTCCCGCCTCCTCTCTAGCTAATTGCCGTGCGGCCCTGTGCTATAAAGTTCCTGCATCTCTGCCGGTTTTCTCTTGGCTAGGCTGTCTGCTCAGATCTCCTTCCCCCTTTGTGTTCCCGCTGAAAGCTCCTGGTGGCTGGCTTGCCAACCAGTCCAGGACTCGCATTTCTGTAGCATCCGTCGCTGCAAACACTACCGGAGCCTGTTTGAATCTGCTAGAGCTTGAAAGTTGGCGAAACTAGTTGGTTGATGGTAAGGACAGGACTAAGTTCGCCAATCGCCTGTCAAAATATCACCCTATCTACTGTGATCTCTTCCTTAAATCTGCCACCCATTTGGCTTCTCATTTGCCCAACCCCGAAAGCCCCTCTCTTCGCACCAGATCCCACGAAGCACGATGCAGAAAGTGAGTGGTTACTGGTGGTATTGACAATAACCGCCCTCTCAATTCCAACAACCCCGCATGCTCGAGGAAACTCGGGCCGAGTTCCACATGGCAAACCGGGGTCTCTTAATCCCGGTTTTGATTAGCCAGTTCCGATATTACGTAGTTAGCGTGTCCAAGTCAAAGTTCCAATTGTGAGGAGATCTCTTCGCGATAACTATCTGGCTAATCCCTAAGGCGACGAGTGGGTATTGTATATAAATAATCCACTGGTTTTTTAGATTATCCCTCGCAGCCTTCACACACTCTCTTCTGTCAATGCCAAAGGGCTGGGTTATCGAAGCAAAAGCCCTAGAGAGCCCATACTTGCGCATAATCTCTGACCTCCCCGACCAGAAACGGCGGGTTCTGCCTCTCGATGTTCGATCTCACGCCGCTCACTTTACCGCCGATTTTCTTCTCCCTCGTCAACTAACTGTGTAAACATTCAAGAACTCTTATACCTACAGTGGCGACCCTGCCTCGGGCGTATATATATAACCCGTCGCTTGACCGAACTTAAATCTCGTGAAATGTACCCCCGAAAATGCGCTTTTTCCACTCAAACTTCATAACCGAACCGTTGACAAATCAAACTGTCTCCCCGCAGCAAGCAAACGCCTCTCTTACCCCTTCAGAATCATATCTCCTCCGGGGTGCCATAAACTTATATAGAGTCCCCAAATAGCTACACAATAGACTCCAGAAATCATATCATAGCGCTCCAAACTGTCAGACCTTTCATACCCCGTCGCTCATCCCCCACCCCGCCCCACCGGAAAGGCTGGTCTACCTATTGGTTCATTAGTATCTCATCTCTCTCCTCCCTAATAAAGGCAATCCTCCGGAAAAAACTACGGACACGTACCCGTCAGATCTGCCCGAACATTACTCTCCTCAAATTCCGTTGGAATGTCAATGTCTATCTCCGGACGAAACACGATAGCCCCCAAATCTCGGTTCACCGGCTCCTTAACCCTCTTAGCTCGCCTCCGCTTCACCTCCACAGGAGGGAAGCGCGAAACTGGGACTGGTATTTTCCTCGTAGACCGCCTGGGGGCCGACTTTGGTGTTTCGGCGGCCAATGCAGGCTCATGATTGGGCATATCCCGGGCACTTAGCCGAGCTGGCGGATTTGTCACTGGGGTATCCGCCGCTCCCCCCTTCTCCTCGTGAGTGGCAGTTGGCTCCGGAAGGGCGGAAACCCCGTCCATTTCTTCATGTGTAGCTTTGTGCATTCGGCTTCCACACGCCGATCTCCGCGCCCGTACCCTGCGGGCGGGAATAAATTCACTTGGCTCGGGCTCTTGTGCAAAGATATTTGCCCGAGCCCGCGAGCGTGTATTTCTCGCCCCAAACGCCCTCATAGGGAGCCTATCATTCGGGCACGTCGGATGCTCCGTTGAGTCCACAACTTGAGCGACTTCAACGGTTGCTTTCGCCGTGCTCACGCCCTCGCGTGTCTCCCCACGCGCCCCGATCTCGCCGGGGAGTCTGGCGGAAATCAGTCACCGTATTTTACCCCCCGTCAACGAAAAACTCTAACTGGAGGTGACAAACCGGACAACGATGCACTCGTATATCTCTTCAACTTTCTTGTTGGCGCCATCGACTTGGTTTCGCTGGCTCCGCTTCTTTCGCCGGCTAAGGGCGGGCTGCCTATTCCTGTTTATACGACTCATGGAGGGAAAACGAAAAAGGTCAGCTCGTGGGAATGGCGATGTGGTGATGTGTTGTTGTGGTGGTGAGGTGAGGTGGCGCTTTGATACCAACGTGAGGTGGCTTCAAGCACGGTAGATCATCGCCATGGGTATAAAACCCAAGCAGCAGATAGGGGTTTGGTTGGCGCCCGCTTGGGTAAAATGGTGAGTCAGAAAGTTTGAAAGGCGGCGGGGCGACAGGGAATAAGAGAGCTGACTTTTGGGCCTATGAAAAAAACTCGATGGTGTGTGGGGGGTTTTCGGGGGTTGGGGGGATTTCCTTTCCGGAACGGCCCAACATGAGAATGAGGTGGTGGCAGCTTGTGCTGAATTCTAATAGGCAGTGAGACAAAGTACTACTCGGTTGGTACTTGTAGCTGGTACCTGCGTATCTTCAAACTTAACTTATCGCTGAGTGTGAGGACCGATTCCTTCACCACCTACAAAGGTAATCATAGTCTCTCACGTTACCCTTTGTCAATGATAGCGTTATCGGGCTGATCGGAGCATGGCTCACCCCACGCCGCACTGCCAGCACTCCGATGCATGAATCTAAGACAGGGACACCGTTGGCCAAATCGGCGGACCCCAACCGGGAATCTACTTGGGGAAGTTCGAGTACTGTAAATAGAACTCCTTTCACTCACTGACATCATAGCATTCCACATTTACAGTTTTTTCTAAATACTAGTACTTTTACCAACGTTATCGGGAGTACTTTGTAGGATCAGGCCGTAGTTATGGCAGTGAGATCTTACCTATCTCATCCCCCTGAGGAGAAGGAGCAGGGGCAACCCCCAAATCAAATCGGGTGCAAAAAAAACGGGAATACCGGTAATCGAGAATGACGCTAGGAGGTTCAGAATTTCCCCTTTGGATGCAGGCGAGAATCAGGCAGCAAAAAAGCATTCTCTTTCAGCCAGCAGGTGAGACAAGAAAAAAGAAAAAATCCGGTCGACCTCACCACAGCCGCATGGCCCGCATCCCCCGCTATCCCGGACGGCCAAAACACACAAAGAATCTGTCCGGTATTGTACTCGAGTATGAGTGCTGCGAGTGATCCGGTGCAACGGGTCAGGTTTTTGGTATTATAATTATGAAGAAATTTAGAACTCACTGACATCCTAGCGAGATTCTCAATCACTAATACCCCAGCTTTTACAAGTACTTGTATGGGGAACCACGGAAGATGCTAACTCGCCGGGGCGATCGGAGACCCATGAGTTCCCATTTATAACCCCAAAACTCCAACCCTCACCAAATAACGTTCCTCCCCTCTACGAGAACAAATCCAAGTATTGGAACCGGTGATGGTGGATTGAACGACTTGATGTATGATACCGTATTACATGTCCTAGCCAGGATTGAGGGTAGATACGGAAGATGCCGAACCCTACTCCACCAACTTATACAATTCCAATTCCCATAAGGACAGCCACCCGTTCCAACTATGATACGATACTAAAGGGGCCGTTCGGCACGCCAACATTCGTAAGGTTTCTCAAACTGCCTTTTGTGAGGTGTGCCAAGTTGTAGTTTATAAGGTATGACTTTGCCAAACACCTAAAGGAACTTTTACAAGGTATCGTACACACAATATCCTACATGTGTGGATATTTGGGCTCAACCCTAACTTAGACAAGAGTAGAGAAAATATTATTATTATTATCATCACAGTATCATAATATTATTATCATATTAAATTAACGGGCTATTTAGCACGCCGTGATTCCAAATAACCGTGATCTGAAATCATGATTTGAAAATGCTGCCCAGTCAAACGCCCTGACTATAATATTTCAAATCCTAATTTAGACCTAAATCAATGATTTGAGATATAACGAACAGCTCAGGTCACCCCCCGCGTGCCAAATAGCCCCCTAAATCTTTTAGAAGGGTAAACCCCACACATGTATCATCACCAGAGTTGTTTTCTTCAAAACTTTTCCTTTAAACCCCTAAGACTTAGTTAAACTACAACTGTTCTCAAACTGTATCATAGTTGATAAGGTTTTCCGAACCCTATCATACTATACTTTTCAAATAATGTGCTGCCAAACACTGCTCACCTTATTGGCGTGCCAAACAACCCCTAAGTAAACACCAGAGTCACGCACACAAAAGCGATATAACCCTTCCAAATCGCAAAGCCTCATAGCGCAGCGCCATAGCGTATAGAGTCTGGTATGATATGATATTTACCGCCAAGTTTAAATAAATGGCAGAGTAGGATGACTCGAGCGCGTATGATACAGTATCATATCACACTCAGAAACCTAAAGCTTCATACCATGCATGATCATAGTGGGGAAAGGGTGTACGTATGCAGACGGGCAGACCTTCAACACACATCTTGTAGTTCTCCATTTTACCAAAGGACTACTAGGGCTGTTGGAGAAGTCTCGGGCAGTGAACATGCAGGACGCCCAGTAAACTTAATCGAAAATTGCACACACAATCAAGAGGGAGGTGTTGGAGGTCACATGGAAGAGGCCGGAATCGATGCATAAAGTAAAGTAATGGGACTGAAGAATGGGAGAACGAGAGAGATAGATGATATCTTGCTTGTTCGTCTGTGGACACGCCTGCTGCACTTATAGCAATCCGTAATGTGAGCATACATCAATATGACTTTAGTCATTTCATAGTTCCTCATGTTCTCAAGTTGCCTGGATACTGGCCGAATATATCCGTACCGTGAAGCAATACTTCTGACAGGAAGGTCGTGGTAGTTTCGAGTGATTATGTATGACCTTAACTTACACGGGAACTTTGGTTCTTGTCCTGGGAGGCATGATGGATAGCCCAAAGTTAACTTATCATACGTCGTATGATACTATACGCCACGAAAACAAGCTGTTAGGAATGCTGCTCGGCATGCTAGAGTTTTCTTTTGTTTTATTTATGAAAGCACGGAGGGTTAAGGAAGATGTTTCATTCATTGATCCACGGATATGAGAATGGAAAACATGGATGGAGGCTTATCATACGGGAATGAAGGATGTCTCTGTGGATCAGGGATAACGCGGAATGTTTTCTTTTCTTTTCTTTTGTTTCTTTTGAGGGATAATCGGACAAAGTGATGAGGAGACATGTGTGGATGGGAGCGGAAAACGTGTGGTGATTGTTGGAACGGTTGAGGAGAGCGTTTTTGATTTTCATATATACACACCTGTCATTACCATCAGTTTAGCGGGTAAGCTAAGTACGGCGAATAGACCTATCTTGCTCGTTATCATTATCCTCTCTCCCACCGTTACTCTTTCGGTGCTGTATTTGCTCTTATTTTGTTTAACAAGTTCTAATAAACGTTTTCTAGTTTACTTCACGTCATCTCACTGAAGGAACAAGTTAAGTTGCCTAATGTTTATCTTATCCTCTTTGGTACATTTACGAACTTAGCACGGGGGGCTCCTGATCAGATTCTCAATTGCCAAACACATCACGTATTGCTCGTGGAGACGTCACAGGAGGACTCTTTGATCAAGAATAGTGATATTCACCATTCAAATTTTCTGTGTATCTGCTATACACTATGCCATCCCGCTAAGAGAATTGAAATAAATAAAAATTGGGGAAAAATGCCAAAAAAAAAAGACCGAGCCACCATCAACTTATTCATATCATAAAATAAAATAAAACACCAGACGTGTAGAAATGAAGGGGGTATACATATCATGGCCAGCAAAAAAAAAAAAATGGCTAATGAAACGAGATGGTACTAAAACCCGCTCAAATAAAAATAAAAATAACCCAGGGCAAACAAAAGTCAGAGCCACGTCACAAAAACTTTTACTTATCATACTCGTGATAAAAGGTGAAAGCGGGAAGATAAAAAACCGACATCGTATCATCTCACAGCCAAGCAGCAGCCGCCATCGCTGCCCATATAGCCCATCCAAATCTTGGATCATCATCATGGGCCCCAGTATGAATTGCGATCTCTCGCCCTTCCCCTGTCCCCGACATGATGACTACTGCGTCTACCTCCCGACCCCCCAGGCGGCTGCGCGCGTCGGTCCCTGTCATATTCATCCTGGTAGGCGTACTCGGCCACCCTCCTATCATCTCTCTCCCTCCCCCGGTTTTGTGGCGGTCCCGTGAAGTCATCATACCTATGCCACAATTGTAAGCTTCAGATTCATTACAGAGAGAAAACTAGAGAGAATAGAGAAAGGAGGGGTTATACTCGAATGTATCGGCAGGGGACTCGTAGCGCCCGGGGGGCCCAGAGGTGCCAAACCCTCGGAGAAGCTCCTCCTGCTGACGCGCAACTCGAGCAGCCTCATCTGCTTTGCGCTGGGCACGAGACCTCCGGTCTTGAGCTTCTAGGGGAGGTGGGGCGGGGGCGGGACCTGAAATGGGGACACCAGCGTCGGGAATACTGATAGGGGTTTGAGCAGATACCCCGCTCGACCCAGACCACTCTGGGTCATGCTCATCTGCAGACCGGTCGCGGCGGCCACCACCACGGTGGTGGGAGTGGGAGTGCCGATGACCGTGACGATATTGGGAACGCTCCCGTTGATGGCCGCGGCGAGTTGACTTGCTCCGTCCGAGAGGAGTCTCGGGAGAATCCGACAAATCCCGTGGGTCTCTAGGCTCCCTTGGATCTCTAGGATCCCGAGGCTCTCTAGGCTCCCGTGGATCTCTAGGATCCCGAGGCTCTCTAGGCTCCCGTGGATCTCTAGGCTCCCGTGGATCTCTAGGATTCCGAGGATCTCTAGGGTCTCCCGGATCACGGGGATCACGAGGGTCTCTGTCAGAACCTGCTTTCGCGTAGGGCTCTTCTCGGAACTCTCGGGCATCCCGTGATGGGTGATGGCCATGAGAGGTATGCGGGCGAGATGGCGGTGGAGGGCCGTTTCGTGTCGAGGATGCTTTGTCTTCACCGAGAGTAGGACGAGGGTTTAGTTCTTCTTTCCACCCAGGATTCCCGGTATTAGATGCATAGGGCTTACGGTGTCTTTCTATCGGAGGAGATTTATCCTTTCCGCTCTCAATAATTGCATCCAACTCATCATCATTCAAGTCTCGTGGGTTCGGTGGGTATTTCTGTTGCGTCCCCTTCCTCGCCATCGGTGCGGCGGCGTAGGCAAGTCCCGGCAGCGGAGGAGGAGGCCCGTAGTACCTGTTACCACTACTATCGCCCGGTGCCGGTAGAGTTAAAGGAGCATGCTCCTCCTCCTCCTCTTCAAAATCGGGCGGAATCTCTTCCCATACTCGCCACCATCCCTGGTAAATCACCGAATCCTCCTTCTCAGGGAAACAGCGCCTCGGGATGGATTTCGGGAACCTCCGACCCTCCTTCGTGTCATGGATTGGCCACGATGCCACAACATTCTGTATCCGAGCTGCTTCACGCGAAGGGTGAGTCATGAGCTGAGTAAACATCCATGTTTCAAACCCCTGGGGAGTCAGAGCCGGAATAGTGGGCTTCTGCTCACGACTCATGGGGACATAAAAGTGCTCGCAGCCCAATATCCTATAAATATTAGATAGAGAGGAGTCTGTCCGGTTGTTGAAGTAACCTAGATTGGGTAAGTTGGTTAACAAACGCCTCCGCAAAGGATCGGCACATCAGCATATATCTACCTCTCCAGTCCATATGATCATCACCATCCACAGCATGAACTGCATAAAAATCGACCATCTTTTCGGGTGTGATGACAATGCTCTCTGCTGGCGTTCGTTCTTTGATCTACTAAAGGTTAACCTAATATATCTAACATGGGGAGAGATAGGCTTACAATATAATTCGCGATTTCTCGGAACAAACGCACCAACTTCTCCTTCGGCATCGGCTCCCTTCCGGGCTCCTGGTCGACCAAATCTCCCCACAGTTCATAAAGGATACTTCCATCTTTACCAGCCGGACCGGAAGAGGTCGAAGTTGCCGGCGTTGATGTATGGCTGTGATGGGTTGAAGTAGTATTTGACCTATATCGCTGAGAAGTATCGCGGCGTGGGGCATCATTCTGCCGTTGCTGCATTGGGGGGTGAGCAGGGCCCGATGGTGGTGGGCCTTTGGAGTCAACTGTGATTGGAGTGGGAGCCACAGGCGGATTGGAAGTTGGCATTGGTTGTGGTGGAAAGTACCCTTGTGGCGGGTATCCTTGCGGCTGCTGTTGCTGCTGTTGTTGTTGTTGTCGATACTGGTGATGAGGGACCTGCGGTGGTTCCTGTGGAGCAGGAGCTGGAGGATAGGAAGGAAAGGAACCGGGAATGGGCATTTGTGAAGGCTGCTGCTGCATCATCGGCGGGTGTTGGGGTGGGGGTTGTCCCATACCGGGGGCTGGTGCCCCTCCGGGCAAAGAGGGGTGATCGAGTCTTGGGGGAGGCCCGACTGGAGCAACTGTGGGTGGATTAGATTGCTGGATACTCCTCATCAAATCAGCCGCAAGCTTCTGCACTACTTCCGGTGGTACTCCATGACTACTCGCAAGATGTGGAATATCCGACGGGTATCCCGCAGATGGTGCTGGGGGCGCTGGAGCAGTCGGGGCCGGTGCATAGTCATTTCTCGGCTGCCGCGTTTGCTGTGCGCCTCCGTAATCGGATGACGCTTGCTGTGGTTGCTGTTGCTGGGGGCGATAGCCTTGTTGGGATTGTTGTTGTTGCGGCTGCTGCGGCGGAAACTGCTGGTAATAACCAGTAGGTCCGGCAGACTGTGGGGGGGCAAACCCAGAGCCAGCATACGGCGCGGTTGTGTGCGGTCTCAATGGAGCTTGTTGCGGGGGCGAGGGGGAATAACTTTGAGCGGAGACTGGAGAAGTGGCTACATATGACGGTTGTTGTTGATGCGGGTGTTGTTGCGGGGGTGGGGCTCCATGATTGGCGTGCAACGGGAGCTGCTGTTGCTGGGCATAAAAAGGTGAGGAGGGCTGGGCTCCGAAATAGTTTGACATCTTCAGCGTGGCGACGCCCGATGGCTGGGAGAGCTATCAAGTTATGGCAAGGTGCTAGGCAGAGGCGAAAGAATGATCACAATGTTGAGGATATGGGTTAGGAGGTTGAAATGGTAAAAAGCCTGTGGGATGCTATCAAACCATCTGCTATCTAGGGGAGTGATGTAAAGAGGAGGAGGAAAGGGAGGGGGAGGGAGTAAGATAAGGTGGTAAGATGTAAAAATAAAAAAATGCTTGCAATGAGAAGACAAGGTCAAAAGGCGTGAGGAGAGGAGGGTGGGGAGGGAGGGAAAGGGACGGAAGGGGGGATGGAAGGGAAGAAGTAGCAGGAAGAGGAGGGGAAGTTGGACCAGGAAACAGGAAAAACAGCACAGCGGCGGTGGTGGGCAGGCGATGACTGAGGACGAAGCCGCTCCCTATCACACCTTCAATCCGTTGATTGGAAAGCAATAATCTCTTACGATTGGGGCAATGAGAAAAAGGAAAGAGATATAATCGTACAGGTATCTCGCATTGCTATGCGTAGTTTTTCCTTTCGTCTGGTAGTATTTTTTATTTTTTTTATTTTCCATTTTTTTATTTCCCTCTGCCTTCTGGTGATGCTGGCTGTAGATGCTTGCTACTCTGCCACACACATTTTATTTTTATTTTTCCCTCTCCCATTCATTCCACACACGCACACACACACGCATACCCTTTTTGCTCCCAATTCAAGAGCCCACGTTCATACGATAGCATTTGCTCCTCACCAAAAAAAACTCCTTCCATGTGCAGCATGACGTGGTTTATCCACTACTGAAGGAAAATAACAACTCCCTGGGTACTTGTGTGATGACTAACATTCGCGATTTCATAACAAGTTGGGTCAGTCATCGGTATATCTCGTATATCTCCATCAGACGCGTCCAAAGAACAATTACAGCCAAAGAGATGATTGCACTCAAGTAACATAAATAGCTTGCTTCATGCAAAGAAAAAGGCTGAAGGAGGGGAAAGTGAAGAAGAAGAATAAGAAGAGGAAGAAGCGTTTCATCATCCTCATCAGCCTGGTGATTCCTTTCTGCCAAGGAAGTGACAGTATCCCAGCAACCGGCGACACGTACGGTACTCGAGTACTGGAAATGAGAAGACCGACAGAGGGCTTCATTGCTCTGCTCTCCTCTCCTCTCCTCGAAGCACTCTCAGAATAGAAATAGTTTGTTGTCTGGCTTTCCCTTCTTAGGTAGCATCCATGCGAAGAGCCTCATCACCGCCGCACAAACGACTTAAAAATTTACCCGTAGCCTTCTTTACAAACCACAGCAAACTCGAACCTTCCCTACTACCGTACTTACTACTCGAGCATTCTCATCATCACCTCTGACTCTTCCGCAGTGCATACAGGATACGCTGCATGTTACCGACTTTAGCATGCTCCTAGCGCATCAGACATCCTCCAGCAGCACTTCGTATTTGCTACATGAGAAGGTACCGGTAGCTTCAAGAATTTTGTATGGTACAGCCCGCTACCAAAGCAGACTGCATTCCCTTCTCCATATTATCTCGCAGCCTGTCAGCTCCAACACCGGTAGCTACCATCCCACCTGCTGTATCATCTTATCCCCCCCCACATTCAACCGCCATTCAACTCACGGCCACGGGAGCACTCAAATTGTAACTCAACTAATTGCGTTTTCAAAAGCATGATACCCCCCATCGAGATCGAATTACCGTACTGTGTCCCTAAATTGTATCCACCGTACCTCTCGCATCGTGATGAGAATAAATAAAGAAGCTGAAGGAAAGCTCTCTTAGGGAGGGGGGAGGGGGTGGAAATATCCCTCGTCGAATCAGATGGCAGCCCTGGTCCCACACCAATGATCGTGCATGCATTGCATAAACAACAACAATAACCCCCAAGACCAATTGCAGCAGCGAAATATTTCAGAGCACCAGGGTGCCGCTACTCACTTTCTCAACCGAAGATAACCAGATCATCCCCCAGGCTTTTGTTCACCGTGATCGCAAAAATAAAAAAATCCGTTTGGAACTTGTGCACTTTTTTTCTTTTTTCTTTCTTCCCCACTTTGTGTTTCTTTACTTTATTTTTAAGTTTAGCTTTGTTTCTATTATATTTTGCTGCTCGTATCTTTTCCGGTGGGAGATTTGTCTCTTTTTTGAGTGGGCCCCATCGGGGCGGGCGCCTGCCATCTTGGTGGGAATCCGGACGGCGAAGGAGCAGGTCGAGTGGTTGCGAGAGCAGGCTGGAGAGAGAGAGAGGCGAACGAGACGTGCATTGAGATGAGAGAAACAAGTGGGGAAAGAAATGCAAAACATGAGTGGTCGGCATGCCGAGGCATGAGCGCGTCCCGTCATCCCGGCGCCGTATCACTGTGACCCACGAAACATCCCTTTCCCAGACTCACGATACTCAGCCCCAGTATATTAAATACAGTATGCACATCTCGGATGTATTTCTATTACTCGAGTACTTAATCCCCGGACAGTTAATCTATAAATTATCAGCCTGTAAATACTGGAACCTCTGGAACCTCTGGTATTCCATAGGACTCGGGAATCTTGCTCCACGACCGTACAAGGCTTTCTCCATCGTCAGTGGATATTCCCTGAATCGATGATGAAACAGATTAAACCGTATTCCCTCAATTATCTCCCAGCAAACATCAAAAATGACAGGGTGTAGATGCGAAAAACTGCTCACAAAACCCAACCCTCCCTCCCTCCCTCCCTCCTCACTCGCTCACAGTTGCCAAACCGCACTCCAAACATCGTACCGTAAAAACCACTCTCGATTCTTTCCTCCCTATCACCGAAAGTGAAAAAAAAAAGCTGAATTCGGTGGCAATACCGTGCTCGCATGCTACTATCGGTACAGTACTGCAACATCCCGGTCAATTCACAATTTCCTTCTGCTGTACTCGTACAGTACTTGTAGAACAGATAGATGTAGGTCAAAATCCTCATTTTCCACATGCGCCTAACCCGCATTTTTCGCATAAAGGGCCGCCTTGCGATATATCGCCTCGCTATCATGTTGACCCTGTACCAGTACTGATACAAGTACTGACCCAAAACAACACTTCGGAATTACAGTAACAAAAAAGGAAATATGTTGGTCGCGGGCTGCTGCTGCTGCTGCTGCTGCATTTCCCGAGAGTAGTTTCGCAAGACCTCAGTTCAGTCGGCGATTAGGCTTCGGGTATAGTAGTTTTGTTACGGTTGCGGTAGGGGCCGTTGGCGGGGGAGGGGGTGGTCTTTCAGCCTTGTTATGATAGAGCCACGCACCGCCACGGTCTGCCGGGGGGGGGAGGACACTCATAGTGCGTCACTCGAGTACGGTATCGGTATTGAATTTCTACTTCGGTTGTTTGGTGCGATTTTGGGTAGAAAGCACCAGCCAGGAAGGAGCTGTGCTGGTCTTGGGGTAGAGTTGACTGGAGGGAACGGGGGGGCTTTAACCGAATGCACTCCAAATTTTGGTGCGCAGACCACGAATAGTGTTTCTCGTGGTATGATATCATCATGGCCAATAGCCAACAAGCTTCAAGAATTGCCGGGTGACAGAATTATGATAGTATGATAGTTGCAGCACTTTCGTTGCGTGAATCAATGGTCGCGAGATCCTTTGACCAGCACCTTGAAGCACAACTTACCCAGCGCGAAACTGAAATAGATCACGTGAGAAACTCGCGCGCGTATTATTAATCCTAATTCCTTATTCCCGTCCGTGTAGATTACCCACCACCAACCACTGGAACAAATACAGAAGAACTTCGAGAGCTAGAACAACACTACAACTTATGCTCCGTAACCAAAATTCCATGAAAGAAAAGCCAGGCGTAACGAAAAAAAAGCACAGCCCGCCAAGGTCTGTCATGCCCAACCGAGGGAATATTCCAGTCTCTCCCTCGAAGCCACCACCACCACTATCCATAATGAGGGTATCATCCCGTATTACCCCAACGTAGAAACGAAACAATTAATCAACAATAAAATCAAAACAAACACGAAAAAAAACCCCTCATAGAAACCAAAGTGCGGGTAAACCCGCTAGCGTAGGGTTGGTTGGTCACATCGGATCTCCCAGTTTCTCCTGGAAAACCCACACCAGCAGTGCAGGTAAGAAACCCACCATAGCCACCAAAAGGGCGACCGTATGATAGCGTACTATAGCTCAAGGTTCCTCCGACCTACCGTACCCTACCCTATATGATACGCCCACTTCCCGGCAACTCGACCAGGTTGATTTCCGTCCCCAGCCAATAATCCAGAAACATCCACGATCGTTCGTTTACTGGACCACATGTGCGATTCCAAGAGGTGGGGGATGGTAGTTTCAACCAACGATAATGACTTTCCAAGGCGAACAGGGAATGGCACGATCATCGCTGGCAAACGGGATACCCCACCTGTATTCTTTCACCGTTCTGGGTGAGAGCATGCTCTGAAGACGGAAGTTATTGGGGAGGGAGTCATCTGCTTCGGGATCAGTCAGATGGCGATCAACAAATCACAATTGGAAGCTGCGTTGGAGAGGAGTGTATGTATGCCTGTCTGCCTTGCGTTGCATGTTGACTTTTTGCCGAGATATAATGAAATATTATTAACCTATAGATAGCACAAAATCGAGCGCAAGGGGCGGAGTTCACGAGTGATGGCCTATGAAGATCGTGCCCTGGGAAACGTTGGCGGGGATCATCGCCCCAATTGTTTGTTTTTAGTTTTTAGTGATCGTTTGGGGAAACGCCGATCTCGATATATGCGATCGCGGAGTGGGACTTGATATCGTGAGAAGTGCTAATCAAAGATCTGGGCGAAAGGCGAAGGTATGAGATTGCTGCCCACATGAGAGGTAATGCATTCCGGCTCGCTTAGGGTGGTGTGCTTGGGTTAAGAAATATGAGAAATGCTATGGGAAGTGAATAATAACAGAATATGAAAGTAGGTGGATGTATTGGGCGCCAAGTAAAAGTTATAACTTGGAGGGGTTTCTTGTTTCCGAGACTCCAAGGGTTTTGGCTGGTTAAAACTACTGGGGCTAGATTGATTCTAACAGCATGGCGGTGAAGGTTCTTGGGTGGGGTGAGGGGTGGGTGAACATCGATAAGCGGAGACAAGATGCCGCATGATTTGGGCAAACCAGAAATAGCACTAAGGGCTGGTGTGGGGAATAATAGCAAATCGGATGAGGCACTAAAACGGGGGCGCGGTAACCTAAAATGAGAGTCAAAAACTTGTGGGCGGTTGTTTGACAATGGCAAGATTAACTCCAAGTCCTTATAATAATAATAAGCTTGAAAGCATACAAGCTCCGAACAACTCCGCCCTATGATGAGCATTTCTGGCTTTGCTATATACAAAATTTACTTCTCTGAATATTTTGCCAAGTATCATACCGCGGTGCAGCGCTAGGGACCGGTGCTTCGGGGGGGGGGGGGGGGGGTATAGAGGGATTTGACCCTTTTATCTCTGCAGGGGAGGATAGAGAGAGGCACTGCCCTCGGGCTCATTGCTAGGCTCTTTGGAAAGCTACAATGATGAATGCTACTATCGTGCTGGACTATCGGAGCCCACCCTCGGGCTAGCTTCACCAGGAAAGTCCCTAAATGTGGAATTGCGGGCCCCTTGAGGAGTTACCATGCCACCCTCTCTAGTTTTTTCAAAGGAAATAGGACCGGGGCTGGTCTACCACTTTCTGTTTCTCTTGAGAACGTTTAAGATCGTTATTGTGGTTCAAGATGTAGGTCGCAAGAGCGCTCGTGAACATAGGGCTAATATATAATTTAGGGTAATGCTATCATACTCCTTGGAAGCTGATTTCGTGCAAAATTTCTATAGAAATTATCTTGTTGGAGGCTAATAGATTAAGAGGCCCTGGGCTTTTAAGAATTTTGGGTATAATACGGTGGTAGGCAGATTTTTGGTTCACCGATCCCCCGATGGGGGAAACAAACAACCTCAGCACGAGTGATATAATGTGATAATAAGCCTCTTGTCGGAGTTACACTAAATGAAGTACTGGAGGTTATTAAACTTTATTCTCCCCTTCGCTTAATGTCCTCACAGGCCACGGCGGTCTAGCCCCCATCTCACGTTCAGCGAATTTATCTCTTTTTCTTGTTTACTCCTTGATCGGCAATTTCACTTGGGTGCTGGTATCTGACCTGCGGGATTCTTCCCCAGGCTAGGGGGTAAAGCTGTGATGACGCTTAAATGAGAGGGAGAGTGGGAGTTCTGGCGGGAGATAGCGCTTGTGAGTCATGTGTTTGTACTATATTACGAGACCCCTCATACTGTAGTTGTTCTCTTAATAGCTTTTATGTGAATGGGCATCAGTTTCCCCACAACACCTTCCGGCCTACACACTACCGATATTGCAGAAGAGGGCGGAGGAGTGTTCCACAGATTAGTGATTGCTGATTGGGTTACATTACGGGAGAGGGGAAAATTTTCGCCTGGGGAAAAGAAAATGGTCCGTAAGCCCACTTGACTGTGCGTTGGTACTGGCTAACTTAACAAAATGTGGTTATGGCACTAAGAAGGTACACTGCTCTGAACAGGGTGCGGCTTTTCGGGGAAAGAAAGCATCACGGATGCAGGTACGGTTCCATCACCAGATGACAAATTAAACAGCTTTAAAAATTGAGACCTAGAAAAAGAAACTATTGGAAAGAAGAGTTGGGATCAAGACTAGGCGCTTCCACTGGTATCATAATAGGTATTCTCCGATATCCAAGATCTACACACTCATGCTACACCGATCGAAAAAAGTGAAACAACGGGAAGATATGGGCTTGGTATTCTAGTGTGATGTCATACATAAAGCCGAACTGCTCCCCCGAACAAAAACCCCAATCTGGTCGGAAAAAAGGCCAAATCCTCACACCGACCTCTCACCGTCTCCTAGCCTAATCCTTATTACCCCGCCTTGCAGTTTTTCGGCGAGTAACAGTCATTGTCTTCCCTTTTCCCTCCACCTCTGAATGTGCCGTGCGGCTTCCATCGCACTGACTTTATGAATCCTTACAAGGTGCGCTTTGAGATTGTCTACTCTAGTGAACCTCTTATTAGGATACTTGCAACCTCCTATTGGGCAGAGCGGCCCCTTCGCTGGGCCATGACTTCTTGCAGTGTTGAGATGTCTCTGGAGATCCCCGGGACGTCCAAAAGGCGCACCACACTCTGCGCACGTGTGTGGGTGCCCGAGTTCTAAGGGGGGGTTGATATCTCGTTGGTTTCCTTGTTGGGTATAGCGATAGCTGTGGGGTGGCTGGTGGTTTGGGTGGGTGGTGGTAGGGTAGTCTTGGGTGGTGGTGGGATCTGTGCTAGCGAGCGAGTGAGTGGGAGGGGTGTCGCTCGGGATTCTAGAGGAGCTGTTTTCTATGCGGTGTCTGTAGTGGTAAGAGTGTTATCTTGTGGGTTCTAGATTTATGTTTGGAGCCGATGTGAGGAATTACTTGTTAGATTGGTGGATGTCCAAATTCGTATCAGACCGGTTCCCAGGAGTAAACTGATACAGTTCAGGATTTAGGCTTCTGTGTAAGGCTGCGTAAGGGAGTTGAGGAGTGGAGGTATCTATACTCGGCGTCTGTTCGTGTAGGGAGGATTGGGTAGACATAGTTATGACTTTAAGGGATAGATATTTCCTTGGTATGGGGCAGCGCTCTTGGATAGTGTTGGAAGGGTAAATATAGAGATAGAACTTCCCTCCGCTTAGGAGAAATAGAGCAAACTTGGAATATAATCTTAAGCCCCTGAGGCTTTCCAGTCCGATTTGCAATCTAGAATACTACAGTAATGGGGATAGGATCTGGCACTTGGTATGGTAGTTAGTGCTGAGAAGGCTGCAAGATCTGTATAATACGAGGCTGACAATAAAAATCACCGGTTGTTAGGGGTACCACTGAAAACAGCTAATATTCACGCTTTCTGTTCAATAGATTCTAAAGCTGTAAGAAATTTGAAAAATTAATAGTATAGTTCAAGATTCTTCCCAATATCTCCTCAAGCCCTCACAGATTGTTGAAAGAATTGTTGGCTACTTTGCCATGCTATATTGTAAAGTTGAAGCTGAAGACAGAGCCAAGCCTTACTATTTCCCATACAAAATCATCAGAAATTGCGCCAAGACCAGTGTACCAACCATAGCTCTCTCTCAAGAATTCCTCAGCCAGCTTAGATACAGAGTTCCAAAGGGTTGGAAAGTAAATCCAGGGAATTTTTTTTACATATGGATGAAGATTTGGCTTGGATTGCCTGACTGGATCAGTGGTTGGAAGGTCATGAAAAAAAACAGCTGTTTTCAGTGGGAAACCCTTGACTACCGATGATTTCCGCTGCCAGCCTCGTACAGTACTGCTCATCGTGGCCGTGACAGAGATGACTCCAAATAGGGTCACTGTAGTACCGTAGATGTGGTTACGGTTACTGCCGAGTGTTATAGATTGTAAACTGGACTGGAAAGTCTCAGCGATTTAAGGAATAAGAGGAGGGCTCTCGCTCATAGACCCGGGGAGTAGGCAGCACCCTCAGCGAGGCTTGGCACGTATTGGCGGGTAGTTTTGGTTGATTCGTACCGAAAAGCTCATCTTTTAATGCCAAGACTGGCAGCGGATGCTGCCTCGCTGAGGGCTCTTCCGGTTTACCTTAAACTCTTGAAATTTACCACTTCCGCCAGCCCGAGAGAACAAGGCTCTTGAGATGGAATACCGTTTTCCTGACACATCATAATATCGGTCCGCTGATGCGTTAGGTCTTATATCCGATATTCACAATTCTGTTGACCTATTAGACTAAACTTATCGTGGCCTGATGGGCTGGTCCGGTTGATCTGATGGTGAATTTCAAGAGTTTTTTTTACGGCACTCTGGGAGGAGAAGTGACAGAGTACTAGTACTTCGGCCCCCGGTAATTGGACGCTAAGAACAATAACTCTATTTCACGGCGGCCCCGCCACTTCCACTACTAGCACATGAACGTGCGTGATCTGGTAATGCGATTCCCAGTCTTTGGCTACCGGTGGGCTAGAGTCCGGAAAGGTCGGATCTTTAGGGGGGTAAATACGGAATGTAATTAGATACGACCAGGCCGTCTTTCCTTCGGCGGCATGGCTTACATGCGCGGAGGAGGCCCGCGTAATTCGCATTTTTATCGGTGAAGGATTCTGGCACCCAACTGTACCCGTCTGGGTCCGTCTTGGGAACGTCGGTGAAGATAAGGCCTAGCGGGAACAGTTGCCGGCTGTGATAAGGTTCATCAGTGAGGCAATGTTCATTCCTACGGGCGTCTACCACTACCCTTCCCATATTCACCATCCTCGTAGAGCAATTAGTACTACTCCAGTAACCCCGAAGCTTTGACAGCACCTAAAATTCTCACTAACTTCGTGGCTCGGAGATCCAGCAGTGACGGTGGCGGCCGTCGCGATACCGAAAACACATCTCCCGACAGCCTGGGCGACCATGGTGCCGACGCCGAGCATACCTCCGCCCCACACTACCATGCACTGCCTCGAGGCGCTTTTTCCAACTGGACAGGGTGGGATTGGAAACTAGTTTTCGGATACGAAATACCGTGCTGATATCTTGTTAGAGGGTCTCAATTGTAAAGTTGAAGCTCGATTACCTCGAGAGGGGGGACTCGGGAGGACCTAAAGCAGTGGATGGACAAGGGCTCCGACAAGGAGACAGCAGGTTTGATCATCTGGGGTCCAGATTTGATCTTATGATATACTCTTTCCTGGGCGCCTTTATGCCGAAAGGCGGTTTCGATTTCTTCTCCCGGGAAAGGAAGGAGTAGAAATTCAATGCTGGTCCAAGTGATATTTGAAGCCTAGGGGGGCTAGCACCTATGATAAGGGTTTAGCATAACGGTGTTACTATGAGTTACTTTTTTGCTGCTGGCGCCGAGACTGCGAGGAGCTGTCTGAGGAGTTACCTGTTTTGTAAAGAGATGTAATTTACTATTCATGTATTATACTGTGTGCTTGGAGGATCCCTTGAGCGAAAGCTACTGATGAATGGGTGAAGGGTCGGGTTCAGGTGGTTAAATCCTGGCTGCCCAGCGGACCAAGTAGATTCCCCAAGCCAGCAGATTGTTTTGGGAAGGAATCATTGTACTTTACAGGATGGGGCTTTTTTTTTCGTGTCCTAGAATATAGGTTCTTGTGGTTAGTATTTAGGGTATTTGAAGGTAGT
The DNA here is from genome assembly GCA_003070745.1 of Tuber borchii. Lineage (NCBI taxonomy): Eukaryota > Fungi > Ascomycota > Pezizomycetes > Pezizales > Tuberaceae > Tuber > Tuber borchii. The sequence goes on from NESQ01000022.1 coordinate 109,760, forward strand.
TGGTGATCCAGATTGTGTTTTGGGGTCTACGAGATCTAATGTCAATGGTGTTAGTTGGGTTCTAGACGAGTGATGGCTTGTGACGCTCAGGCCGACTCATAAGTTTTATTCTTGGGGGTTGATAGTAGTTTGGGCACTATACAGAATGGGTAAAGGGGAGTGGCTCGTGGAAGGCAGGGACGGGCCGAAGGTGTTTGCCGGTTTGGTTTTTGCTTTACTCTTTCTTTTTCTTCTGCTGTCGTTAGGGGACTGGGGACTAAGACTGAACTGGGGCGAGGCGGGTTCGTGCAAGTAAGCCTTGTTAATCTGATACTAAATTACGCATTCACGGAGCCAAGGTGCAAATTCAAAGAATGAACCTTCTGGTTTGCGAGCGGGCTTAAATATAAGATCTACTCGGGATAGCGCATCAGATAGTAAGATGAAGCTTCCTCTATTGCTGCTATCGGCTTGGACTACGGAGGAAACTCTCGGGATGCTCACCGCCGCTGGCAATAAATAGAAATTCAGGTCGGTAGTCCGTAGGGGGTGTGGTAGTAGCCATGCTAGATTATGCGGGGTGGTGTAAATCGTAAACCGCTTGTTGGGGCAAAAGTGAACTCTGAGTGGGAAACACAAAGAGTGACCTAACTAAAATATAGGAATAGAAAGAGGAGAGATAGAGGACTTAATAGCAAGCGGATAGGGCTTACTTGAGGGAGAAAATATGGGAGGTATTTATATATACCGGTACTGAATACTATAGTATTGTGGATGTAGTGCGGTATCGGCGAGGGTAACTACTGTGGATAGTACGGTAAGCCGAAATATATTAGATGGTGGGAATGTCTAACAGTAATCGGGAATCTGGGGGGTAGGAAAAATAGTGATATCGTCTCACTAGGCTTGCGAGGCGGTAGATAGCTGGGTCAGACTTCAGACACAAATAAAAGCCCTTGAATTATCATACTTTGATATCGTAAAACCTCCCGAAAACCACTATCTCGGCCACCAACTAGCACATATGATTGTTTCACCTGTATAAATTTGAATGTGTAATTCTTCGGCTCACGGGGGCGATCATTATGCATGGAATTTTCAACAGAAGCAGTCTTTTGGTGTAGATATGTACATTCGCATGCAAATCGTTATGGTGTTGATTAACCACTAAAATCTGAGGCCAGTCTCACTATAACTTAGTTTGCGCGTGAGTGTAGTCGGTAGAGATTTGGGTAATTGTTTGCGGTAAATCACTGATTATCGTATCATACGGGCGGGCCGGCATCTGGAGTGACAAGGTTTTAGCTACAGTATCTTAACGGGGCTACGGTGAGTTAGGCCTGGATATTTGCATCCGCGCCGGCCTCTTTACCGCGCTTGGATACCGGTGTAATACACCATATTTTTGATCCACAGAATTTTCTAGTCCATGCCATACGACGGGGCTTTAGGCGATGAGAAGGGAGAATAGTATTGGGCTACTAGTATGAGAGAATTCTCTGCTAGTTCCCATTGAGAAGTTCTTGTATCCCTTCTCTGTTAGCAGCCCCATACACCCCCAGCCTCTCTTATTTGGACGGAAAACACAAAACATCTCCTACAATTACGACCTATGTTTCCTGACCAACACCTATTCATTGACGGGACGTTTTCCCCTTCCGTGGAGGAGAATCCTACTTTATTTACGTCAATCAACCCCGCTACAAGCGCTCCGCTCGCAAGGATACATGAGGCTTCACCGAGGGATCTTCAACATGCTGTCGATGCCGCGACAAAAGCATTCGAGACTTGGTCCAAGACAACACCGGTTGAGCGTTCCCGTATACTTAACAAGGCAGTTTCAATTCTTCGGGATAGGAACGACGAAATCGCCCGTGTCGAGAGCCTCGATACCGGAAAGCCGTTCTCTGAGACAAGCACTGTCGATGTAGCCACTGGTGCTGATGTCCTGGAATACTTTGCTGGTGCTTGCCTGAGCGGCCTAGAAGGGAAAATGGTTCGGTTACGGGAGAAAGCATGGGTCTATACAACCAAGGAGCCATTGGGTGTTTGTGTGGGGATTGGTGATAACTTTCTCCCTTCTCCATTTCCATTTTCTGACTATCGCAACTGTTTACAGGCGCATGGAACTACCCCATTCAGATGTACGCTTGAATCCGGTTCCGGATCCCAACATGCTCCACACTTCATGCCCATCTCATTTCTCCTTCCTCTTTTGACCCTAGATTCGCGCATGTCTTCGATATTTCAATTCTAACTGTTTGAATTCCTAGAGCACTTTGGAAGTGTGCACCTGCTCTAGCAGCAGGAAATACTTTCATCTTCAAACCGTCGGAAGTTACACCCCTCACTGCAAACATCCTCGCCGAGGTTTTTACAGCCGCCGGCCTTCCCAGCGGGGTATTCAATGTTGTGCATGGAAGCGGGGGTGTGGGGGCTTGGCTCAGCAATTGTTCGGGAGTAGCTAAAATGTTCGTCCTCTCTACCTCATATTTGCCCCCGCTAACCGAACCTTGCAGCTCATTCACTGGCCAAGTGGAAACTGGGAAAAAAGTTTACGCCTCTGCCGCCGGCTCATCGCTTAAAAATGTTACGTTAGAGCTGGGAGGGAAATCCCCGTTCATCGTGCTACCCGAGGCCGACCTCGGTCTAGCTGCCGATGCTGCCATGGTTGCAAATTTTTACTCTTGCGGTCAGGTGTGCACGAACGGTACTAGGGTCTTTGTTCATTCTTCCATTAAATCCGAATTCGAGAAGCTTTTACTGGAGAGGGTTAGGGATGGAATCCGTTCGGGAGACCCACTGGACCCCAATGTCAATTTTGGCCCGTTGGTTTCGGAAGGCCATTCTGAGAAGGTCAAAGGGTATATTCGGCATGGAGAGGAGGTTGACAGGGCACGCCTTCTTTGCGGTGGATTGAAACGAGCCATTTCACTCCCGGATGGCAAGGGACTCGAAAAAGGGTTTTTTGTTGCCCCGACCATCTTCACCGACTGTAACGATTCCATGCTCATTTGTCGTGAAGAGATATTTGGCCCAGTCTTGTCCATCCTTACCTATGAGACAGAAGAGGAGGTTGTCCGTAGGGCCAATGATACGGAATTGGGATTAGCGGCGGGCGTTTTCACCAAGGATATAGACGCCGCGCACAGAGTGGTCGGGAAGATGAACGCGGGTATCTGCTGGATCAACACCTGGGGAGAATCGCCGGCGGAGATGCCGGTGGGCGGATGGGGATTAAGCGGTGTGGGAATTGAGAACGGCAGTGAAGCATTGTCACAGTTTGTGAGAACCCGAAGTGTGCTGGTGGAAAATGGCGGATTTCAGGCTGTATTCTCTGCATCTTAGGCCTCAAATCTCATTCTTCGGGCTTTTATATTGCCGTAGTCACATATAGTCACTCGTTTACCAGAGCTGAACTGAAATTCTGGCAGGCAATAATTGGATGGGCTTTATCATTGGGCGTGTGTAGATCGCTGCCTATGGAATATCAATCGTTGTCACATAACTACTGCAGCTATCACAGGGGTATCTTTTTTAATGTGTGTGCGATCGAACGGATAGTTTATAATGGTGATCGGTTCAGTTGCTTTTAGCTCGCTGAACCTTGGGACTCGAAAATCATCTACTCATATAGTCTGCCCTGGAGGAAGGAAGGACACTAGAGCTCTAGGATCCTAGATTGAATCTAGAAAGGGTCTTGGTATATTTTCCAGCACTGAGCCAAAATCTGGAAAATAGACCTCTAGATTCTGAACTTGTACCACCCCCTTAGCTTAGCCCACGTTTAAGAATGCGGAAACCTAGAAACATGTATTATACTCGCGTGTAAGATTGGCAAAAAAAACTAGCTTTTTTTTGTCGCTATCCTCCACCAACCCAGGGTGAGGACAAACAATTGACAAACAACCCAAATACAATACTTGTATTATGAAGATCATTTCCTATTTACAATTGATAATTTTCTCGTGGGCAATATCATTTGGCTACAGCGCCAGCGACCCGGAAACCCAGACTATCCTTGTTGCTACCGAAGTATGATAGTTGGTGTTCTAGACCTTGGCCCCGAACTCCGGACTTTCTCTAAACATTGGCGGAAAGTTTGTGGTCCGTTTTATAAAAGATAAATTCATCTATAAAACTTTTTTACGCCCCTCTAGTCTATCAAGAGTAAAGTACATGGAAGGAACAAAGCCCCCATCGTAATATCTAAAACCCCTAGCATGCGTGATTGTGCTGTGAAGAAGCAGCAAATCACCCTAAACCAGTGCTTTAGTAGTACTCAACAAAGTAACCCCTCTTGTTCTTCTCGCCGCCGCCCCAGTGATCCTCCTTTCCCTTCTTCTCCCTTTCCTTTCTCTCCTTTTCCTTCTTCTCCTTTTCCTTCCATTCCTTGTCCTTCTTCTCCTCGACATCGCACTTCTCGCACTTCTTGGCTGCCTCGGCCTCCGCGAATTTCGCACTTGCTTCCTCCTCCTCGCAATGGAACCAGTCCTTCTTGGCAGCCTGTTTGTCCTTTCTGTGCTCGTCCTCGCGGAATTTCTTGTTCAGGTCGCGGTAGTAGCCGTAGGCTTTGTCGTACTTGATTCCCTTGTCGAACCCTGTCCATCCATCCACCCATCAGCCATCGCTGGAATTACCAAAAGAAAAGGAGGAAATACCGAATCCCTCCTCAAAGCAACACTGCTCATCAAGAACCTCCTCACTCCTACACTTATCACACTCCTCAAACTTCCTGGCTTCCTCCTCCTCCTCTCTCTCGCTTGCCTTCTTGAAACGTTCCTCTTCCGCTTCCTCAAAATTCTTGGCAAACCTATCCTTATCGTACTTGCGCTCCTTTTTCTCGACCTTCCTGAACTCTTCCTCCCTTTCCCTTCCCTTGCCCCCGTCCTTGCCACCGTAGCCCCCACCCTTGCCCCCACCGTACCCCCCACCGTAGCCCCCGTCCTTGCCTCCGTCATAGCCTCCGTCGTAGTACACGAAGTCCTTTCCGTGTGGGGGGTAATTGGGAGTGCGGCGGTAACGCCCCTCATCGTAGTATTCTGGACGGAAGTTGTAGCGCTCGGGCTCCTTCTCACGGTGCTGAGCGTAGCCGTCGACCTTGTGGTCGAATCCCGGAGCCGGGGCGGGGGCTGCGCTTGCAGTGAGAGCGCTCATGGCGAGGAGGAAAAGGGCTGAAGTATGCATTTTGGAATGAATGAAGTTGGTTTAATGAGTGATTATGATGATAAAGAAGGTAGTGTGAGATGTGGGGGAAGTGAAGTTGAGCGGCGAGGATGGGGCTTTATAGGAAGTTGTATCGCACTGTATGCCATTTAAGACCTTAGCGAGCGATCAAACGCCTACAGCGTGGCCCCTTCGCCTTCATTCGCCATTCCGCTGACTATTCGCTGCGTAGCCTACAGACTGTGAATCGCCTGCTATTCCTCAGGACTTTGTCGACAGCAAGTACACTCCTTCCGTCAGGTTTACAGCAAACCCTGCGACAACCCTACAATTCGGGCCACAGTCCCAACCATCGCGTATTCCTTCTTAGCCGGCTTTTCCAATCCGACCGGCAACCGCGCCCGGGCCGTGGCGAGTGATGCCCGGTGATTATCTCGTGGTGAGAAAATAAGTGCTCAACTGTCTTTGGGCATGACAAGAGGTATTGTAACAGGGTCTCCTTCATGTGAGAAGAGATATTTTAGGAAGGTCCGGTTCGTCCTCGTATGAATGAGGGATGTTGGTTGACGTTTATACTCGGTCGTGACATAGCGCCTGTCGTTACCATTAAATTAAGTGAGCCTGGGGGTTGAAGCTAGGTGCTAGCAGAGGATGTTTTTATTTTTATTTTTGTTTTCATTTGTTGAAGTCGAGTTCGGTTATATTATAGGTAGGGTCGGGCGAGACCAATGGCTCTGAAACGGACATCTAACTTAGCTTTTGACTAAGAGGTAAAAGCGCTCAGTCGTAACTTACTCGAGTACCATCTCCCGCCAAAGCTACAAACCCATCCTAATTCCAACCGATACCTTAGCACATATCAAGTCTAGCCTAGGAACTATCCACTTCCAACCATAATCACAAGGGCGTCGGGCCAAAAAAAGCTAACCAGATCGAGCGCAAGGCCCATTGCCTCTCTAACAACAAAAACCGAAATATCTAGTCCTTCCGGGACTACTCCCTAGTCGCCCTACCCCGCAACCCACTACTCGAGTACCGTGCAATCGTCCCGAACCGCCCCCCCGACGATCCCCCAGACTAACTTCGGAACCCAGTCTCTCCCTAAACGGTATCGTATGTCCGCAGGTTCACAAGAGGTTGTTCTTCCGAGGCTAAAACCCAGCAATCCCCTCCTTCAAATTACCAACATCCACGCAGCAGCTCTAACATAGATGGTGCTAAAAATTGCAACCTCCTTATGACGTCCTCTCCCTCTTAAGCAGAACTGTTAGCCGCGCGAGCCCTAGTCCGTCTAGTGATGTGCATATCCGATCATTTCGGGTTCCAAGCCTCCGCGCAGGCCGTGGGAGGGGTTTGGGTTGGGTTATTTTGGACTTTGCGGGATTTCTATGGTATGATATTAGTGCGGAGGGGGGAGTGGAAGGAGGTGGAAGAGGCTAGGGTGTTGAGAGAGCCGCATGGGAGCCAGAGCACTAGGTGTGGCTAATGTGCTTGAGGGTTAGCTTAGTGGGGTAGTTGCACTAAGGAGAACCACGAGAAATATTTTCCGAGGGGATTTCTGAGCGCCAAGCGTTACCCGGTAATGGATCTGAGGCGGCCCGACCGGCTTGGTGTAGTACCATAGGTATTAATAGTAACGAGACAAAATTCAATCATCCCACGGGTTTCCCCTACTACAGCTTTCCGGTACCCAAGACACAACCAAGTGTCTGAATGCCATGACACCGTTTTTCTCAATTATTATTTGTCCTATGCATGGAGGGAAGCCGTTTGCGCAAGAATCACTGCCATGCCGGTAGTATAACGGATATGGTAGATTATATATAATAGATGGCTGGAGAGATCATCTGGAATCACTTCGTCCTGAGAAAGCGGGGAAATCTTTAGATTACTGGTATTGTGTTCTTGGCGGGCTTGGGGCGATATACTTTCCCCCTCTATTCTAAAAATCTTTCGCTAAGATCTGTTGGGCTCTGCTAGTCTGAAAGGCCTAGCCATTGGTATGGGATGTTTTCCCCTCGCTGTACAGCGGACTGTGCTCGCACTCCCTCTAGTGTGGGAAACATTGAATGGGAGTATAGGTAAACACACCAAGTGTACCACCGGCGTGATTCATTGTACTGTGTAAAATCCCCTGGTACACAGGCGACTACGGTGCTCGTACTGCCATGACGTGCACTCCTGGAGTGGGTAGGCTCGGGGGGGGGACTGTGGGAGAGTTGGAGCTAAGAAGTTGATGTCTATCTGACGGAAGTTTGTAGAGTATACATGTTGTCATCGGGGGCCTGCGAGCTCTCCCTTGTAAGCGGAGCGACAGTTCAGTATCAGGCATTTCATATGATGTATTTTTCATGGTGCTCCCCAATGGGCTCTGGTGGATGTTTAGATGGTGAGAAGTCAAAGTCAAGGACGGAGGAACGAGTAAAGCTATTCAAGCGCAAGGAGAGGTCCCATGTGCTCATATGGCCGAGTTGAAGCCGGAAATTTAAGTTAGCAATGCCCATGCAAAGTGCCCGGCTTCAATTCGGCCGCGCTAGTACTTAAGCCTAAGGTGTCTTAGAGTAATAATATAATAACCATCCTCTGCCATCTGCATAATAACTACTACCACCTTTCTAACTCTACTTCTCTTTAGAACCTCGAATCTCTATCTTAACCTTCTTTATATCGAACTTTGCTCCCTCGAATTCAATCTCCGCATCTTTAACCTTAATCTTTGCGAAGTCCATCTCAACATTCACCCCTTCCATCTCCACAGTACCTCCGTGCGCCCTGACTCTATTCACCCGCTCTCTAAAATTTCCGTCTCCGTCGCGCTCCTCTTCAGTTTTAGCACCATCTTTGCTACTAGCACCTTCTTTGCTCTCTTTGATCATCTCCGCGAGCACCAGCCCAACACTGTCAATATCAACGTCCAACCCCCGCCTATGCAGGTTGCTCACTTCCTTAATCTTTACCTTTCCTTGCTTTGTCCCCTCCTCGTTCAGGACAACAGCGAATTGGCATGTTGGTTCTGATACTTCTTTGTACAGGAATTCCACCTATAAAGGTTAACAGGGTCCATCTCTTGAAGATTATAAGGGCTGGACCTTAATTCCAGCATCCCAAAGTCGCCTGCACACCCGCATTCTCTCCATTAGAAAATCTCCGCCGACAGCTATGACATAGGCATCCACTTCAGTCTCCCGGACCTGGTCTGCAGGAACTCTTGCTTGGATGATTTTGAAAATATCCTCTAGTTCAAATTCGATCCCGGTGATCGGAAAAGTAGTCTTGTAGAGATACCCACTCCATTTGTAATAACCACCACCAGATGCAATTTCCATGCTATCAATTGTCGTCCCGGCTGACTTGATTGAAAGTGGAAGTGTTACAACCTCATACATTAAACCCATGTCAAGAAAGTCGGGGCGGGTAAGCGATAGGTCAAAAGCGATCTTTGGCATGACCCCAAATATTTCTAAAAAGTCGAAGAAGTTCTTCATCTCGTTGATTCCTTTGGAAAAAGAGACGTTTTTTGTAAGCCCCTCATCGAGTAGTAGGTCGTAAAGCAGATGTCTGCCTCCTTATCTCTAGTCAGATGAGTCGTGCGAGATAGTTGCGCGCGGGCACACCTGTTTTTGAAATGTAACCCCCAAGTTTATCAGCTATTGCCTCCCCAAGCTCCAAATTTGAGGTCATATCCAGGTATACCTCGTCCCATGATGTCTTCATGCATTATTAGAAAATAATCTTCTAAAAGATAGGGCCGAGCCCTAGGAGAACCATGGATAACAACAGCATTTCATGGAGTGAGATATACCTTGCTGATATTGTTTACCGCCTTGGCTAACCCCTGCCATAGCCTCTCGGGCACCTGACATACCTCCAATAACCCTCTTAGGATAAGAGAATGATTAATCTTGATAGAATAAGCCCCTAACTTAAGCCCGTCTAAAACTTCCATAGCAACCCTCAGCATCTCTGCCTCTGCAAGTAGTCCATCAGACGCTCCAACAACGCTGAAATGGCACTTCATCCTCTCCTCGGCAATGTTTCTGCTAAGCCCATCCGCGACCCGCCTGTATTCCTTCCCGACCTGGTATATCTTCGCAGACTGAACGCCTCGCAGCGCTAGCCACCTAGTGAGCGAGTCTCTAAGGGAATATCTTAGTGCTGCTAGTTCCCCTCCTTGATCCGCTAGTTTGCAAATCGGAGATGCATCCTGTCCCGAGATTGTTGGATTTAACAGCTCAAAAATGCTGAAACTTGGTCACTACTCTTGCCCCAGCTCAATACCACTTATTTGTTTTCAAACTGAAAGGGGGTTTGGTATCTTACGGTGTATCAATTGTTACCGCTCCATGTCGCTTGAAAACTTCAACCATCGACGATATGATCTTGTCGCGAATTATTATGTCTTTGCCGGACCAGTCGCGTGTGCCCTGTGGGACCTTCACGGTAAATGTCCCTTTATCGGTAGTAGCCATTATCTCTGGCGATGGTGTTGGAGTTGATTAAGCACGACTTTGCGATGAGATGGGGGGGGTTATTGGAGATGAGCGGGGTACCTTACGGATATTTCCGCCTTGCTGCAAAGCCTCAAAGGTGGCGTCGTGCCTCTCACGCGATGGTCAACCAAAACTACCCAACATGGGTACTATTAAGTAGTAAGCAAGTCTATATACCACAAACCATTATAGTTTATTCAAGAATACGAAGGAATTGGCGAAAAAAACAGGCCCCCTCTAAGATAATCATAGCGCTTTGGCAAAAAGCGTGGAGCCAATAAATGGGCCGGCCACTCGTTAGGATGAACAGGTACAAAACGTTACTGTGCTGGTATAACCAGAATATATCACCATATATCACTCGTAAGCACTTCTCAGCAGTTTTTGAACATAACTTCTACATCCGGTTGCATCCAACGGTCCAGGGCATCAGAGAAGCTGGGCTTTCTGTTTCGGTTCCAATGGTCTATCCATAGCGAGTCCCCTCATCTCTCCACTCTCAAGCGAATGCTGCCTCGATCATTGCACCTTGACAAAGAGCGATGCGATCCACATCCCTATGCGGAAATAGGATTCCAAACTGTTCAAGATTTAGATTTATGATTTCTCGTAAGGTCTCAAATAATCATTCACACGATCCAGAGACATAATGGGGTAGTTAATATCTTTTTAGTTATTCTGGCGGAAGAAGCAGAACTAACAGACCAATGGCAGCAACAAACAACTTGTAGCAGTTCCAAAGCCATCCTGTTACGGATCATTTGCTGTTGAATCACACTTGATTTTGAGTCCCTTGAAGATATTGGAAGATTAGGCCAATTCTGCTGCCTCGACCACCAGCAGCACTTCTCTGAGATACTTCGGAGATCCCTAGTGAGCCTCACTAAGATCAGATTCAACGGTGTTCGCAGTCTATCTAGCTGCAGCTTCAGCTTGCCAATACCGGAAGTTATTCTACCTCGGATTCACGGTTCCTAGGGGGTTGTGTGTAGAGGCTTCAGCAAGCTCACTTGCTGAGGTTTGCTGTTTGCTGATGAAAGCGAGCAATGACAACCCCTGACCAATAGTGCAGAGGCCATCCCGGGAGATCACCTCAGGGCAACGGGAGCGGAAAGATATATCTTCCACCTTAGCACAAGCACCAGCCAGCCCCATAAGGGCGTTTCATACGGCATCCTCCAAAGCTTCCCCCATGGCCTATCGATTTTGTCGTGGCCATCCTCTATTTAAACCCCACCTCCAAAACGGGCTTGCTCGTATTAGGGCAGCGTTTAGTATCCCATTGCCCCTGAGAATCTACGCTCCCAAGAAAGCTCACAGTTCAGACTAAAACGGCTGTTGGGGAATTTGGTCCCTTTTTACTCCCCCAAGCGCTCCTTAAGGAGTAGTAGCGTATTTAAAATTCCATCTCTAATAACACCACCTAGTACCCCGCCTTCTCTCTTGTCAGCTTACACGTACAGTAAAAAGAGGCATCATGATGCGATTAACACAAGAGCTCTTCTAAAAGGCTCCGGTGAGAGAGCATCCAGCCATGCACTCCCCGTGACAAACTGGCCACGCACGCTAATATCTCATTATAGACCCCAAACCCTTACTTAATGCTAACAGGTCACGACACCCACACAATCATTAACCCGACCTACAAGAAAGCAACCCACCGGGAATCCCTCATCCCATGATCGAAACCCCTTCTGTATCCTGGCACTGGTAGAACACTATAATCAGTTTTCCGTGGCGCAATTGGTTAGCGGAGTTGGGGGCAGTGCTGTTGTCATGGCCGAAGTTTTTCCTGTTCGTTAATGCACGGTTAATTTTGTTAAGGCACAATATTTACATATTCTCCGGAATGCTCGCTGCGACATGTTTCTCAACCTTATATCCTAAAGTCAGAGAACTAGCCCCCCAGCCAAGAATCAAGCCCCTACACACCTGGTCTCCTTACTCAGACACAGGAACCGACACTGGTGACATATAAGTCAGTGAGAATCACACCCAGTTTAATGTCATGCATGAGCCCACCTGGAACCGGAAAGAGATTCGGCATAGGGATCCGTGTGACTACTTTGACTAAGAAAGGCCTGATGTCATGTTTTCGAATAGCTAGGCTTTACATTGCCATATACTCAGCGAGAATAGCGAGAATAGCGAGAATGATCCTAGGAACCATTTTTACAGTCGCAAGTGTAGGGTTGACATTAAGGAAGAAGGACAATCAAAGGGGGATTTTGTTGAGAGCTCTAAGCAAGTAGTTTGTGAGGTTGCACTCTGGAGTTTCACATTATGAGGCGCTTGGGCTGCACTCAAAGCAGATACTTTCAACCCTGTTGAAACATACTACGGCAGGCCTAGTGTTTCGCACTCTCACTGGAACCAACCTGTGTTTGGAAAACTCTTTTCTGTTTGACTTATATAGCAGAAACACTGGTTGCTGGAGATGGAACAGACTAGCACTAGCTACTTACTTTGACACTTTTTATGTATCTCAATCGTTTAGGATGCGAGAGAGTGGAGGATTTCCTACTTTTCATTCCGAATCATTCGGTCCTTTCCTTTTCTGTCTCTGTGATTTTTGGCCGACTCTATCTCTATGAGACCCTCTTGTTCGTGTTTCTTTTCATATCATCTCTCATTCATATCGTCTATTCTTTGTTCGTTCTTTAGATATAAAATCTATTCTGTCTCTCCTGCTCGCATAGCTGCTCCCTTACGGAAGTGAATACAACAGCAATCACTTATACGCCCTAAAATTTGTCAAACCCTTCATTCCTTCTACCCTTAGAACATATTCGGCCAGCTGATACTAGGGTGAGGTCCATAAGCCTAAATCAACAACCACTCACTAGTGAACCGGTAGCGATATTTTACTCAACTCCATTTCTGGCGTAGCCCGGCACATTCAGTCCACACAGTGCAAGGGTAGCTGCTCCCCATTCACTGCGTGAGAGAAACAACCTCATACTCACCAGGAAGGATAGCTCTTCAAACCTCTTTAACCAAGCGATCACTTAACCACACAACGCGTGAATGACCCAACCGCTCATGGAGCCCTTACTAGCAATTTCCAGATCTCGCCAAAGACATCCAGCCCCTGCCAAAGCAAATAAAGTGCTTGTCTAACTGGGCTGCAGAGATTAACCCTCTTGTTTAGATTTTAAGTGCTATTTTCTGTAGAGGGGAAATTTTCTAAAAACCAAAAGTCCAAGAACAATCTCAGGCGCTGCAATTCTCATACTATGAACGCGGTGTATTTATTAGAACGTGCTCTCTGTCCCTTCTGGTGCTCTGTGTCTCTATCTATCCCCAGATAGACATTAGGGCAAATACCACCCTCTACCCTCACCAGCAACAAAAGTGGTTCGCCGAGCATTTTTCAATGCTCGACTACTCCACTCGTTCTCACCGGGGGGTTCGAACTCGGATTGGTTGTCGTTTCGAGTCGATCGAGACTAGTTCCTTAGCCGTTAGACTACCGGAACTGGTCGAAAATAATTTCTCCCCCTCGAATTTTAACCATGGTCTTCCCGAGACAGGAAATCTGAAAAAGAATTCTAATAGTCATTTGGCAACCATTTTTTTATTCAAATTCTGAGTTGAAATTTCTAGTTTCTTGGCGTGCACGGACATAGTTTGTATGGGGTGGCGACTCTGAATTTGTGAATTTTCGAATAAAAAAATAGTTGCCAAATGACTCTAATATCATTAAATTCCCAATAAAAAAAACTAGAAATATTTTCGAGTGATGATACATGACAGGACCCATGACCCTTCCGAGAAGTCAATAGCCGCGATATTCGGGCTGCGATTGATCATAACGAGAGCCACGCTATTCACCTCCACTAATGGCCCCGGGACGCCCAAAAGCCACTTCAAGTCCAGGTTCCAATTCCAACCCGCATAGACCCTAAAGCCCTCGGAACACTTCCAGAACCACGAAACTCCCCTGTTTCTCCTCCGAAAATCGCCATGATCCTCTCCCTAGTTGAGCGCCCCGAGATAGGAAAAAAAGATACAAAAAAGGTTCTTCCCCGGGAAGGCTTGAACTTCCAACCTCTCGATTAACAGTCGAACGCGCTAACCAATTGCGCCACGGAGAATCGATGTCTAAAAGCCGATTTTGGCGCTCAGGAATTACAATGCATAATCAAGCCGGGTTCCAGGGGAAAAGCCGATTTCGGGAAAGCTTTCCTAGACCCATTACAACTCTACTATATTGTATATCTAAACGATAAAGTTTTCGAAGACCTCACAAACCCCGATCCATCTATGGCTGAATCAATACTCCGTGTGTGTGAATGCGGGTGTGAGGTGTTTTCGGAGGCCCTGATCAATAGAATGCTTGAACATCAGGATTGATTTTCCCCAGACCTGGCAAACAGACCCGCCCAGCTTCATTACAGCTTCAGGAACCAATCTTGGTTGTGATGTGCAAGCTCTCTAACCACAGTTTCCTCAACGAAATTGGCATCATGCAATCTATCGCCCAACTGAATAAAAACACAATCTCTCATACACATAAATAGCGTATCCAAGCCCAACCCGCAACCTCCAACCCTGCAATCTAATCAGCTAGCTAACTAACCTAAAATCCTATCCCAATATTTCATGAATTCATTCCTATTTATCATCAGCACGATATGCAGATCTCGGTAACAAGGGAGGGAGGAAGCCAAGGGCGTCAGATATGACTTACCGAGGTGGTGGTGGAAAGTAATCTCTTTCGTACTGATCTATCTCATCCTTATCTTGTAATAAGTCTATCTCTTCGGGCCTCCGCCACCTTGTCTTGTGTATTATCTTCCAGCCGATAAATAGCACTGGCACGACCGCGATCATAAGGTATGAGAATAAGAAAGTGGGGATGTCCCAGTTCCCCGGGAGGAAGACAGTGTACCCGCTAACGAAGCACATGAGTGTTGTAGCAGTGAAGGAGTACCAGGCGCAGAAGGGCTGTAAGAATCCCTTGTGCGGTAGTGACTCGCGTGAAATGCCTTGCGCTTCGAGCCCCTTCTTAAATTTTATGAAAGTGAAGGTCATGACAGAGAAGTTTATTAATTGGGAGGCGGTAACTAGGTTAACGAACCACTGGAGGACTACGGCTGCACTGTTGGAGAGTTGGAGGAATGATAGGAGGGCGATTGCTAAGACAACGGCTACAGAGTATACAGGCACACCATTCTTTGTGCACTGTGCTAATATTCTAGGCGCCTTACCTTCCAAGGCTAACACCCCATAGATCGTTAGATAAGATAGGCAAGGGATGTTACAAGTCACTTACCAAGCCCGTATAAACTTCTGCTAGCGCAGTATACAAATGAATTTCCTGCTGAGAATGCCGAAGTCAAAACTAGCGCATTAACAATGTGCGGTAGAGCCCGGATCTGGAGACGATCCATCGCAACTACATAGGGTGAGGCAGCGGCTCCTGGCTTTCCGTCCTTAAACGCGGCAGCCATAACAGGGTCGTTGTATGGGACGACAATTCCGACAGCTAAGGAGCCCATAACGAAGAAGAAAGTAAGACGGTAAAAGACTGCTTTGAAAGCTCTCGGGAGAACAACTCTTGGGTTTTCCGCCTCTCCCGCCGCCATAGATACATAGTCGGGCCCGGCAATAGTGAAAGATGCTTGGATAAGGCATGCGAGGAAACCGAGAAAGCGACCTAAATCACCAGTCTTGATATTCTCTGCAAATGGTCCAGGGTCCCTCCAATACCGAAACCCGTAGCGATCCTTTAGAGGGTTTCCGCCTAACATAGTCACGAAGGTAAATGCGATTAACCCGAGTATAAGGATGACCTTTCCGAGGGCTAGCCAAAATTCGGATTCACCGTACCACGAGACGCCGAATATGTTGATTATTCTGTCATAGAACAGCCGTCCACCACGGTTCAATTTTTAGTAGACCTTTCATTGAGGAACAGGGGGTTTACTGAGGGAATCCTCCGGATGGACGCAGCACAAGAGGACTCACGCATAACAGATCAGAATAACGGCGATAACAATTCCCACATGAATCTCATCAGTCCAATAGCGAACGATCACATTGCAAGCCACTACTTCAAATGGCACAAGGGCCGCTTCAAAAACGAAAAAGTTGTATCCGGCAGCGAAACCAAAAGCATCATCCACGAAACGACCAGCAAAACGAATAAATGGTGAGGATATCGGCAAATAAGTGACCATTTCTGACATGGAATTCGTAACGCCCAGAATCACTGTACACCTAATTCTTGCGTAAAAATGTGAGAACTACTCCACAATCTGAACCTGACCAGATTGCTCGCCCCATTCAAAAGACTCAATCCGATCTCAATGAATGAGTTTCTAGGAGAACCCACTCAGGGACAAAGGGAAACGGCGCTCATTCGCAGAGTTACTCCACATAATATCATGCCCAAAATAAATAAATAAATAACGTACCATAATGTGAAAGCAATAAACAAACTTGCCGGCCCTCCTTGCATCAACCCCCTTCCAATAGAGACAAATAGAGCCGTTCCGATTGTTCCCCCAATACCAATAAATTGAATATGCCTCGGTTTGAGTTTTCGGTGGGTATGATCATAACTCGGTGGTAACGATCCTCTCTCTTCTTCAACGTCATAGATACTAGGTAGCTCGGCCTCCCCAGTGTCGATTGGCTTACTAATCGAGCCACTCTCCCCCGTAAACCGCTGCTCTGGCCTTGCAGAGCAATCTCCAGCATTGAAAGAAGAGGATGCCATTTCACGAGCCAGCCACGAAGTGAGAAAGGTGAGAGTATCGCAAGGAAAAGGGTCCGTAGGTGAAAGGGTCCGTAGTTGTTAAAAGTCAAAACTTGAGGTTCTTAGGACATTATAAGCGGACAAACGGAGTATGAGCCCCATTCAGCACTAGGCCAGAGGCTCAAGCGGGTGAACCAGTTTCCATCATCATTACCGTCATATGTAAAGTTGCACACTTTGTATGAGAAGAATTGCAACCCCGGTGTCTGACTCCATATCGTGCGAGCACTCAGCCCTGCCAGTCTCTGAATCTAGTCTAATAGATTTTTCCCTACCATTTTCGTCATTTGATACGGTAGTACTTGGGGGGGCTGTGTGAAGGCTCCACGATTAATCCCATGCAGCAGGTGACCTCCATTCTTGATAGTACAACTGTGCAAGTGCTGCCAAGCTTCTAGGCTAGAGTATGCCATTTCACCCCTAGTATTAGCAAGCGTTTCCGAAAGGGTATCTCGGAGGGATCAAAAAACGGCCAAGTGCCGATCTAGTGATAGTCCGGTGGCAGTGGGTTACAGATTCGCAATTTTTCAAGAAATTACTGGGGTATCAATGAAAATCATGTCGCAGATGCACTTCAGCCCATACTGTGTAACACGATGCCGGACAGTGCAAATCCCCCCAGACATGGTCAACTTCGAACCATCCTAGCCCAACTACCCCAACCCCTAGGCTCAAGGGCTTCCGTAAAAGCGCTTGCTCTACAATCGTCTAAATTACAGAGGGCTTAAAGGAATTTCCACTTGCCATAATTCTAGGGCGATTCAAAGCTTTGCTATTTTTGTGAAAGCCTCTAAATCAACACACCCTAGGCCAACTATATCTACTAGTAGTAATACCCGCGCTACTACGCTTAATGGAGTAATTGATTTTCCGGCCTCTGCCAGGTATATAACCGCTCTAGCCTAAAGAGGAAGGATGTTGTCTGCTTGATAAGAGAACTTGAATTAACATAAGTATTGATTTTCAGTGTCCTGGGCGATACCATGCGAGTGCCGTACGACATCAACCCTACCGGAAGCGGGCACAACCCCGGCAACAAGGCGAGAACGCCATTGACGGAACACCAGCTCCCAGGCACTTAATACCTTACGAGAGAGCCAGACCTAGCGGTATTGAGTTAAACGAGCGAACTCAATCTTATATCTATACTGTACGATGGGGAAACAATGTAACGATTTAGAAGCTATAATCAGATTTATTGCACTCATTTCTTCTTCCTATTACAACCATCCCCTCTGTCCTGCCAGCAGCGAAGCGTACCTGAAAAGCCGGGTAGAAGAAAAGGAAAGCTAAAAGAGCGAAAAGCAGAGTCAACGAAACTCTCTCACTTGGTGGAAAATACGAAAAGAAAGCTTCCTGTAAGATTTCTACATCGCCTAAGATGGGTGTTATTGGGCCGTAAGCACAAGGGCAGCTACAAATGAAGCAAATTACTTCTAGGTCTCTTGAGCCCTCGAGGGGCCTGCGCTAGAAACAAGTTCCGATTGGACTTCGGGTGTCTACACCAAAATCACGTTATGTCACTCGCCCACAAATTCACAAATTACTCCCCCACCTCTACCGATGCAAGTAGCCTCAGATGTCTATTGCCCCATACTCTATGCCAATCTCCTCGGTTTTGTTGACCACCTCCAGTGACAGCATACCGGCACTCTACCACCTCCTACTGTGCCCCTCTTATTAAGGGACGATTAACCGAGTTCCTGCCCGATCAGGGTTTTCTTTCTATCCACCGGCAACCAAAACGAGGTTTAACGTGAGAGGGGGACCGGCCCATCCTACTCGGTATTTATGCAACGCATTCCCCAGTAGAATTCAGCATGCCGTACGTTTCATTGCCCCTCATAGCGCAAGCCACTGAGAAACCTTAAGAAAACTAAACTAGAAAATCCTGGCACTCGCTTCGCTCAACCTAGCAGTACAAAGTGTCGGTGCTGGTCGCGGAGAAAAAAAACAGGGCTTTACGAACTAACGTGTTTCACCCAGTTAGCGATCACACCGGGTAAGCGATCAAGGAAAAGATACACTTCAAAAGAATGTAGAACAAGAACCACAAACATAAAGAACTCAAAAATTGAGGAGCACATGCAGAACTGCTTGTACTATATAGAGTGGATTTTTTCTTCAGTCTCTAGTTGTTGTTTGGCTATTTTTCTTGGATAAACTAGAGGGAAAATACTTCTGATAATACTAGGTTTTTTGTTGAAAAATAAGAATAAATTCTATCAATTGAGATAAGTATCTTATTAATACAATATTCTTTTGGTTTTTAAGATGTTTTTCAATGTGTTCTATAATTCTAAGGGGGTTGAATCTTGGATTGTAGCTTAATGGGCAAAAAAATTGAAAATCTGAATTTAGCACACAAGAAAATCAATGGAAAAGCTTTGCAAGTATTCAAAAACAGAATTATAGACTTTGATTGCAATTTAAATCTCGAATTAGAAAGGTTTTACCCCAAGATTCGTTCAGATATACAAGGGTCAGGCATTTAGTCATGGTACACTCAGCGGGGTGACGCCCTACTATGTGTAGTACGCATGCGAGGAACATCATGAAAATTATGGCTTCCCTTTTCACTATGAAGATCAATCAAAGAAAATTGGGATAGGTGATGTTGATAACTTCACCTATTAATTAAATTAAAAGCTTCTAAAGGCTCATTGAGGTATGGTGAGTAACTCCTTAAACCCTGATCCTATTTTATGCACAGCAAGAGCTATCAATCAACCAGAGGCTCTCTCAAGGAATTCCTACTATTAAAGCTGGCCTCATTATAAAAGTATAGAGAATGTGTGAGTACCACATTTATTACTCTGTCCATGGGCCTTTAGTGTTGTAGCCGGAAGCATCTACAACTGGAGGTTCATAATCCCTGAATGAAGGGTTCATTTCAAGGAACCATGAAGCCTATTTTTTCTCTTGTGTGATGTTGTGGTTGCAGTGTTCCAGGGCTCCCTTCAAAACCAACTTCAACTACCCCGGCCTTGTACCATGACTAAATGCCTGACCCTTGTAATGCTTTGGGGTACCGTTGATCGTTTACCCGGTGTGATCGCTAAGTGGGTAAAACACGTTAAATGGTTTCATTTTCTTAATCGGATTGCTTTTATGATCTGGCATTACAGAGGTTCGCATTCTGCGTCTAGAGCGGGCAGTCAAATGAAAACACTTCATCAGGACAAAATATGAACATCCTGACATCAACGTCTTCATGGCTTAGTTGGTTAAAGCGTCGGTCTCATATCCTCTAGATGTGACCCACTTCAAAAGTGGGATATCCGAAGGTCGCGAGTTCGACTCTCGCTGAGGACACTTGCTTTTTAGTTCAAGTGGCTTGCTTTTTTGTGCGAAACCCTCGGACCAGTTTTGCAACTCCAGTCCATCGGAACCCTGGAATAGCGGCACATTGGTCATATAGAGTGGGTGAGATCCTAGCGGGATTATCTACGACTTCACAGAAGTATTGGAAATCCCACCTGCTGCAAGTCCCAACAGTTTCATTTATCTATACCATAACAGGCGATGCTGGAAAAATTGCCATAACAAAAAAGCAGAAAACTGTCTTAGGGTTGAGAAACTCAACTCTATATATCGAATGCCCTAAAAAAGGTATTGATAAGTAGCAGAGAGTCAAACAATGAGATCCTGCTTAAACAAACAAAACAATTTGCGCAAAATCCCAAACATCTTACTGCCTCTTTTTTGGGGGGCAAATGCGATTTTCACAGCAAAGTTTGAAATTGTAAGTCCCTTAAATCTCCCTCATTTATTACCCACAACTTGCAATATTTTTTTGCCCCCCCCATTTGTGTTAGATCTTAATAATATCACACCAAAAATATGTGTTATGATCACCGCTTACAGCACCGTGCAGCTAGTACACGGACCATTACTTGCACTAAGATACTTAACTAACCTATCGCGGACTTCAAATTTAGGTAATACTCTTCATTGGTCCAGACCTACATGAAAATGCTTGCACTAGAATGGCTTAAGGTTTACAGTATTGTGGAGATAGCTTCGACAATGTTTAGGGGGGTACGTTCCCTTCACCTATACATGATCGGTGGATTGTCTTGAGGATACAAATTCTTCACTTTAAGTTAGGGCGTCTGGGAAGAATTATTACCCGCTTGTGTAGTGTCGGATAAGATTGCATGCTGGTTCAAGTTGGTTGCTTAGAAGAAATGAATTCCCCTGCCCGTTCCGCTTGAACACCTACTACCGTTATAGATAAATATTTGCCTTAATAACGATGGTATCGTACCGAACTTGTCTGTCTATCTAATCGCGCATGTTGCAGCATCGGTTTCTGAAGAAGTGGAATGACATAATCACTCGGCTTTCCCTTAATGCTTTGGTCCGAGGACTTGTGGCTTCTTTAGGCTTTGCATTGGTGGGAACGATGCCATGAGTCCATGGGATTGTTTTTTTTACACTAGGTGATTATCGTTAGGATGTAACTTATTTGTCATGGTGAAATATTAACCGTACTAATCATCGGACACACCAGCCGCAGGCCATGGCTTAGGTGCAAGTGAGAGCATAGAGACATATGGAAAAAGAGGGGGGTCTGATATTCATGCGATTGATATTGTTGGCGGAGTTGTGTCTGACTTAGGCTAGGTGCTCTAAGTAGCCAACTACTTCTCACTTGTAAGTTTTCAAATTTTGCACTTAATCAATATTCCTCCCCTTGCACCATCTGCCTCTAAATACTCTGTCACCTATATGTGATAGCGCATCTTTGTTTCACCGATCAATAGCTTTAAAAATGAAAGAAGCTACGCTTCCGAGTGATACTCTATGAACAAACCAAACACCAACATAAGGTTTTCGACAATGAAAAATAGGTGATAGGTCTATCAAATCCAAAAGAAAAGCCTCTACTCTTCATGTGAAATCCCGTTCACTCTTTTGTCCTCCGATTCCTCTTCTACACATCTCCTGCACACGCATTTACCACCAAGACTACCAAAGGCGTCCCGTTGACGGTCTTTATATTCCATCCGCACATCACAGTAATGTGTCCAGCACTCATCCCCCTCCTTCACTGCTACAATTGGGGCCGCGGATTCAGAGTGTTTCTTATGCCGACTAAAGCCGGTGAACTTAACCTCGTTCTCACACTCCCAAGTCACGGTTGGTTCACAAGAGTGGTTGAACATGGAGTAGAGAGTATGAACCTAGTAGTGACAATCAGCCATGGGAAAAACGGTTTGCTGGTTGTGATCGTGGGGGGAGCGGTGCATACAGCCGCAACTTCAGTTCTTCTGGTCTTCGCACTAATCCGCGCGCTAGCAACGGATATAAACTTTGCCCTAACAGTCTGCATAACCCACAGGTCGAAGAAGTCCAGGTACTTCGGGTCGAATATGTCCACATCCATCTCCTGGAGCATCTGTATAGGCTGGAGGACCTGGTGGGTAAAGTTGAATGGTAGAGCGATAGCCGGAATATGCTTTAATGGCGGGCGGGAGACACCATAAAGGTATTTCACATCGGGCAACGCAAGGGGGTGGACATTAAGGGTGAGAGCCATAGCGAACGTCTTTAATAGAAGCAGTGAGTAGGCAGAATTAGTGCTTGCCGTAGCGTTAATATCGCGATATAGCCACGTAAAGTCTCTCCCGCAGAGCGCCGGATGGTAACTATTTCACCCAAGAAAATTGGTATGGGGAATGTCAAACGCTCACTCCCGCCCGCGGAATATTTCTAATCACCTTTTGAACGCCTTCTGCCTGCACTCTTCCGAGCACCACATAACGCCGCTGTCCTCGTCCCCCTCCCAGCAGTCATCGCAGACTTCGTACTGATCCGGCAGATCCCCACCGCAATACTCGCACAAGCTAGAATTCTCAGGATCAGCAACGACCGTTAGCGGGGATGCCTCGCTGAAGAAGGTCTCGCCTAGGAATATATCCTCCTTGGCATAAACTCCCAGATGTTTATCCGAGGATCTATCCCCGTCACCGGCAAACGACAGATCTCTCTGCAAGACCGGCAAATCTACGACCTTGAGCACGGCCTTTGTAGAACACTTAGCCATCGCAGCGTTGAGTACTTCCAAAGTTTCGTCGGAGAAGCGGTCCGGCTCCATGTTGTTCCAGGGATAAACTTCTCTTCTCCATTCCCCCTGACGGAGGATCGCCTCTTTGCCAGGGATATAACTTCCCGTCGTTAGTCCCGCCCAGGCCCAAATAGGGAGATTCGCTTAGGGAAAAGTATAGGGTGGTCACCTACCCCGGGGCTTCGGAATTGGACTCTGGATGTCGCGTTGCTCCAATTACTTTGTAGCACATGGAGTCTTCATGGCAGCCGATTTCTTGGAGCGCTATGCTGAGGTAGGAGAAGGCTTTAGCTTCCATTTCCGCTGCGGAGCACCATTTAGCAAAATCGTTGGAAAGGGGACGGAGCAATTCCCAACCTATCTCTGGAGTAACCTCTTCATCGTCCTCTCTGACCATATCAACAAGTAGTAGAGCCCTGTAGGCGTCTCCCGCCGCTAGGTCCGGAAACGCAAGCCTCAAGTGAGCCAGCGATCGCTCCAGATATGCAAGGATACTGTGCGGCTCGAGCTTCAGGACTTCAGTGTAAAGTTGTCGGACGCGAGCACACTCTCCTTTCGAGGTCGCTGATCTGGCCTGTTCAAAAAAGGACTCCAAGCTCCGCGACTCAGGGTACGCATCCGCAAGGGCTGCGTCGGAATCGCGCATATGCATCTTGAAAGAGTATTCGTATAAACAAGATTTCTAAGTGGGGGGGTGAAAGAAAAGAGTGGTGGTTGGTATTCCCGTGGAATTTAACACCCCGCC
The DNA here is from genome assembly GCA_003070745.1 of Tuber borchii. Taxonomy (NCBI): domain Eukaryota; kingdom Fungi; phylum Ascomycota; class Pezizomycetes; order Pezizales; family Tuberaceae; genus Tuber; species Tuber borchii. The sequence goes on from NESQ01000022.1 coordinate 132,979, forward strand.
CTTTGAGGCTCTTCCACTTGCACTACTGAGAAAAGAAGAAAAAGAAAAAAAGAAGAAAAAGAGGGCTTATCATTCCCTTGGTGGGCTGAGCTGTCTAGGTGTCCCAATCACAATAAAAATCGAAAAAAAATCTTCCCCGGGAAGGCTTGAACTTCCAACCTCTCGATTAACAGTCGAACGCGCTAACCAATTGCGCCACGGAGAATTGTTGTTGAGACAGCCATAAATATTCATATAGCCTACCTTCCTACATGCTAAAAGCTACAAAACAGTGCCCTACATAGACCCGGCCTCCCGGTACTCAAGTCACCGAATCGAAGTTGCTCCCGTTTTGGTGGTGACGCACCAAAAAAGACGCAACTCCAATCCCGCGACATAACTATAACATAGCAGCCATTAAAAGGGTATTACCGAAAATCAAAATGGAAGCGAGAATGAATCCCTCACCTAATGTATAAACTCCCCCAAAATTATTCACGACTAGCATCGTCTTGTAATGCCTATTCAAAGAGCTCATGTCCTCAGAAACACCGAATGGCATGGCTCGGGCTCTCGGGGAACAAGAGTATTAGGACGACACTTGAGCTCAGTAGTATAAATGATACCCTCTGAGCTCGAAAATTGATTTGGGTCATAGGCAAGATATCGAGAGGAAGCTCGTATCCGGTATCTAGATCCGGGTGCCTTCACCGTGGCCCGGCTGCAAAGATCTTTTTCTCCGTCATCCGAACACACCAAAATGGAAGATCATTTAAGCCATCAAATAGCCTGTCACGGCACACCACTTCAAATCACGAGAGAAACGAATCCTTTTCCATGCCCAAACTCCAAAACAGGATTTCCTTTATAGCACCATTGAAGGTACACTCGCGGTAAGAAAATTACCGGACAATTGCGGAATTAGATCTGCGAATAATTACGTAACAGTCAAAAAGTTATTCCTCTATTGTCCGGTAATTTTCTTAACGCGAGTGTACCTGTGGCTGAAAACCCCGTCTGCTACGATGAGATCACTTTTTCTGCCAGATCACCGACACGAACAAATCCTTTGAAAAGCGAACATTTATTCCCGCCGCGCGAATAGACTTTTTGTTACAGGACCTCAAATGCTTCCGGGCACCATCTCAAGAAATCCAATCCTCCCCAGCACCGCCGAGTCGAAATTTCTTACAAACCCCCCATTACCCCCTGTCGTTTCCATCCATAAGTCCCCGGCTGAAAGAAGGTGTGTTCGTTGTGGCATCATCTCGAAATGGAAGGATGAGATCGTTCAAAGGAAATCGAAGATAAAAGAAGAAACAGAAGCGAAAAAGTTGAAATCGTTGATTTAAATTCCGATCCTAGTCTTACGCCAATGCCTCCTCTTTGCGTTGTACCTGCGCCGTGGGAAAGAGGAATCAAGTCAGCGAAATCTGCAAACAACCGTGAAACGAGCGGAATGGGGCGGGCGGGAAGTAATAATCACCGGATGGTGTTTCCGGTTCGGAGACGAATCCACTGGGGAATCGGGCGGTTTTGTTTTTGAGCTTTGGCAAGCTTTTGCTTGGTACGGAAAGATTTTTGGCTCTATTTTTCACGATAAGAGAGGTGAGTATAATTATCGACTCATCGAATTATCGTGGAGACCATAAAAAGTGGGGGATACGTACAGGCATGGCTAAGCTTGTCGGTTGTCTCGTGTTCAGTGTTGTGTTGAATTTTGTCGTGGTTGTTCACCGTGATCGAGGGATGGTGAATGTGTCGATGGTATGAGTGAGTGGTGCGTGCTAGGGTTTGTGCCCTGGCGAAAGCAGTCAGGACGCACAAACGCCATAGCTCACAACACATCGCCCTCAATCCAAACGACGCCATAATTCCAGCCACGAACCGAATATTATATAGCGGAATGCTATTGGGTGGCAACATCGGAGAGGGGTTAACGAACAAGAAGGTCCAACGAACAGTGGACAAAATCGCTGCTTGAATTAACGCTTACTAAGTCACTTTTAGCCTAGTGCTCCGTGTTCGTTGACCCCCTCCTAGTCTATGGTGCATCATGAAATGCCTACATTTTACAAGGGCAAGGCTTACGGCATGTGGGAACAATAGCTTTCAAAGATCCCAAGTTCAATTTTTGTTTAGGTCGAGGTTTTTATTACTTTATTTCTGTTCAAGAAATTTTCGAGTCATATTGAATTAGTTTAGAGGGGAGGAAAGAAATGATTAAGATGTATTGTTACGAACTTAAAACAATACTCAAAAAAATAAATAAGAGAAAGCAGAATTGAACGCTTAATCTTCTGGAATAATTTCCCATACTCGAGCGCTGTACATTTCCCCATTACCTTTATTATAGTAGAGACATTTCACAATGCAGCAGCCTTGGTATCATACACATTTTGAACGCTTTGCATCATTCGGCGGAAACCCTTACAACGAACGTAGCCCTTAACGGACTTGCACCGTTTGTTTTCATTCATCTTGTAAAGCTATTCGTTTTGTGCAGGGGTCCAGGGAAGGGAAATTTAGGGCTTGTTCAGCGATCCCAAACCTGCAGCTAGAGAATTAGGAACACAGATGAAGAACTTATAATGACACATACCAATATCCCATTCAGCTGGATATCGCTAGAGCTCCTGTAGTTTTGCTACGGCCCACAAATAATTTTGCACGGAGATTACAATGCGGAACACCACCGATTAGGGGGAACTAGAGAGCGAACATTCGGTAATGCCTATCACCACCCCTGAGCATACCAAAGAGCCCCCTAGAAGCAACCACAGAAATTCTGAGTTCCCTTACGCCAATGATGCATGGAGCGATACTGCAATATTATGGACTGTGGATAAGATTCTATCCTACACTCCCCATTACTATTGGGTGGGAGGTTTGGTTAGCTATAAAATACTAATATCCCATCGCCTCTCAACTCCTCTATAAATTGCTCCACCCTTCCACTCTGTGTCGCAAATACTTCCTTCAACTCAACCCTGCTCGCAAAACACAACCTTAACACCTCTGAAACCCCCTACAGTCAAATCGCCTATCTGGGGCCTGAAGATCACTCCTAGGTTATCACCAACAACCCACCACTGCAAAATGTCTAGCGACCAATATGACCTAGCCCGCGCAAACCATGAAATCGAAGTTCTCAACGACCGCATCCTCGAGCTCGAGAACCTCATAATCTTTCTTAGAATTCAGCCTATGGAGAGCAATCTCTATAACGAGCAGCCACCATTTAAAGAGGTTGCTGACAGGCTTGAGGCGACCAAGGAGGGCTTGATTGGTGAGAGAGAGGAATTGATGGGGCTCATTGAGCGGCTGAAGGAATCCTTGAGAGGAAGGAGGGGGGGCGAGGCCTCGAGTGACTAGGAAGTGAAATGGGTTATTCTCGCGTTAGTAGTTGTGGGTATGATAGAAGGTGGCTTAGAGGGTGCTTGGCACGCCAACGTTTGTAAGGTTAGTAGTGTTTGCCAGTACATTATTTGAAAGGCAGAGTTTGCAAACCTTACAAAATATAGTTTGAAACCGTAGTGATGCAAGGTCCAAGGAACTCCTAAAAAATATTTGTGACTGGCATATCTCTAGGTTTGTTGGGCCATTTTTACTATGATACACAATAGTACATACTACTCTCTCCACTCCGGTTTAGGGCCTGACCCCAAATAACCATAGATTTTTTATGATATATTTTTTACAAAAGCTCCCTAGGTGTCTAGAAGTAAATACCTTACAAACATTGGCGCACCAAACACTCCCTTAGTTTTTTAGTCTAAAAGGATGGCATATTTTAGAGCCTGTCTGTCCAATGATACCAAGTTTTACCTCTCGGCCAGAGCCTCCGGTAGTTTATGGAAACTTCCGTTCACAATCTTTTCATCCCAAAACCACTCTCTCCATTTATCAGCCAATCTTACATCTCTCACGAAACCCTGGTGAAGATCTTCACACACTCTCACTCGGCCCCTCCCGAGAAACAGGGTTAGGGTTGAAAAGGTCGCAATTTGAATCAATACTCTTGTTGGAACAGCAACAACGGCTCAGTGAAACTAACAATATTCGACCGCCAGCAGACTTGAAAAATAACGGTGGATGGAGCGTATAAATATTCGTAGTATGGGCAGTAAGATTACTACTGCAACAAGTCACTCCTCTGCCACACATTCACCCGGCTCCACTACCCCAGTCGCAAAAACCAAACCCTGACCCCTAAAACGAAACAAAAATGTCTACCCCATTCAGCCCTATAGATCTAGACTCGGAAACATTCGTCTACCCAGTAGAAACCAGAACTGTCCCCCTCGGCCGCACCCTTGACCGCCACCTCCGCCCTTCTACACCCTTCGCACAAACCCACCAGCACACCCCATTCACAGACCTCTTCCCTCCAACCGCACCTTCCCCTCCAGATGCCCCCTGCACTACTACACTCCCAACATGCCCCGTCTGCCTCGACAGCCCCATCAAAATGACATACCCCTGCCGTCACGCAACGTGCTTGAAGTGCGCGTTAGAGATATGGTATACAGGGGCCACCAAGGAGAATATTGCCCCGAGGGATTTTAGTTGTCCTATGTGTAGAGGATTAGTGCACCGCATGGGAGTTGTGCTGGGTGTTCGAGGTAGCGAGGAGGAGGGTGACGAGGGGTGCAAGGAGGTGGTAGAGATTGAAGGAGTGAAGGTTGCTGTTGGAGGATGGAAGAGCGTGCACTGGTGGGTTGGGAGGAATTGTGATTTTTTGAAGCCAATCGAGGAAGAGGAGGAGGAAGAGGAGGAAGAGGAGTATGGGGTTGAAGAGATGCAGGGGCAGAGTTAAGGAAAGAGAGAAGAAGGGGCTGTGCTTAGGTGAAGAGTTGTAGTTGTTCGAGTGCTTTTTCGTTTTTTTTCCTTCATTTGCAGGTTCTTCTATAGTTAAAAGATAGGGATTTTCTAGACCAATAAGTTCCTTGATTGCAGTAATTTAGTTCTGCAGGGGAGGAAGTAAAAATAAAAATTACATGTCATCTTTGACGAGCACACGGTCTATTGTTAGTTTGTGCCCTTGCGGCCGACAACTCCCGATATCTCCCTGCTGCGTACTACTAGGCGGGGAGATGTTTACCCTTCAGGATGATCCTGGCAAGCAGCGCTCGAAGATCAGCTATGTTGAATGGGAGCTGTGTATTCGGGTCCAATCCATCGGGGGTTGCTCCGCCGAAGAGCTCGTTGATGGTAATGTGGGGGTTGGGGAGGAGGTCCTTCATTGAGAAAAATTTAGATTTCACAAATAACATAGTAAAAATGAAAGTATATTTTACCAAGATAGTTCTCACAATATCTTTATTCGGCCCAGGCATCATGCGGCGAAGAGAGAGTGCTGCGGTGATCTTATTGTCAACGTGTGGGGTAAAGATTTTGCACAACAAAACAACTTTCAGGGGGCCATCAGTTCTATGAGGCCAGAAGTGACAGACGCGCATCAACGCAGTATCTGACTGGCTATTGCCAGTTTCAAGAAAAGCAGATGGGTAGTCTGCTGGCGAATCGTCTGTGCAAATCGTATATGCCATATCCGGGAGTTTCGTCTCATGAGAATAATTTCTAACAAGATTTTTACATGCTATTTCCTATTAGCCTGAACCCAAAGTTTGCAAGAATAGGATAGAGTATGCATAATGGGTAACCAGCGCATTATCCTTGAAAGGAGAGCGGTGTCAAGATAGCCCTTGACGAGCCATGTTGAAAGCTGACCAGTGTTCTCAACTCTCCAGGGGCCCAGTAGGGCCCTGCAGGGGAACTACCAAGAGCCCTGGGCGAGACAAGATGGCACAATGTAGTTCATCTTCGTCTGTGTAGTACTTGTCATAGATCTTTAAACATTCTGTCAACTCGTGCAGTGTGGCTAAACTTCTTCGAGACATTGTATTGTTCTTGGACAAAAGTCATCGTTGGTGGCCCCAAGTACCGTTAAAAGCACGCCAAAACAAGCGAAATCCGTAGACTTTGAAATCCCGCTTTGCACATCCACCTCTTAATCAATTAACTCAGGGGAAATATGGATACATAGCTAAAGATCTGGGGAATCTGAAATTCCTACTCCTATAGCAAATTCCTTTGTTCTGTGGGCGGCACTCGTTACTTAGTTGCCCCTACCCGCCAACAAGAGGAAAATCACCAAGAATTTGTATGTGCTCCCATAGAAAAAGACACATTTTTTGAAAACCGCCAATTTCATCGAGTTACAGTTCATCCAATATCACTCCATATTCCATAATACTGAAATATCACAATCAAAATACCAGGACTACTGTTTTACCAAGAATCAATTACTTTCCTTGCAGGTGGTCGAGCTCTCGTGTGCTGAAAAACAACATTTTTGGCGTAAAAGTGGTCACCAACGATGACTTTTGTCAGGGCACTGTACAAATACCGTAAAAACCGAAATAATTGGGCATCACGCTAGGACGTTGGAGTTGCCTCTCCTAGTAAGGTCTGTGTCTCAAGTGAGGGCTGAAAGGGAGTCTTCTCGCGGTGTTTTTCCCCCTAATCCAGAGGGGGAAATTCTGGACGTCCTAGCGCCATGCCCAATTATTTCGGTTTTACGGTAGGTATTATACTATGAAAGCACCGACAATAGAAATACTTCTCTTGTACTAGTAGTGTATAAACAAAAGGAAAATTAAGGCATCACAAAGGCTAGAGTAACTGACTACAGTACTAGATGCCCACAGCTCCGAATGGTCACCAGAAATCGCCCGAAGGGAGAGATGTAGCGACAAAAGGTCTTCTATCCTGGCCTGGCATCTGTGGAGATAGATTTAAACCTTGCAGTTAGGTTCCTATATTTGGGTGAACCTGAGCCAGGAGTGGGTTGGGCTGAGCTGGGTTGGGAAGCCGGGAGTTTGGATGGTAGAGTCTTTTAGGCGGCACATCCGAGGAAACCAAGGAAATTTTATAGGAATCTCAAGATCAGATGGGCCACAAAACAAGAATTTCTTCGACACTCAACACCCAGAAAATTCTATGAACCGACAAACCCCTCAGAAAGAACAACCACTCAAAGCCATTCAGTCTGTAAATTCGGCTAATATTGTTCTTACTTCTGCTTTTCCTGTTTGCGTATCTCATTCCGAGAATACAAGATTAGCTATTGGATAAACCTGCTCGCTTTCCCTGACCAAGTAACATTATGTTACTAATTTCCAGCTAAAGAACCTAACTCTGGAGTCAAGGACTGGTGTATCCTTGGCTAGACTGTAGGCTCGAGCTAGCTCGGGATGACCCAATGGAATCGAGCCTGAATTTGCTAGTAGACACAGAATATCACTCGCTTTGAAGGCTTGGGAAGTTTGATATGGCAGACCAGAGTGGAGAATATAATGTTCAAATATTAAACATAGAAAAATCAAAATCAAATATATGTTACCGCATGATCACGGAAGAGTCTATCTACTTCCTCAACTTGTGATTCTTCTACATCTATCTTGATTTCCCAATCCTCAACTTCTAGTAAAACCCAGCCAGTCTTTCAGAACTAAAGCGGGACCGGGTGCACAAATACCTTTTCCGATATTAAAGTTACTTTTCCCTGCTTCCGAGTATCCACTGCAATTTTTCTTATTGTAATACCCATCCCCCTTGCCTTCTCTAGCCTCTTCCCATCTCCTCCCGTCTCCTCCTGTTTCCTCCCGTCTTACCCTTTGCCAGATTTGAGATCAAATGCTGAGAAAAGAAAATCGCAAAAAGATCGAGGTTGGATAGAGCCTCTCAGCTCGTGGCAAACGCTAGTGGGTGCGCCGGACATCATTAGGTTAGGCTTAGGTTAGGCTTAATAATTTAAAACTTAGGTATACCCATTGCAAGACATGAACCGACCGCTTGGTTGCCAACATTCCCTCCAAAGAGCCTTTCCCCACATTTTCAAGCTGATAGTCTTGAATGTCCTTCCGCCCTAGCTTGAGCTCTGGTTGGAATAACATTGCTAGTATTATTATTTTTGCTCAGTCACGGAGTAGCAAAGTCATCTGTAACAGCATGTTTCAAGACTGGATATCACTAGTGAATGATTGGGTAACTTTCCGTCTTTCCGCTATTGTAGATTATATGTGAGGATAGAGGGAGCCAAGAACTGGGATTCGTGGCGGCTGAAGAAAAGAGGAACGTTTTGTGGAACCCGTTGGATATCGTAGGAGGGTCAAGTCAGTTTCCCCTCAATTTGTTCTAACGCCCTCCTTATGCCTACTTCTTCAATTGCAGAAAATAGTCCCAAGCTAAACCAAAAGCGTTGTGAAGATTACAATGTATCAGTCCTGGTGATATCGGGACAGTCACTGATGGATGAGTTTTGCGGATTAGTTTGAATCGGGATTGTGCGATGTTAGAAGAGGGTATTGGTCCAGGTGTTAGGTGGAGCAGGAGAGTATGGGAGGTTTCAGGAATTAGAACTAGGGAAATAGTAGGAGGTTAGTGGTCAAGGTTTGCATGTGCTTGGGGACGAATTAGTGCTACACTATTGCAATAACGTATGTGATAGCATATTGAAAATACGGCACAACAAAAAATTTGGTGAGCGACACCACAACTTCACAACAAAATGACAGTGAAAAAATGAATTAACTATCAAATTTAAATAGTTAAAAAGAGACAGTCAAGATTTTCCTGCATGATTGCTTCTTTAGACATTACCCACACTTACCAAATGTTTTGTGCCGTATTTTCTGGCACGTGATCAGGTAATTTAAGTCATCTAAGAGAACTGTGTGCTAGAACGTCGGAGTTGCCTCTCCTACCGGTAGTAAGTTCTAGTGCGTTTTTATTTTTTTATTTGTCTCGGAAAGCAGGTTTTTGGGTGTTTTTCGCCATTTTTCCAGAGGAGGAAACCTTGGACTACATAACACACCGCTCTCTTAGATGGGTTAACACTTTGTGATGATTGGGGAACATGGGAAGGTATCAGGACTGTGAGGGATCGCCAGATACAAGGAAAATTGTGCGATAGGAAGGAACTACTGGAAAATATAGGCATCAAGGGAAGCGGCTTTCGGAGAAGTTTGAAGGAGTCGCCTGGAAAGAGGGGGAGTTTCCAGGAAAGTAGAAGGGGGAGTGGGGAATGGCGAGAAAAGAGGTGATTGTAGAAAAGGCTTTAAATATGGTGCGCATCCGGGAACGTAGAAAGAACTAAGGGACTCGAGTTTCTCTCTCCTAAACATAGTCTAATTTTATGAGAGTCGAGAACATGTTATTGTGCTATCTGCTACTATACAGGTTTATACACACAATTACGCTCTTTATCCCAGACGCCCAGCCTTCTGCCGCTGCCACCGTTAGGCCGTGAGATGGCCACTTTGCTGAATGGTACCTTTGAACAAGCCTCGAAGGCGTCGCAGACCGAGCGGAAGTTGCTCTTCTGGATCAAGCCCGGCAGGTGGACTACCAGAGAAGAACTCATCGATAGTGATGTATGGGTCAGGTCGATTATCCTCCAAAATGGGGAAGACAGACTAGATTAAGAAAAACTAGATTAGATTCCGATTATAAAGCCCTCTGGTGAAAATGAAAGTAAATCACCCATTGATCCAGCATAATTTGGCCCTTGTCCATCCTCCTACAAATTGAAAGAGTAACCCTGATCTTATTGCTTTTGCCAGGAGGAAAGATTTTACACAAAACAACTACCTTCACAGCACCATCTGTGCCTTGCAGCCAGACCAGACTATCACGCATCAGCTGAGTGTTGGATTCGCTGGGACCAGACTCAAGGACTACCGATGGATAATCGTTGTGCAGACTATTGATGCATGGTGTCCATGCCAAGTCGGGTGTTTTTTTTGATGTAGCATATTCGCCACTGAAATTTTCATAGGCTGTAGTCTTGTCAGTGCAGTGTTCAAAGTTTGCAATACTGTATTTTTTCGCAAATGACGAACGGGGCCGGGCCCTTTGGGCATGAGAGCCATGAGATATGAGTGGAGCTTAGCACCTCGAGAACCCCATCCGTCTGCCCCCGTGTAACCTGGTGGCATCAAGTGGTTGAAATTAACCACTCAAATCTCATAATCCTTATGCACGCCGAGCCCGGCCCCGTTCGTTATTTGCGAAGAAATACGGGATTTGGATAGAGTAAGCATACTTGTTTTCCAGCCTAGTATTTTGTAAAGGGTGGCCACATCTAGGCGACCATCCCCAAACCAGGTTGCGACCTCACTCCTCATCCAACTGGCCGCGGATCCGTGAATCTCGGTAGACAAGACAAGCCTTAAATAGCGGTCGGGGGCGGAGTAGTGAAGTCTGCTGGTCATTAATACCTACATTTTTAGACGGTGCAAACACTTACCGAAATCCACTTTTATAAAAGTTATATTTAGGTTGCTCAAGGTGTGCGAGAACTTGGGAAGCGACATCACGGTCGAGTTCGGAAAACACAAGAAACTGTGGTTCATGAGTTTCAAGTGCCTTGGCGATTGTCTGGAGGATTTCTTGAGCCATTTCAAAGTTTCCCGGATCTGGTGGTTTAGTGATGGGTGGCATGTGAAGCTTAGATGGTTTGTAGTGAACACCTGTGAGCACCAAAGGCACACCCAGGGCTTGCACAGTCTAACCTAGAATCGCAGCACCCTCAAATTCGTTTCCTCCTCAAATTAGGTTTCTGGGCTACGCAGAGCAGCAGGTATCAGCCATACCTACCAGTACGGAACGAGTGTTAATCTGCAGTGAATGTGTTGAGTTTTTAGCCAGATTCTTACCAGTACACCTAGGGTAGCGCAGAAACCGAATTTGAAGGTGCCGCGAATCCCGCGATACTACTAATAGGTGGGCAATCATGGGAGAAAAATTCCAACATTCATTCGAGAACCTACCCCATGCTAACAAAGGTTAGGTTTAATCGGTTCGATTTCCGCCGGGAATGCCGGGGGATGAGATTCGAGAATGACATTGTCAAACTTTCATCACTTACGAGACCCTCGCCAAGATCTTCACACCCTCTCACTCGGCTCCCTTCTGGAAACTGGTGTTGGAAATAGCCGCACTTAGAGTGGGAGATGCCCGCACTCCATGGCCGCAGCAGTATGCGTATGCGTCGGCGAAGTGATGCGCAGGCTATGAAAAGCTTTCACATCCCTCTCTTTCTTTCCTACCTAGCTCTTCTTTCTTCACCCCTTTCATAACTTTCACAACTTTCCTCAAGTCTTTCCTTTCCATTGATTTAGTCATGATCTTCATCTCCGCTTAATACAAATTTTGGGTCTCCACTTAAGCCCCTCCACTCCACTACATAAAACCCTCACCTTGGTTACCTCCGGATTGAATATTTTCAACAACAGGGTTAGGGTTGCGAAGGTCACAGCTTGAATCAAAACTCTAACTGGGACAGCGGGTCAGTGAAACTAATAATACTCGATCGCCAGCAGAGAAAAAATAAAATAAAGGTGGATGGAGAGTATATATATTCGTAGTATGGGTAGAAAACCCCTAGCAGCAACAAGTCACTCCTCCCTACAACACATCCAGCCGATTTCACCATCATACCCCGCCACAAAAACCAAACTCTAGACCCCTATAACGAAATAAAAATGTCTACCCCATCTAGCTCTATAGATTCAGACTCGGAAACATTCGGCTGCCTAGTAGAAACCAGCACTGTCCTCTCGACCTGACGGCCACCTCCGGCCACCTGCACCCCCTGCACAAACCCACCAGCACACCCCATTCACAGACCTCTTCCCTTCAGCCGCGCCTTCTCCTCCGGACGCCCTCTGTACTGCTACACTTCCAACATGCCCCGTCTGGCTCGACAGCCCCACCAAAACGACATGCCCCTGCTGTCACGCAACGTGCTGAAGCGCGCGTTAGAAGTATGGTATACAGGGGCTACCAAAGCGAATGTCGCCCAAAGGGAGTTTAGCTATCCTATGTGTAGGGGTGCACCGCATGGGAGTTGTGCCGAGTGTTCGAGGCGGTGGGGAGGGGGGGCAAGGAGGTGGTAGGGATTGAAGAATAAAGGTCGCTGTTGGAGGATGGAAGAGCGTGCACTGGTGGGTTGGGAGGAATTGTGGCTTTTTAGAGCCAACTAGGGAGGAAGAGGGAGACGGCGGCGAAGAGATGCAGAGGTAGAGTTAAGGAAAGAGGGGAAACACAAAGAGGGGGTACTTCGGTGAAGAATTGTAGCTGTTATTGTACTTTTAATTCTTTCCCCTTCTTTGTTTTCTTTTAGAATTCTTCTATGCAGAGAACTTTTTTCTTCTGTAGTTAAAGGATTGGGTTTTCTAAACTAATAAGTCTTTTTCATTGCCAAGTTAACAGTTTCGAGTCTGGAAGCATGACAAGAGCGAAAATTCAATGTCACCTTTGGCCAACCTATAATACTGTACCCTCATTGTTAGCTTGTGCTGACCACTTTCTCTCAGACAACAAAATAGTAACAGGGCGGACCCTCACCCCCAGCCCACACTCTCATACCCTTTTTTGGATCTCGATAATCCAGATATCACACCTAGCTGCCCAGTATATATGAGCCTCCAAGAGTTCTAGACTTCTTTATACCGAAACCCGACATCTAGTCCAGGATCGCCCGCTGCACTAGACAGGTTCTTTGGGTCTTGGCTGTCCGAGATAGCGGGGTACGACTGTACCCTACACACCTCTACAACTAGAGCTCATTATGTGAATCAAAATGGCCTTCCCACATTACAAGTAACTTACCCCCGATGAAGTTAGCGAACAATTAGAGCTAGGTTGGCCCTCAAAGTAACACCTGTCCTGTGCCAAAACTCCTCCTGCGCTTGCACATGGGTTGCTATTCCCCCAGTCGTTCCAAAACTCTTCGTCACCACTCATCACTCGAAGCCAAAATCATGAGATCTGCCCGATGGCAGTCTAATGGCCGCACTTAGAGTGGGATATTCCCGCACTCTAAGGCCGCAGTGGTACGCGTATGCACCGGTGGAGGGACTCGCAAGCTATGAAAGGTTTTCTCCGATCCGTTTTTCTCTCCTTGTCTTTTCCTCGCTTCACTTTTTTTTTCTTGTTCACAAATTTCCTTAAGACATTCCTTTCTATAAACTCAATACAATCAATCAAGAACTTTATCTCAGCTTAATACAACATCTGCGTCTCGACTTGAATCCCTACTCCTCTGCATAAAACCCTCATCGCCGATCATGACCCCACATCGATTATTTTCAACAAGATCTGTTGGAAATAGCCGCACCCAGTGTGGAAAATTCCCCCAAGTTAAGGCCGCAGGGCCGGTGGTACGCGTATGCACCAGCAGAGGACGCGCAGGATACGAAAGGTTTTCTTTTTGTTTCTTCTTACTTCCTTCCTTCATATCTCCCTCCTGCTTCTTTCCTTCCTTCTTGTTAATTTTCCCGAAGACTTGCTTCTCTATCAACTCAATTCGATTAATTATCATCTTCGTCTCCGCTTAATACAAATTCTGTGCCTTCACTTGATCCGCTCCATTCCGCTAAGTAAAACACCCACCGCTAATCATGACCCCCTCACCAATTACTTTCAACAAGTTCACCCAAGGCCTCTTTTGCCGAGAGAACAAGAGGTTGTTGATACGGTCGCTTTTGTTTCCCCTCCTTAACAGAAGCCTCTCTTCACTAGTCCACGACTAACTAATCTACAATACTTCCGGCACAGCCGCCCCTAGAAATCTCTGGAGCACCGCGTCCAAGTTTCTATGTTTCTCCGCATAAGATATAACTTGGGTCATGGCTCCAGTTTCAGGGCCAGAATTCTCCCGGAAAATTGCACACTCAACTATCCAGTTACAGGTAGCATAAAGTACCCCACCAACACAAGAATTCAAAATTTGCATTCAAAATTTCTGTGCACATCTAGGGATCTCTACTTGAGCCCGGCCCAAATTTCCAGGTATGATACTCACCACCAGATACCCACACCCTTCGAGGTCTACTATGACAACTTACACGACCCTCCAAGCCCAATCACCCTATGGTATTTACAGAGAGAGCCATGGTATATTAAGCCTCAAAAATTCGAAACCAAACCTTTAAACGGAAAGGCACACTGACGTCCTCGAGTAGAATGTAGGTTATGGTTGAGTGCCCTTTACACTTAGACTACCATGGCCAGCTTGCCTGAGTGTGGCGCCCTTCCCTATTACCCATGTATCCAGATAGGCTGTGTGGGAAACCTCTTCACTACCCAGAAGACGACAATCATCGTACCTGGTCATTCAGAATAGTCTCAAGACGCTTTGCACTTATTAGTACCTATCTTGACACAAGAGCATTCGGAAGCTTTTCAAAGTGCCAAGTGCCATTCATAATTTCATATCGCTTAATCTGACATGGCAGAACATTGTCTGGGCCCAGGGGAGCAATACACGAAAGATACTCCATCGCTTTTTTTATACTCTCCAAGTCCGATTTCATTGTGAATCTATAGATATTTCCAGAAGTAGTGATAGAAGCTAGAATGTAACTTAACTCCTCTATAGCGCCCTACGCCTAGTACAAATAGTAAATATAAAGCTGACGGCCCGAGAAACGTACAGTAATTCTAAGAAAAATCTATGATTCTATCATTACTGCTTCAATCCTAAAAGCTATCACTCACTAGCGATTCTGCTATTCTCCTAGTCCTCCTCTGGTCAAAAGATGTGTCCGGGCAAAAAAATATCCTAGCGCCAATCTGCTTTCACAGTGCGCCTCCGACCCAGTATTGTATTACGGTACTTCAACCCTGTTCCCTCCGAATCTACTCTTGACTCATTATAACCATTACTGTACTAGTACTCTTGTAAGAGAAATCCCTTCACAGATTGCGTCATGCACAAGGCATTCCCTAGGAAAAAAAACATCCCGCAATGGGGAACCATCCTAGCAGACCAAGGAGAATGGATGGATACAGTAGACCGAGGGGGGCGGCACAGCCACCCCACAGCGGAACTACCCATCAGGCTGGGGGAAACAATGTCTCTGATTTCTGCTATCCCATCATATCGTACAAGAACAAATAAATGGACCATGTGCTGTATGGTGGGGGACCTCTGGAGCCGGAACGGGCGAACAACCATGTCCTTGCAAAGGAAGTTAACAGAAATTAACCCGCCCGAAAATACCCCGAAAATACCCCTTTAACTGGTTTGGACTGGCAAACTTTAAACCCTAATATCTCTCCGAAACCTTGAGATATCCCTATTTTCTGTCTATTAGTGTGTAGAGAATCATTCACTATATCACCTAATCGAGCCATAATTCTCATTGGAGTGGTGGTTGCAAATCCTTTGGCGGTTGAAGATGGTTAATATTTTCTTAGCAAAGCACTCCGGCTACATATGTCCCCCACCATATCACCTTTTGTAGGATTCTTTGTCTTAAAACATCCCTGACCCCACACCCAGCCCGGCCAGGGCAACTGTGTGTCGTCTACAAAGACGACCCAAAACGGAAACAGGGATTAGCCAATGACGTTGTCCATTGAGCGAAGGGACACATGATAACTATGAGGTACCGTCGAGCACAACACGGTACCGTACTCGAGTACAGTACAGTACTCGAGTGCTCGACATCTGTGATGGAAATCTGTTTCCCCCGATTGACCAGAGCTCAGTACGGTACTCGTATCAACGCATATCATGAGCCGTGATATACTCGAGCACAACACAGACAAACAGGGGTATGTGGTGAGGAGAAAGTGAATTCTAAAGCACAAGTAGGGTAACAAAAATTTCCTCGTTGCTAATCCTTGTTCACCGCCCGCCTAGTCCCATCACACCCCCCAGTGGAGGTATGAGTACAAGCACCGGTACTCGGGGGTTAAGACACGACCCAACTTATGTCTCCATACCAGTATGGGATCAGCGAAAATGGGGTTCCGATTTTTACTGACCCCCTGAGTGCCAGTGCGTTGGCGGGGCAGCCTTTACCTGCCCGAGTAGAGAAGAAAATTTGAAACATGAATTCCAATACTGCGCCTTGCCTACACAGCGATGCTCAAGACCCAGGGGTCTTTTTTTGGCATCAAATTCCGGTTCAGTCGCCAGAGACCTGCTGCTCAGGGGCATAACCAGGTTCAGAATGGAATAAACTAGAACACTTGCCCGTTATCATGAGCCCCCAAGTGTTGGCAGGCTACCTATACTCGAGTACATTGATATTTAATTATTTCCAATTGAAAACTTGACTATGGTTTCTTTTATCACATTGGGTGGGGTGGCCTCATCTCTCAGCTCATTGGGGGCTATGCCCAACCAACAAGTGTTTGGAGCATTGCTTGTATTAGGTTTAAAAAACGAAGCTTCACCAACAACCGATATCAGCAGGTGACGAACAGAGATCAGTACTTGTAGCGGGTATTTTGCTGTTACCCCACTTTGGCGAATTCGATTTTTGTTGATATTCATCACCGCGCCATGATTTCATTAGCCAACGAATCCCTGCCTATCTGCGTGCCAAGTTCACAGGAAGAGCTACCCCAGCAGTCAGATAAGCTGACTAGATACCGAATTTCTAGACTCTTCACACATCCAGTCCCCGCGCGAGGCAACCCGGTGCCGAGGTGGATGATGCGCACAGTGCGCAGTACTTGACATCGCACCTGCCTTTTTTTTTCTTTTAGCTCCCTACCTTTCTGCCTCCTTTGCGCAGCGCCCGGGTGCCCGAGGGGAAGCCATAGGTAGGCCCACCACAGTACCCGAGCATTGAGACAACGGCGAATACTGTAGTACCTGTAGCAATGCACTGCAAAGCCCCCCAGAACCTGCTATCATATCAAATTATCAGCAGAAATAGCCGCACCAGTCCACGGTATGCTTAGTTTGACAAGTTCACAGTACAGTCCCACTTCGCTACAAGCAATGCTAAGAGTTCAGGATTTTTCGAGATTTTCGTTCGTTACAGAGAGGTTTTGGAAGAATTTCCTTATCCCCTCTGCTGCTAACATTCAGCCCAGTATCAAATGTAGAATACTAACCTAGTCGAGGAACCAGAGGCGAGAGAGTCTGCGTAGATTTCCTCCCGCTAGGGTTGTGCTCAGCCCTACAGATTTCGCGGTATTCTGAGCACTACGACGCTTACTACAATAAGTTAGTTTTCTACATTTTAACCCAAGCTGAATGTCTCAGCGGCTGAGGGGATACCCGGCCCGGGGTAACCTCTATTCACAAAAGTAGTTAGCATTTTGTGGGTTTGCCAAGAAAAACCTGACCACTGAACCCATCGTCCCTCCTCACCTTCCGCCGACGCCTAGTCAATACAATAGGCTTGACTACCACTAACACTAACCGATAGTGCCGTACAGTAGTACCGTCACTCGATCTTTTCTCCTCCGGTTTCCCGTTTGTTTCTCCGATGGGTTGATTAGTTGCTGGTTGGCTGGTTGCGGGTGTGCTGGCATGGCACTCGCATGCCTACCCAACCAGAGCAAGACACGGTCGCTAACCCAATGACCCAGGGAAACTTCTCATATTACCGGTACTCGAGTACGGTACTGTACAAGTAATGGCATTATCTAATGAGAGAAGGTGAGGATCACCTTATTCGCATCACTCGCCAATCATAAAAATCGTACCCTTAGCTCTCTCTGCGGATTCTCTGCCTGCAACCCTGTGATAATTCCAGATCTGGGTTATCGATATCGATGTGCGCAGTGATGGTTGGACAAGGATCTCATAACCCCACCTTCTGCCACCAGTCATAGTGAGCTTTTCTGCCTCTTTGCGGGCCATGCCCCGTTTCTTTCTGCCTAACTTAATTGCTCACCAACCGCTTCCTCACCTTCAGTGTCGAAGCATTTTAAAAAGTGCTTCTATTGAATCCCACCCAAATTCGAAGGGCCAAATTGCGCAGTATCCAATAGCAGCACTTTCTAACAATACTCCAACGTTACGAGTATGTGGGCGAACTTTTACACAAGGGCGAAAACCATCTGGGCGGTTTGCCAGGAAACCCATCCACGTCCCTGATTCGCTACTGTATGACCCTTTGATTTCTCGCATCAAATTCACACTCACCACCTTACTCTCTCATCCGTCTCCTCCACTAGCCCCCCCCCCCCCCTCTCTCTCTTCTTATCATCCATTCATCAGATCAAACCGAATCAATCATCAAGCGAGACCCTTTCACACTTCTTCCAGAGAAAGCTTTTTTAAAAAGAAAATAAAAGAAATAAGAATAGGGTAGTGCGTCGAGAAGACGAGGGTAAAGGCAGAGAAAGTGGTGTCTGAGATTTTGCTGTATGGAAGAGGGAGGGTCATCTAACGTGTTCTAGTTTGGCACCTGTCTGTGGTATTTGCGTGTGTGTGATTGCCGTCGTCGACCCTACTACTGTACTCTGATCCCTCCCCCTCTCTCTCCTCTTTAATTCTGGAGTTCCCCTTCTCCTTAACTCCGCCTAACTTAGGTTGGGCAACTCCTCCAAGTGTATCAATATCACGCGAACAGGATACTGAGCATATCGGTGTCTTGACCTGGCTAGACATAAATACAGGTACCCCCGACCTCCTTAGCACAGGTAGCATACAGCCCTAACGACACCGAAGCTCACGGTACGGTATCATACACACATTGTACCCAACGAGAAAAACGCTTTACCAATGGCCGAGCCACAAGCAAATGAATTCCGAACTGGAGACATCATCACAATCACCTTCGCAATAATCACAGCAATTGTCGGCCTGTTTCAATTATTCCCCAGATGGAGGTTCTGGGAGCCCACACAACCTATTGTACGTTAACCTAGTCCGAACCTATCTTGCTTAGAACTTTTCTTCCCTTAAATATTTCTTAAGTGAATATTAACAGCCTGATAGTTACCGATTACGCATCAAGAACTTCGGTAACGATTTTCCCACAACCTCCTTTCAAGGCTCTTTTGCTTGGGCAGTGGCTAATGCGTGATAATTAGTCCGGTCCTTGTCGTAAACTGCATTGGCCAACTAAACTTTCAAAGTCTGGAGCACGAGGCCGACTTAGAGCGGGATCCCCCACCTACCCCCAGGGTGAGAAAGAATATAGGGCGAAGGTTCACAGAGGCGTAAGAGCGGTATCATACAGTACTATATAAGGGATAGAACTAGAAGGGGTAATAAAGGGCTGGGTGTTATTTAAGGGTTTCATTTGTCTTGGTATTTAACGTTTTTTCTCTCAGTCGTTTCCGTCATGAAAAATCACTCATTCTATTACTCCATATTTTGAGCACCCTATTATCATAAGGGACTCTTTTTCCTTAGGGCCTTTTTGGCATGTACCATTCTAGAAATGTCATGATATTTCTTGAAAATGGCTTAACTTACCAGGTTCAAGTTTCCTAACCCGCTCAATCCAAACCAATCCAATCTCACCCAAGGTAAACCCAAATACTGTGGATCCAACTGCAAGGCCTGGGAAAGAGTATTATGGATCAAACGGTCTAGTCTGTCGTCTACCTTGTCAAATCTCCCACCTACCTCCATCTCAAGCTTTTCTGAGCCCCTCCGAGGAACCCGAACCTCAACTTCAAAATTAAAATAGCCTAACGGGATAGTAGCATAGTATCCCTACTGGAAAACCAGTTTCAAATCCCACCTTGTCCAGTTGGAGCGGGCGCTCCTCGGTAGTGCTACTAGTGGATGCGCCGAAGCCACGCTCGATGTCGGCGCCATGGCCCCCCAGGCTGGTCGAGGGGAGAAGAGGGGTGCTGTCCGTCTTGTAGTGACATTCGCAGTGGCTTTTGCTTCTCTATTCTAGGCTATGGGGGGGTAGTGTCTTGTCCCAATGCCGCCGGAAGTTCAAACTCCCCAGGGGAGCGCTCATTGCTCTAAGACGGTGTGCATGGGGGAGGTGATAGTGGTAGTGGGTGCCTTTAGGCCTGAATGATGCTGCCTTGCCCATAAGTTTAATCATTGTTGCTGACAATCTGCTTCTAGTTAATTTAGCCAAGGACAGTCTACCGGCCAGTTAGAAAAACAGTGTGAATTGGACGGGCAGTGAAGACTGAGGGACCACGAGTGATGGCGAGTGACGGGGCCAGTTTTGTCCAATGCCACGGTATTCGCTTGTTCTGGGGTGTAATAGGACTCGTCGAAGCGCAGCAATGAAATATCTGATTTACCAACACTGTGTGGATAACAGGATAAGTAGATTATGATGGGGTGGGACCAGAAAAATCTAGACTCTCAAAAACATCTTTTCATCAAGCTCTAACTTATGCGTTATTGCTTCCCCGATTTTCTCGGTCCTCCTTTCTTCACTCTCTACTCATGAACAATCTGGTGACAAAGGCGGAATAACTACAAAACGAATGCGGCGGAAGTTCTTTTTCTTCTTTGCTCCCCTCCTTCAGCTGCTTGGGGGTGAAGTATTGTATTGTTCGGTCCGAATATCCAGTAGTTTACATCAACTACAACCTCTGTTCCCCTGCCATAGGAAATGACTCTATCCACCCCTATCTTCTTTAAACAGCTTTGATAAACGCGCAGACTTTAGTTTATAAAAAATACTAAAAACAAACTTCTGGGAGCGTTAAGGCAATCTGGAAAACACTCCCAGCAATGGTTAAAACCCAGCTTAACAAATATCCTTTTAATTCATAGAACCTCATGCTATAGGCGGTAGCCACCATAGTCCATCTAGTCTTATCTTTCCTAAGTATAGTCAGTCCTAGCACCTCCAAATGGCGGACTACAGGCTACAGTCCGTCCCGTCTTACTCCAAATATAGACGGACTAGACAGTTAGGAAAACTGACGGACTCATCCTTTTGTGAAATTCTTAGTCAGAAATTATTGGTGGTTGAAGGCAAGCCTCGCAGTGGGTCTACCCCGGTTGTAAACTCTTAAACCCAAACCAAACCCGTCTAATTGATCGGCCAGATTGTCTTGGAAGAGGTAAATTTCTTTCAGCCTCAGTTATCTTGGAAATCAGTGGAGAGATAAGAACAGGTCCCTTACAAGGAGGAAAATGAAAAACTGAGTGCGAGATTCGAGAGTTCGGGGGAAGAATAAAAATGCCGAGAAACAATCTTTGTGGAACCAAAACGACGCGGGCTGGGAGGGAGGGAGGATGGCGGTGACAGGTTTTGGACTGTAGACCCCCGGGCATGGTTGTCGCCCTCCCCTCGGTGCCTCGGTTTCGAGACTTTGCGTCCTTGTGGGGCGGCTTTGGATCGCTGAGCTCTCGCAACAGTTGGTTGTATTTCTCTCTTCTGTTCTCCTTCAGGCTCTCTACCCACCCGGTCTCTGCTTCTAGGGGGAAACACTCCACTTTTATGCCCCTGAATCAAAAGGATTCGTAACTAACCAATCATAAATCATTGCTAGGTCTGCTGCATTGTAATGAGCAGTCATTTACCAATTAGTCGAAGATCAGGTCTCAGCGACCACGAAAGTTATATCCCCAACACTACGCTCTAACCCCAGACTTTACAACCATTTTCTAGAAACAAGAAGGAATCGACCGATACATTGTGATTTAGTAAAGAAGAGCGACAACATTCATCTCATTAAAATTCTTGTGCCCCCAGAATAAGTCATGTGACTAAACACAAAAGCAGAAACAAAAACAAGGTTAGCTCGGTTTACAGACACTGGACGACTGCGGACGGTGACCCCTTCAGAGTCACTGTGCTGGTTGAAATGAGTTGGGTATGCGGTGTAGAACAACTTCCTCCTTCACCCCACCCCAAAGTTCATATAACTTTTTGTTAAGTTGGCCATCTGAAAGGATCGACCCACCCAAACTCCAAGCTCCTCCCCCCGGCCTCTCCCAACTTAACCCAAATATTAGGGACCTACCTGCCAGGCCCGGCCGCCACCTAGAGAAAAGGCCTTCTCTGTTGCTCACTGAAGAAAATGAAAGAACCTATAGGCCACCCCCGACGATATAAACAAACATGCGCAATACATAAGGTAATGGTGGAGCAACTGGCTCATAAACAAAACCACCAAGATCAAAGCTACAATGAAGAGTTCGATCACCAACGCACAGCTGATAGAAAGGAAAACTTCTCAGATCCAACGCTCACGACTCCACAATAATCAATAGCTCACAACATGATATCTTATCCCACATTCTCCCACTGCCCCTAACACACCTCCGCACACTCCCTCTGATGCTCAACGCACACCCTCCGAAGCACACTCCCCAAAGCACACTCTAACTAACTGACGGTAGAGACAGGAGGATATATAAAACCAAAACTGAGCCTTCCAGGCTCTTCCATCCTTCCAGAGATCACGACAGTGATCTATTGCCTTCCATGCATGTTCCTTCTTCCATGCATGCTTCCCTTCCTTCTATGCAGCGAACAATCATGCTAACAAAGAAAAGAACTATTTTCACAAAGAAAACTCTTCAGGCACAGAAGCCTACTTGCATCCATCTATTTTCTCACCGATCGCAAGCGCATATCAGTAAGTTTGTCGAACTATAATGGAGTATGCTTAACTGCATAAAAAGAACTTGCTCTCTGAAGTATCGACCCATAGCGCATATGCGGCGAACTTCTTTGTCTGAACGTTAGTTGGTTGGGTATGTGAGTATCCGTGGGGTTCTATGCATGCTCGATAAGTTGAGTATGTCGAGCAGCATCCGATAATTCCAACACTCACCAGCTCAAGCCTCTACCCCCCATAACCAAGCTGTCGGAGGGTGACTGATAAATAGCGTACCGGTCGAACACACGAACTAGATTATTGCTAGACTATAGGGCAGATGTAATCAGAAACTTTGTTCGCTCGTCCTCTATCCTAACTAAAAAAACATAAGTATATAGAGTATAAGGAAACCATCCTCCCCATTTGCCCACGTACTTCCATAATAATAATAAAGGAAAGAAATAACCATAAACCATCCCCCTCAGTCCATTCAATTCCAAAACAAATGAAATCATTAAGGACATTCTGTAATCATTCATCGTACCTTTCCGCTTGCGTCAAGTCTCACACCCTTCAAGGGTCGTCAACGATCCCCCTCCTTCAACTCTATCACAAGCAACATCCTCAGCACTAGCACCTATCTCTCCCCACCAGAGCTATGTACCAAGTACAATAGCCAATAGCCCTTACAATCCGCCCTAGCCTCCAACGGCAGCAGTCAGCCACTGCCCCTCCCCCCTTCCACACGGAGCACCACCGAGCCCCGAACAATCCGTAACACCCCTAAACTGCAACACTTCCGTAGCTTCCTGAATTAAGCACATCCTTCTAACAGCCTCTTCTATGGTTCCGTAGCCCTTCGTTCTATATTGCCTCTCACCCCCCTGATGAGAATGGGACACCGTTCTCGGCCCGCCCCACCCCCCGAGCTCGAAGATCCAACTGACCGAAGAAGTTGGCAGCAGGGACGTGGCTAATTGCTGCTCATTAGCAACCGCCAAAGCTAGCCGTTCTTTACAGATTGATGAGGTTTATATACCTGGTATTTCAGTAGTATTAAACAATACTGACTAGGTAGTCCTTATCCACCTCACTCATCTTTCTCAGTCTCAGTCTAGTTTTTATTTTAGCTAAGGTAGCATTTAGCAAGCAAACTAATTTTTCTCACTGTCAGATTCTCGCTAATCTTTCCAACCCTTTTGATAATAGTGTCCTCAACTTTCTTTGTCTTCTCCTCTACAAATTTAACACGTACACCCTCCTTAGCTATTCTTGCCTCTGAGTTCACTTAACTCAGAACCCTTTGTCACCTTTCCAACTCCTCCTATCCCTCTAATATTCCTTCTAGCTCTCTGTCTATCCCCTCTAAAAATGTTATTATAGCTTTAATATTGTATCAAAACATCATGGTGACTGTCAGTATTCTTAGTACTAACCTATGTCCTGAAATCAATTCATTTGTGATTGCACTCGCAATTTGGTTCACAAGAGTATTCTTAGATACACTCCAGCAGATTCTCAGAACGGCGAATTTTGATACCTGAAGTTAATCAGCAATCTGATAAATAAGTAGAGGGTTTTGTAAATTGAAATAATATCAAAGTGCTAGAATGGCCCCTGTAACTGGTACAGGTTACTAGTTGGTTTTGAGTATCTTTTGATACTCTATATGTTATATGTTTGGTTTTGAGTATTGTTTGATACTCTATATATTTTATATTTAGTTTTGAGTATTGTTTGATACTCTATATATTATATGTTTAGTTTCGAGTATCGCTTGATACTCTATATATTTTATGTATTGTATTAGGATATTGGTGTGATACCTGATTAGTTTTATATAATGTTACAAGGCTGCCATCTTCGGAGCCTTATTGTTATTTGGTTGCAAGACTCAGGCAGCCTGACAAGTGTATTTAAGACCTGCTATTCTCTGGACTTAGAGAAAGCAGACTTTGACAAACAGAGTTTTCAATATACTTGGTTGAACAGTTATTTCTTCATTTTGCTTTGAGAAGCTTTAGTATTTCAAGTTGGTCTACCAAACACATCAGCAAAAAAAGGTTCTCCCTCATATATTACCTATATATCTCCCTGTATCTGCTAGTAATACCACCTCCCCCGGTCCCTCCTATCCCTCATACATTTACCGCCTTTCCTAAAGACCCAACAGGCCTTCTGAAAGCCCCATACATACCTTCGGCGCCATTTATCGTCCTCTTTTGCAGGTGGCCCCTGGCTTGCTCCACTAGCGAGGAGGTCTCGCTTAACTGACCCCTGTTTTTTTTTGCATTTCCATCCAGGCCATTTTGGCTGTTATGCGTCCGCTTTGTAGCTATGCGCGTCTGGAACAACCTTGCCTGTCTCAGTGCCCCATCATGCCCTTAGGGCTCTCCCTTCCCCTTGATTTCTCCATTATGGATTTCGTCCCCCTGGAGACGTTCTTCACGTCATAACATGCACTCTCTACCGCTAGTGCGCGTCCAAAACAACCTCGTCTCTCTCAGCGTCCCAATATCACACTGTGCTCTCTCTCTCTTCCCCTTGATTTCTCCGGTATGGATTTCATCCCCTGGAGGACGTTCTTCAGGTCATGACATCTACTTTCTACCCATGTACCGGCCCCACACACCCTTCTGTTTCCAAAGTATGCGTGCCAAATCTGTTTTATTTCACTGAAGCCTGTATCTTTTGTGCCTCCTCTCGTCCTTCTCCTGACATTCATGATTCGCTTTGCCTTTCAGTACCACTCCTATTTGTCGCCTCGGTAAGTTTACCATCGATATCCTTAGGTGTCTCAAAATGCACCGCTACGCATCCCCTTCATACCATTCTTTATTTCTTTCTTTCTACTGTAAAGTTTTCAATAAATTCTATTAAATATTTCTAAATCAATCCTACTATTTACATACCAGCGGTTGTTATCCGTACTACGAGTCTCGGGTACTAAATGCGCCATGCCCATGATCTGTTTGATACTAACGACTATCTCGGTTATTCTGTTTGGGCCTTTCGCCGTCCCCAAAGTAACGGTAACAAGTCATGTTATATCGCTGAGCTTCCCCAAGTTCTCAACATATAGTCTATCTACTAATACCAGTCTATCTACTAAACCTGTTCTTGGGTCTCGAACTTTCATTATCGAAACCAAGCGGGCCAGATAACAGCCTTTTAGTGCTCCATAAATTCCTCTATTACCCAAATCCACCCATACCCAATCATTCCTGTTCTGCCCTGTTGACCTCCAACACTGGGTTCCGGTACACCGAAGAAGATGCCAAGTGATCTCTCTCTGATCCTGAAAGTTCTCTACCGGGATACGTAAAAGCCGACATATCTCAACTGGAAACAGTTTAACCGAATCCACATCAAAATGTTGGCTCACAGATGACTTCTGTCGATAATAATCTATTAAAAGCTCTGGAAAATTTCTCAAACTCGGGTAGAGCTGGGAAATGGTTTCCACGGTTGGTGTGAAACCCATTAGTTGTTTAGTTACTGAACCGACTTGCCGTTTGTGCTGTTTGTGGCATACTGCGTCTCGAATCGGACGCGATAGATTCGGTTGGATATTCATTCATGAATTTTGAAGCTGTCAAGTCTAGAATATGATCGTAGTATTTGTTGGCTTGCATCGCTTTTATTTGACCGCTGATAGCCCTCCTTGATTATAGTTTTGTGACTTGTTTCACCCAACTCGGTAGAATATATTAGAATGTTCCCAAAGCGCCGTATATGGTTCCCGAAGTGACTCAACAGATGTATCTTAACAAAGTTAAAGTCTACATCCTCATCATATATATCTGCAACAATTCCATCTAAATTGCAACGTTGCTCATCCGCAATGCGACGTCATTTGGCAAATGTAGCCCCCAAAAGGCGGTGTTGATTGAGTACTTCACTATGCTCACCTTGAATTCTGGCTGTGACCTCTCTCACTTTCCTAGCAGTGGACTTATCCTTTTGGTACTCCTTAAAAACGACTTTGTGATTATGAAAGGCCTTAAGGAACTGTTCGAAGTATTGAATTGTCTCATCAGTATAGCTTGTATATTGTGACATTAGAGTAAAGTCGACAATTGACCGGACACAGGTTAGAGCTTTGGTGAATATTGGACGTTCTGCGGCACTCTGACGACGTAGGGAGGCTGCAAAACATCGTAGTATCACTTTAACCAGATTCTGCATCTCTTTTCCCGTCCACTGAGAGATCCAACTGTACTCTTTGTTCGGCGCGGAATAGCCAGGATAAACATCTAAACTCTTCCAGATAGCATCGAATGCGTGTAGCCGTTTGTATTTCTTTAGAAATCCGATAACCCATTTCATAAGGTGTGTTTTGAATATTCTCAGATACACGACATGGAGAATATCTGGTTTGGGCAGGTCGGATTGCTGAACGTTCGGAAGCCCCCAAAAGACTCTAGGAACTAATTTGAAACTACAATCTGTTAGTTGTTGCTTGGCCTGCTGGTTGATTTCACAGTATTTGTTGAAGAGAGGTTGGGATATCCTATAATCTCGTCTGGCTGCAGAAGGTCTCAAGTGGGACTCTAGCTGTTCTGGTCGAACATCACAAACAGCGCACTGATTTTGTTGAATACCGTGCAATATTACATTTTCCAAGTGATCCGCAATCAACGCCGAGAGGCGTAAGAAACACAATCGAACCTTTCCATCGGCTCATTCAACCTCAAGTCCGGAGTTCCCTAGTGCAACAATTGGTGCAAAGATCGCTTCCATCAAATCACAAAAACCTCCTTGCTGACCTGCCTTTGCCGTGCATCTCTTGCTGCTACGCCCAGCATCTTTGGGGAACGGGCAAAAGCGCCAAAAGAACGGTTGAATGTTTCGAGGGTTTATTCCGTGTACTTGATAGGATATTTCCAATTGTCATGTAGATTGGCCAGGGTTACTTATCTCCTGAGAAATTGGTCAGACAAGTAACGTCTGAGAAACATATGATTCGTACGAGTGTTGCTCCATCCGGTAATTCATCCTTTGCTGGCTGATAATTTTGTGTCCTAGTAAACGGTATGGAAGCGCCGTGGAACGTCGTATTTGAACCTACCTGTGTCTCCCACCGCCAATCAGCGGTATGCATCTCCGAATAAAACTCTGAGGTGGTTCTTTGCTATTCCATTCCTTCACAGGGATGTAAACTAAATCTTAAGCAAAACATCTTTGACTAAGTAAATATTTAGCACAATCAATAGGATTGTGGAAAAACAATTTCTGTAATACGGAAGCTTCGTCTGGTCCTTCCTCGTCCGAAATTTCCTACTTTTCGGTTAGAATAGGACGTTGTAGGGTCCATTTACTTACAGCTTCGCTAAACGATACAAACCCCTCTTTCCAGCTCTTCATTCCCATACCTGATTCCAACTGATCAACTGCATCAAGGAGCCGATAAGCAGAGTTAATATTACTGCCCTCAGGCCCCCAGTCCTTCTTGAAATATCTATCTATGTGATCCTTTAGTACCTTTGCTTCAATAAACCACCGAGCAAGCTCAAAGTCCTTCTTGCTTCTGAATGGTAACCACATCTCATCTTCAGATCTTTCGGACTGTACAACATCCTGAAGTGATATTCCAGCAGTAGGGTACGTCGTCGGTATCGGTAGTCCAACCAATGGTGTGCTTTCCTCAGTGTCTTAAAAATTAAGACTTTCCACGTCCGAATCGGCAGCATTTACGTACAGATCGAACTCATTTGGTTCAATATTCTTTTCAGCCATACTCAATTCTTCCCCGAGTAGATTGGAGGTTAGGTCAGAGTCGTCAGGCTGGGGAATTCATGCATGCCGCTCTTCATCGCAAATAGGCTGTACAATGTCAAAATGTGCTGTTTCCATTTGCTTCCGGTACCATGTACTTGACTTGTATTTTCTTCTGCAGTATAGGCATTGAGACTCTTGTACCATTCTACAAGAAATTAGATTTGATACACAGCACAAAAGAGACGCAACAATCAAACTTCCTTTTCGAGACTGATCTCACTATGCTTAAACGCGTGTGGTAATTGACTAACTTGTTCTTGACAGGAACTGTGCTATTGATAGATGTTAGTGTACGCAAAAAGGTGCAAATAGGACGAAATTCGTCGTCACACCGTGTGTTCAGTAAATTCGAGATATTTCAAGAGATAGAAAAAATATGAGAACTTGAAAGACTTTCAAGGTGTGTTGTGTGGCCTGTTTGTAATTCAAAGGCCAACTGTTCGGGTCGGTCTCACCTTCCCCTGAGCAGGATTGTACTAGTACTCGTACTTGAATGACGTTCTGCTGCTCAAAACTCCCTTTTCACATTAGCTTTCAGACTAAATCCAGGTAGGGCGTTCGAGCTCCTGCGGGCATGAATATGAACGACGGCCCAGGGCCATGACAGACTCCTACAAATCTCGAGAAGACCTTACTTAACACTTATATCTACGATTACTTTTTAAAAAATGATAAGGAATGTGAATTATACCCTAAACCTCAGGTGTGCTTTATTCAGCGTATTGCAGACTTTCAGCGGGCCAAACCTAATGGCAAGCGCTCATCTACCATACCCTAATATTTCTTATCCGAACCCAAATCAAGAAAGCAGGGGTAGTGTAACCTGCCCCTAGGTATCGCGAGATTCCGAGAGGGAGATCCGGCGATACTGAAGGACAGGAGTGGAAGCGTTAAGTGGAATCTTTGTAAGAGATATAAGAAAGATGAGGGACTAATAGAGTGACCATTCAACTTGTAGTATATTAAAGAAGAGCGTTCCTGTGAGGCTTGAGAGTTCGAATCCTTAGGGGATCTCGAGCTCTTTAAATACAAATAAGTATAACCAAATATCCTGTCTAAAGAGCAAATATCAAAATGCAAAGCTACATGAGTAGCAAAACTTCTAAGTCCTAAACAAGGTCATAAAAGCAACAGGATATAACTAACAAAACAAGTAATGAAATAAAACAAACAAGAGATCGCTACTGATGTACTAATCCAGTAATACATAGTAGGAAAGCGTAGGGTATCCTAATTGGGTACAAAATCAAAGGGTGCAAATAAGCGAGTAAAGGAAGGTACTGCCCAATAGGAAACTATAACAATAAGGAAGGTACAAGAATGGAATATGCGTTACTAGGGAATCCTAAATAGGCAACATCCAACGTCAGTATAGTGAGTAGTAGAGATAATAGTAGATTCCGTTACATTCCCCCTAACAGAACAATAAAACAAAAGAAAGGTACATGATTCCGTTAGGCTTCCATCTCAGTTTCTTCAAGGGAGGGGAGAGAGTAACAGGTTTCAGTCTCAGAGTAGTCAGAGTCTTGGATTGGGGCCCAACATCCGTCAGGGTCAAGCTCTGGTGATAGAGGAAGATACTCGGGTTTCTCGACTGTCCAAGCTGACCAACATTCGTTATGAGTCCAAGGGAGGTGGAAGGGGATGGTTTCGTTATAGGTATCAAACCAGTAGGTTCTGAGAGCGGTACTGGCTCCTTCAAGGACGTCAAGGGGTTCCCATGTTGCTTCGATTTCGTCATAGCCTTTCCAGTAGATTAGGAATTGGCGTTTCCTTCGATAGATTCGATCCTTCATAACCTTTTCAACTTCCCATTCTTTTTGTCCAGATGCATCGATAGTAACAGGTTCCTTAGAGGTGGGGTCTGGGAGGCCTGGGAAGGCTTTAAGGTTTGGTCTGAGGTAGATTCGAAGATGGCTACGATGAATCCATGGGTAGATTCCTTGCATGATGGGAGGGAGGTTGAGTTTGTAGTTATCATGTTTGTCAGGGCCTTCGAGGACTGAGAAAGGTCCAAGCCATTGTTACAATCCTCTTCCGTTCGGGCGATACTTGCAGCAGGTAACCTCTTTCTCGATAGTAATCGTACTATCTTGGATTCGTACGAACAACGACAGCTGAGTATACAGACTCCTGTCTCGTACAATATATCGCTAAGCTCGTGAGAGACACTATGGATTCGTACGAACAACGACAGCTGAGTATACAGACTCCTGTCTCGTACAATATATCGCTAAGCTCGTGAGAGACACTATGTCTTCGGCCCGATAAAGTATAAAGATAAGGTAAAGTATATTGTAAGGAAATAACTTAGATGATTGCGTGAAGAACTCTAAACCAAGAGGCCTTTTTTTTTTTTTTTTTTTTTTTATCATATTTTAAATTTTGTTTAAGGTACAAAAATAACACGAATCCACAAGGGATATGGCCGCAACAAACCTCCACTACAGTCCAGCCCTTTGTCGAGTCGGTGGAAACCGTGGGGCAAAACCCCTGGTCTAAAACCCGCACCAAGCGCCCGGGCGCTGAATACAGCAACCAAATATAGTACAAGAAAACCACCAGAACCAAAAACCATCTACCGAAAACCCAAGAAACAACCCGACAGTGAGCAAAACCAAAAATACCAAAACCCGTAGGAAATCAAACCAAGAGAAAGCCCATCCGTCACCAAGAACGTTTGCCGATCCCAAGGAGAAAACCAAAGATCCGTAGCCATACACAAAGCGGTAGCTGTACCGGGGCCATATAGACCAGGCAGTCGGGGCTAATGGAAAGCGTGTGGCGGGGGGAGCCGAGGGAGTCCACGAGGCTAAGGCGCAAGTGGCGGAAAGGTGCCGGTGGCACAGGCCGCGCAGCGTGAGGGGGGGGGTGCGCCGGCCTAAAGTTAGGCCGACGGCGTGCGGGGGGGTGTTGGCTGTAACCGAGCCACGGGACGAAACCAAGCGGGGGAGAGGAGGGGTAGACCCAGGACAGTGACGCAGGAGACGAGGACCACCAAGGGGTCACGATTTTTCGCGATGCGACCGTACTGACCGAAACGTTCAGGAGAGAGTGCGATACCAGAAGGCAAGGCCACCAGTGCCGCTACTTCACCGATTGCCCGAAGCTAAACGACGAAACGCAGGTATGACGAGGGGTTGCCGACCGTGTAGATGCTAAGCGAGGACGCGAGACAACTGTAAAGAAGCCAGGAGAACACGCGAAACAAAAACTTGAGAGGATGTAGGGACAGGCCCTAAGAAACGGGTGCCCAAGTCCGAATCTATCATAGGGAGTTGCAGCTCACTGGGAGTGCGGGAGGTGGATGTTGACGATGATTTCTCGTGGTGTTGAGATTTCAATCGCCGGATGTGTAGAGGAGATAGTTCGTGTCTAAACCAAGAGGCCGTAAGGGCTCTCTTTTATAACCGTTCTTCCCGCAACTCATGACTCATCCTTCGCATCACATGCCCCTATGACTCATAAGTGAGTCATAGTGTGAAATCCATTAGCTGACTCATATGAGTCACTGCACAATAACAACTTAACCAATCAAAACATAATAAACCTATCATGTGCGCGACTTGCGTCACATGCGTGAAACCCATGACTCGTAATTACAAGTCATGTGCGAAAGTCATAATCATATGACCACAATCGTGAGTCATGTCAAAACAATAAACCAATCATAACAAAGGAATGACACGCTATTGCGTAATCATGTGAAAATACCTAAACCTATGACTCATAAGTATGAGTCATGTGAAAACCTCTCTTGCTAGTCACCGTTTGTGACAGCCATGGTCCAACAAGTTTGTGGTTCCGTCCTATCTTGTGTACATAAGGTTCGGATCTGAGGGTGACTTCAGTCTTTCCATGGGTAATTGGGGGTCCTTCTTTGCGTCTCTTTTGGCTAGTGGTAGTCTGGCGAGCTCTGGCCTTTTGGAGGGCGGTTCTTGCAAGCTGCGGGTTCTTCATAATCTGAGATGCAATATTATCAGCAGAAGGAATGGCAGTAGGCATGACTTTAACGCTAGAGAGGAGGTTTATGATGCGTTCAAAGGTAATCTCAAAGGGTGAGAGATCAGTGCTGTCACTAGGAGCAGCATTGATGGCGGTTTGGATATGGGAAAGGTGGCGAGTCCATTTGGTGCCTTTAGGGTTAACAAAATTTCGAAGGCATTGGCGGATAGTTCTGATTCTCTGTTCAGTTTGGCCATTTGTCTGGTAATGGTAAGCGGTAGCCATGTTGAGATCAATCTTGATGTTGGCCATAAACTGCATCCAGAAACGAGAGGTGAACTTGGGGTCTCTATCAGAGACGATAGAGGTAGGGAAACCATGAGTAGAGAAGATTCGTTCAATAAGGAGGTTTGCAGTTTCGACTGCAGTGATGTTTTGGGATACTGGGATGAGGTAGGTAAATCCAGAGAAACGATCCAACACAACTAAGATTAGATCCTTTTTGTTGTCGTTGGAGAAGGGTCCTGCAAAGTCAATTGTAATCGAAGAGAATGGTTCTCTAGGGACAGGGAGAGGGGTGACAACTCCGTCAGGGAGGGTTGTAGGTTGTTTGTTCATCTGGCAAAAGTGGCATCTGCGAATATAGTCTTTGAAATCGTTCCTCATGGTCATCCAGTAGAAGTGTCTGGAGGCGTATTTGAAACATTTCTGGGCTCCCATGTGTGCCATTTGTTCATGGGTGATTCTGATAATTTCGTTCCTAATATTCTGTTCTTTATAAGCAGCTTCATAGGAGACATATGGACAGTCTCGACTGTAATCCTCCCCTCTTTTAACAAGAAGTCCATCATATAGAATCCAACTTGGATGGTTGGTATTCTTGCTGATAATATTAAAAAGAGGATCGGTAGCAGTAGCCTTTCGAAGGCTGTAATACCACTTGCCTTTAAGGTGCTGGGTGAGCTGGAAGGCGCGAACATCAAGGGCCCTGGATGGTTCATCAGGGAAAGGGTCATTGTAGTCAACAGGGGCTTCAGGGATTGGCAGGTCATCATCCTGTGCTGCATGATTCGAGGAGGGTCCATCATGGGTAGCGATTATAGTCTGGTATACTGGATGTCCTCTGTCATTCGTGAGAGCGGGAGGGAGAGCCCATTTGTCTTCTGTTCTGCGCTTAGGGTGGTGAGGGGTGATGAAACAGGAGGTAGAGTAGAGGGGGCTAGGAGAAGGGATGTGACGGGGTCCTGAGGGATAGTAGTAGCGATCCTTTCCATCCATGTGTGCTTCGCATTCGTCCCATACACAGGCTGTCTAGTGCATAGATCAATGTCTGGTAGACGTAAGAAATCGTTCCAACTCATCTCTGGGAGGAGTGGAAGTGGAGGGGGGTGGGCTGGCAGGATATCCTGAGCTAGCGAGGGCAATTGATTCCAATTTGGTAATGGAGTCATGAATTCTTCCAAAGTAGTTTGTGATAGCGTTGAGGCAGAGAGATCGTTCCATATGGTTCGAAGGGCTGTGAATCCTGTGTGCAAGTCCTGCAAGCTGTGCCTGAGCTGCTTGGATGAGTAACGTGGTTTTGGAGGGGTTATGGGGCTGGCCTTCGGTGCTGGCTTTGCTACTTTGCATCGCCTCGATTCCTTGTTACAGGGTGGATTCCATCTGATCCAGTCCTTGTTCAAAAGGACCTGGGTGGTGATTGATTTTTTCTGCCTCTGTCGAGTCTGGGATTGGGGCATCTTCAGTGTTCCACATTGAGATGTGTTGAGGTATAGCGAAAGGGTTGAGTGGTGTATGAGAGATAAAAGATGGTTCGCTTTCAGGATCGAGGGTGTGTGCGAGATTAAGGTAGTGCTTGGTGCTACTGGTCATGGCGGAATAGGCTTCTTTTATAGACCTTTTCTCAGTGGGGTCCACAAGGATCATTTCAGGACTTGCATGGCGCTCCTCATATATCCTGGAGAGGGCGTCTGCAAGGATATTATCTTTTCCTGGTCTGTGGATAATATCGCAGTCATAAGAATGGAGGAACATTCTCCATCTTGTCTGGCGGTAAGGGAGGTTTGTTTGAGCTAGGAAGTATGATAGCGCTTTGTTGTCCGTTACCACAGTGAATCTTGTACCAAAGAGCATGGGGTGGAATGATTGAACAGCATCGACAATTGCAAGGAGTTCTAATTCATGCACAGGATAGTGCAGCTGACTAGTGGCGAATTTTTGACTATGGAATGCTGCAGGGTGTGCCTTTTCGGGAGTAGGTCCTTGGCCAATCCATGCACCTGCTCCAACTTTAGAAGTATCGGTGAAGAGGTAGATTGGGTGTTGTAACTTATAGTCAATAGGACGGAGGGTGGTAATGTTTTTGGCTAAGTGTTTAATCTGTTGCAACGCCTCTTCATACAGGGGTCTCCATTCGAAATCTTTTTGGGCAATTAGATCCGAGAGAGGGGCGCTAGCGGTAGTGAGGTGTGGTAGGAATTGAGCATGGTATATGACCACACCAATAAAGGTTTGCAATTCATTTTTCGATTTGAGGGTGTGCCAGGCTTGGATTCCTTGTATTTTTTCAGAATCTGCATGGATTCCTCATCAGCAAAAAAACAGCCTGCCCCCTGTGCCTCATGTCGTTGAGTTTTACGTTTTGGCACATCGTGAGTCCTATGATCCCGATATTAAAAATCCAGTTAGTTTGACTAAAGACGATGATATTAATTCTGTTTTCTGCAAAATATGAGCAATTTTTATTAAGAACTCACGGACCTTTTACATACCGAAGTTGAGAAATTTGAGTTCATAATATACAACTTTGTAATGTAAAATGTCTATGAGATATTGATAAAAATAGCTCATATTTTGCTAAAATTAAGATTTGTATCTGGTCATTAGGGGACAAAATCGGAAGCATCATGATTAACTGGGGTCACTCGCGATTAGCCAAAACGTAAAACTCAACGACATGGCTCACCGTGAAGCACAAAAGACAGATTTTTTTTTTGCTGATGCCTTGATCATCTATAACATGTCCCAAAAGGGGTAGTTTATCGGCGAAAAATCTGCACTTGGATGGGGAAGCTCTGATGTTATAGTCTTGTAGTCTCTTACAAACCTGGCGAATATCACGGATATGAGCTTCAAAGGTGTCTGAAAAGATTGTGATATCGTCTAGGTATGCCCAAACTGTTTTTCCAATTAGTCCATCAAGGACATATTCGATAACTCGCATAGCTGTAGATGGTGCATTGCAGTCTCCAGGCAGTATTACTTTGCATGCAAAGGTTCCGAAGGGTGTCTTGATTGTGTTGAGGGTTTCATCTTTAGGGGCTACTCGAATTTGGAAATACCAGTTGGACAGGTCAATGGTAGATCTGTATTTTGCTCTGGCAACAGTTCTGAGAATCATAGATTGATTTGGAATGGTGCTATCGTTCTTGATAGTGATATCGTTTCTGGGGATCAGGTCTGCTAGGAGTCTGATTTCGCCATTGGGTTTGAGCTTTGGGAACATGTTGACAGGGTTGTTGGCTTCGCATGGGTAGATTATTTTTTTATTCTTCCAGTCCTCAATAATTTCTCTGTATGCTGGTAGGATTTTGTCAGGGACAGTGAACATTTTTGGACTAGGTGCCGAAGTGGAATCAATTAGATTGATGTGGTGGTTAATATCTTGAAGGGGCGGTAGTTCAGTGATCTTCTTGGATGGGAACACTTCAGGGAATTCGGAAATGAAGTCAGGGGTATCAGTATTTGCCATAGCAGAGAATGTGGCATAGTTCGCTTTCTTGCAGGTGAGGGTGATTCCTTTGTCAGGGAAGGTGATAATAGCATTTCCGCAATCGATTACTGCATTATAGGTGGTTAGGTATGGCATTCCTAAAAAGATGTCATAGTTGTCTAGTGAGCAGACTAAGGCATCGGTGATGTTGCCCTTTTCGTCTTCTACTTGGATCAAGGGTTGGGCCTTATAATTGATGGTTGAGCGAGATCCTTTAACCGCCATTTTCAAACTGATAGGGGTATCGAGGTCTTTGGTAGGGATTTGGAAGGTGGAGACGGATTTTCCAGAGATTAAGTTATCTCCCATGGTTCCTGTATCGAATAAGGCCTTCGCTTTGTGGCCATTGACTGTAATGTAGGCTTCAAGGGCTCTGTTGGCGGTTCCAGATGGGCCTACATGGTTGGAAGTATTTGTGACTGTAAGGGTGTCCTGTTCTTCCTCTTGAGTGTGGTAGGACCGGCGGGACTTTCCTCTTCTCTCTGTTCCTCCTCTTCTTCCATTTCCTCTCTGGTTGTATCCTCGATTGTTGTGTTGATTTCCTTTCTTCTCATAGCAATCGTTTGAGTAGTGTCCTAGTTTTCCACAATAGTAGCATCGGTCTTCTCACCTTCTTCTATCCTTTTCCTGAGGGGATAGCTTGGTGTGCTGGAAGGTGTTGGTTGAGAAGCGTTGGGGAGGTCCTTGGGTGTTGTTTCTGGGTTCTTTAGCTTTAGGTTGGGAGACTGCATTGGATATAGCGTTGGTGTGCTGATTTCTGTTACCATAGAGTCCTGTAGAGGGAGCGATAGAGTCTCTTTTCTCAGTGATTTCAACTAGCTGGTCGAAAGAGGTATCTGAGGTGATATGGGGTTTGACATCTCGCTTGAGTTTGATGTCCATGGCGTCTAGGAGTCTTTGTTTTGCTGAGTAGTCTGAAATCATTCCTGGATGTAGGCTGTCTCTGAGAGTTTCAAGGGAGATGACTGTATCCGTTATCTGCGCTGTTTTTCCATTAGTAGTCTGCTTGACTGCAAGCCATTGTTCATAGATTGTATCGGTGGATGTAGAAGGTAGAAAGTATCCTTCAAATTTCCTCTTGAGTCCTTCCACAGTTTTTGTTCCTTGGCTGTTGTCATACTGAGTGAATTTCTCGAGAGCCTTATCTCTGCAGTAGGCTCCATAGTACTGCAAGGCCTCAGGGTCTGTATCCTGGATTCCATAGCTAGATATGTAGCGGCGGACTATGTTGAACCATGAATTGATTCTCAAAGGGTCTCGATCTTTTCCTTCTCCTATATAGAAGAATGGTGCTGGCCATTTGGGGCGGCTACTGCCTTCTGGTTGGAGAGACATAGCGGCGGGTCTGGGGCTTGGTGGTGGTGAAGGACTTGAGGGTGGAGGCGGCTCTTGGTCAGGGCTTGATGGTCTTGTAGATGGCTGGCTAGGCAGCGCTTGTCTTGCTGGGTCAGGATCTTGGTCTGGGTCAGACTTGGGTGTTCCTTCCTGATGTAGTTGCTCTTGGTCAGGGGTTTCGTCAGGTTCCTGGTCCTTTTGGTCTTCTTGGTTTTCACTGTCTTCTGGGTTGTGTTCTGGGGCGTCGTCTTCGCTGCTAGATTCTTCTTCTGACCATTCTTGGTCTTGGCTTTGGGGCGGGTCAGGTTCTGGCGCAGGTGGTGGAGCTGTTTTCTTTGCTGGAGTGGCAGGCTTTGACTTAGCTGAGGATCCTGATTGCGCTGCAGGAGCTTTGATGATGCGTCCTTTGGGGTCTCTTGGAAGCGAAATGGTTGCTATCTGGGGTGAGCAGTTCTCGCCAGGAGTCTGCTCTAGGCCTTTCAAGGGACAAGGAGGTGTACCGGTACTGCAGGGTCAAGGGAGGCGAAGGGTGATCAGTCCTATGCCGAGATCAAAGGGTGTACGTAAGTCTAGGTCAAAAAATGTAACCTACTCCTAGGTATCGAGAGATTCCCAGAGGGAGATCAGGCGATACTGAAGGACAGGAGTGGAAGCGTTGGGTGGAATCTCTGTAAGAGATATAAGAAAGATGAGGGACTAATAGAGTGACCGTTCAACTTGTAGTATATTAAAGAAGAGCGTTCCTGTGAGGCTTGAGAGTTCGAATCCTTAGGGGATCTCGAGCTCTTTAAATACAAATAAGTATAACCAAATATCCTGTCTAAAGAGCAAATATCAAAATGCAAAGCTACATGAGTAGCAAAACTTCTAAGTCCTAAACAAGGTCATAAAAGCAACAGGATATAACTAACAAAACAAGTAATGAAATAAAACAAACAAGAGATCGCTACTGATGTACTAATCCAGTAATACATAGTAGGAAAGCGTAGGGTATCCTAATTGGGTACAAAATCAAAGGGTGCAAATAAGCGAGTAAAGGAAGGTACTGCCCAATAGGAAACTATAACAATAAGGAAGGTACAAGGATGGAATATGCGTTACTAGGGAATCCTAAATAGGCAACATCCAACGTCAGTATAGTGAGTAGCAGAGATAATAGGAGATTCCGTTACAGGTAGTCACAATCCTGCCTATTACATCGTTGTACCTTAAAGCACTCTTGAAAAGCTTGTTCATGTTTGTTCAACCCACCTTTTTAAGTGTACAAGCTTACCTTGTTACATGTTTGTCTCACGGCAACTGTACATCTGTACTTTTTTGTACAAGCACAGAAGGATGTTCTACGTTCAAGTTGAGACGTTTAACAGTCTCTTTCAAACTGGTCTGAGTTGTTAGAACTCTTGATACTATGACAAACAGCTTGGATAGTACGCTCTTCCTTATATAAACCCCTCGCTACCCTGGAATTTTCCTTCTCCACTCCTTCATTACCTTCTAATCAATCTACAGCTTCTCATCGTCCTTTTTAGTCCTCTAAAAGCAACCTTTCCCTTCACAACAATATGCTATATATAAACGAGAACTGTTTTCCGCGATCATACAGTCTCACTCACATTTTACACCAACTATACCGGTAAGTCTCATTCACGGTTCCTAACGTCTGAAATGAGCGGTTCTCAGGCCATTCGTAGGCTATACTGATTGATATCCATAGAATACCGGTAACTTACTCTTAATTGAAGGGAAGCTTTCGATCGCTTCTACCTCCTAAAAGTAGGTTTGTGCCATAATTCGTCCCTTTTCTTCCTTCCTCGGCCTCCTAGAAATACCAACCTGAGGCCTGGTCTTTCTCACTTTCTTCTGGAGCATGATGAAGCGCTGCATAAGTTCTTGAATGAACTTGTGCACGGCTCGTACAAGCTCCTCTAAAGCCTTAATGTGAAACGATAGCTGACCACTATTCTCCAGATACACTAGTGGCTCCCCGTTTTCACTTGCAATCCCCCACTATAGTTAGTCTTCTGTTTGTCTCATTAGCACCTTTCCCAAGATGGAATAATTACTGATTGCTATTTGCTAGATTTCTTTGGGATTTCCCGTCTTCTTCTGCACGCCAAGAACATCCTCGCCGAATTCAGGTTAGTCTTCTGCGTGTCCCATTTAGTCTTTTTTACAGAGAATCTGATTGGTTAATAGCATGCCTCCGATTCGGGGTCGTGGTCATGTCAGCACTGCCATCTTCCGGACTGAGCTCAACCTCACTGGTGAGGGACGAACCGTGGAAGGGAGGAGATACCGCGCCATTCACACATACATGCTCCAGAAGTGTAAGGAGAGGAATATCACCTCTCGCACGCAGGCCGGTGACACTCTGTGGAAGGAAGTTAGGACGGAGACCTTCGCACACATTGCCCTCAGAGGCTTCCGAGGCAAATTCAACCCCCCCCCTGAACGGCCAACATCGGGCCTTCCACGTTGCTCTAGATGCTCTCATCATGGACGTCCTGAAGAAGGCCGCTGTGTCTCGTGGGAATGCCAGACCTAATTCCGATGCCGAGGGAGAGGGGGGAGACGGGGGCACTGGCGGTGCATCTGGATCCAGATCGAGAGACGAAAGGGCGGTTGCTCATCCCCAACCGACCGTTTACTAGGAGAAACCGGTATGAATAATTTTCATTTCGACCTCAGGTGCCGACCCTGGGCAGGCTCGCCAGCTCCCATGGATAAACCGTGGTAATAATGCTATGCCAAACAAGAGTTGGCTGGCGGTTCTCAGGCACTACACTTTACAGGAGCTCAGCGAAGCTGCCTGTTGGTAGGTAGAGGACGGCGACCATCCCCGGCAGTTCATTGGAATTCTCCGCGACATTCAAGGCCAGAATGTCACTCCCGATGGCGCCGACCAGATTGAGTTGATCGACGACGATCAGATCAATGCCTGGCTTCGTCTCTCCCAGTGCTCCATCCTTACTATCACCTGCTTCCTCCACCCAGCAGCTGTTGCCCCTCCTGATGGTGGGGACCCTGTTCGTCCCAATACACTCTCTTGTTGAGCACAGCTGGAACTATCTCTTCTCCGGCCAATTCGACATTGCCGAGTTCTACACTGAGCCAGAATCTGACTCTGATGAGGAGGACGATGTGGAGCACCATGCAAGGCGCAGAAGGGCCTTTCCTGGGTCCCACAATGGCTGGCAGAGGAGAATTTTGAGCAATGATCGTAGGGTTGTTAGGTTCCAGACCCACTCCCAGGAACTGATTTCGCGGGCTCAAGTGAGGTAGGGGCTGGCGTATATGAGCCAATATGCAGGACAAGATGTCCCAATGATGGGTCTTCCCCCGGAGTTCCCACCTCCCGGGTGTGAGGTGTCAGTACATGATGCTATTGAGGAAGGTGCTGATAATTACAGTTGGGGTAATGGGGGCAATGGAGGTGGGGGTCATGGGGGCAATGGGGGCAATGGGGGCAATGGGGGCAATGCCCAGGGTTTGTTTGTGCTGGGCAGCGTCTTCTTTGGGCTATTGGGTGGTTTTTTCTTGTGTTTCACTGGCTTTCTTAGGTTTTGCTTTCATTTTGATTCATGGGTTCAGCGCCGGGGAGAGGTTGGGGCTTGTTGGTGCCTGGTAGTGTCTTCTTGGGTCTTTCGGGTGTGCTATCTTTGGTTTCATGGGTTTTTGCTTACTTTGTTTTGCTCTCGTTTCTATCCATTTGTTGAGGTTTCTGAGACTCGTTTTGTGCCGGGCTGCTTCTTCTTTGACCCTTTGGGTAATTGTTCTTTGGTTTTACGGGCTTTGCTTTTTTGCTTCTACTTTGCTTCTATCTATTGATCGTTGTCTTAATCCTGTTTGCACTGTTAACCGGCTTTCCTATATTTTACCCGGTAGTCTTAGATTTTAATATTTTTAGTAGTCTTTTTATTTTTAGAATTAGTTGAGTGCAATAGAAAGCTTTTCTGGGACACTAAACGTCCCTTTTATCCTTTATCCTATCCTAGTATGTATAATCCAATCTTTTGAAATGATAAGTTATGTTCATCCAAGTCACGCGTATGAAATTCTGTCCCAGCAATCCCGAATAGACAGTCTCTATTCGGCTCAGAGCTATCCGTGCATGTAGCCTTTGAGATATTGGGTGGCCAAATAGCTGTAGGATCGTCCGAGGCCATGCCAATGATTCTCACGGACCTTGGGTCATAGCTAGGAGTTCGTGTAGTAACAATAACATAAAGCTTGTTTGTCCGCAATATGACGCTGTTCGTCCCCAATACGACGCTGTGAGTTCGATTCCT
The DNA here is from genome assembly GCA_003070745.1 of Tuber borchii. Classification (NCBI taxonomy): domain Eukaryota; kingdom Fungi; phylum Ascomycota; class Pezizomycetes; order Pezizales; family Tuberaceae; genus Tuber; species Tuber borchii. Next base: position 174,388 of record NESQ01000022.1, read on the forward strand.
GTCAGAGCTTTTATCTCTACATCTAATTCCATTTTCTCCTTTAGTTCTTTCATATAAACGTGCAATCATAAATTGAAATACGAGCAGAGGTCAGTGACGCCTCTTGGAGGCCAATGTAAGCTCTTCCAAGACTTAAATATCCCATTCTTGACCAGAGTAGTAGGACTAGCCCCCGAGCCCAGGTATTATTGTCGAGACCTCCAGTAGCCTTCGCAGATATTTCAACGCCAGCACCGAAAATACAACGACTAGTTCATTTTGAGGAAGAGCAACCTACAGATGTTGACAATGATGACATTCCTCCTAGACATCGCCGATGGGACGAATGACGTACTACTGAACCACTCCCGCAGCCACTTCCACAGAGAGTCAGGAGCCGGTTAAGATATGCTAGTAAATCTAAAAATGTTTTCAATTGCGATGCTTATAAGAAAGAGTACGGAGGACACTCCAACGTCAGTTCTAAATGGCCCTTCACAGGGGGTTCTAAAAGGTCCTTCGCAGGGCCTTGCATCACAAGAACAGGCAGCACAATTACATTCCGGCCATCTCAGAGACGATTCATCACAATTCTCACCCTATATTCCTGATACGCTTGAAGAGGAAGAAATTATGCCGTCCCATTCACGACCTAGTATAGCTGATCCAGACTTTCCAGAGTCTAATATCGGGACCCCTATTACACTATCAGCAAAAAGTAATACATTGCAGGGTGAGGCGAGGATAATCTTTGAGAACGCTACAAATATGGTCCGGTATCATACGTGATTTGTTAATCGCTTTGTGAACCCTGCCGAAAATGATACTCTTCTGGAAGGTTATTGGGTAAAGGCAGCTAGAAAGTTAAGTTGGGGGAAATTGGGTAATGGAAAGGCGGGCAATGACTTTTGTAAGTCCTTTAAATGACGAAGAACGTCCTATTGGAGACTGATCACGGCTAATTAGATACATTTAGTTGAAATCGAGATAGTCTACATCAGCAAAAGTTCACATTTGACCCCCATACCTCATGAGGGATAGAGGGTATGGGGGGCCAAATTATAAAACTCAATTTGTTGTATCTCTCGTCCATGCCCCATCACTCCAGAATAAATCCGGGGTTATGGGGCACTTTTTTTTTGCGTCGGTAATTTCATTGTCATGCAAAGTTTTCTGGACGTACTTCATCCTCTTTGAGCTATTGCACGGTCTATTCACACTTGACTCTTCTACTCTAGTTTATCCGGCATTACCTCTCGCGCCAGGAATTGTTCCGTTATGGATTTCTGCCCCACGACTCAATCATGCTTCCTGACAGCCCAAACACGCTGTTGTATAATCCATTCCAGCTTTGGCCCTTTCCCCTGTATTTCATCCGGCATTACCTCTTGCGCCAGGAATTGTTCCATTGAGGATTTCTGCCTCCGACTCAATCATGCTTCCCAACAGCCCAAACACGCCATTGTCTAGTCCATTCCAGCTTTTATCTTTCCCCTATAGTTTATCTGGCATTACCTCTCGCACCACGCATTGTTCCCTTGTTGATCCAAACATCCTGTTCTGAATTTCCTATTGACAAACTCTTCACGACTCTGAACGTCCGCAATGCACCATTCCCCATAGTTCTTCTGCTTTCCTAATTCTCACTAATTTCTCCCCTTCCTCCTTGCCTTTACCCCATGACCTAATCCACCCCCAATAATTTCTCCGTGTATACAATATCTAAGCGGACGCTATTCGTCGCTTTTGTGACGAGGACCTTCCATTATTTAATGATGCATGGCCTTGCGCTGGCTTTTTCCTTCACTGTTCTCGCCTTCCTGCCTTCTTCATAGCTCTTTGGGACTTTCCTTCTGCCCCAAGCGACTTTCCCCTGATGTCTTTTTCACAAACTGGGTTGAAGTCTAACTCTTAGTGGCATATTCAAAATAATAATAATAATAATAATAAGCTCTTTTATTTGTTTATTTGATTTAAATCTACATCTGTCCCAAATAGGACGTTATGCCTCCCCATTCAACTCCTCTTCGGGAGCCTCAACTGCCTCCCCCGCTTCAGGATCTGAATGATCGTCCTCCATCTCGCTTTCCTCATCGCCTGAAATCTGCAAATCCAATTATCCTGCGGCTTCTGTGTCCTCCAGTGGGGCACGAGACTCCTGATCCGGTATCAATCCATCCTCCCGCAGCATTTTCTTAATACATTTTTTTGTATCCTCAATGAGTTTATCTCGCACTCCTGGCGGTAGTCTTTGCCAGGTAGCATGCTGTCGAAGATAGACATCTAAACTTTCTAGTGAGTACGATAGGCTTTACAACGGCGGATTTGAACCTTTAAACGAGTCAATACTAACTATGTGCTGTCAGAGTGGAAAAATCTGGAGGTTGAACAAATAATCCAGAACTCCAAGCCTTCAGAGAATGATACAGACATGTCGTGGTAAGGCATATCAGGACGTCGTTCGTACTATGTAAGAAATGATTTATTGGTTCTTCCTCGCATTCTCAAACTCTGGTACCACTTATGAAATAAGAGTTTTGCTAGCTTTGGCGCAGAAAAGTGCCAACCACAGTCCTGTCTGGGTAAGGCTTATCTCGTCTCACCGGGGACGATCTGAGTTTACTAATTTGTTGTATACTTGGGTGGCATGTAAACCGATCATTTTCGAGCAAATAGGCAACTCGCGCCCTTATTTCAGTTGGTGGTTTTAGCGAGAAGTCATACAGGTCCTCAATCATGTTCTTGCTCTCTGAAACTAGATGTGACCTGGCGCTAGACTGCCTCGATTTCAACTAACTGTATCTAATTAGCCGTGACCAGTCTCCAATAGGACGTTCTTCGTCAATTAAAGGACTTACAAAAGTCATTGCCCGCCTTTCCATTACCGTATTTCCCCAACCTAACTTTCTAGCTGCCTTTACCCAATAACCTTCCAGATGTGTATTGTTTTCGGCAGGCTTTACAAAGGGATTAACAAACCACGTATGATACAGAACCATATTTGCAGCGTGCTCAAAGATGCTCCTCGCCTCACCTTGCAATATGCTGCTTTTTGCCGATAGTGTGATAGGGGTCCCGATATTAGACTCTAGAAAGTCTGGATCAGCTATACTAGGTCGTCAATGGGACGGCATAATTTCTTCCTCCTCAGTCGTATCAGGAATATAGGGTGAGAATTGGGATGAATCGTCTCTGAGATGGCCGGAATGTAATTGTGCTGCCTGCTCTTGTGATGCAAGCCCCTGCGAAGGGCGATTTAGAACCCCCTGTGAAGGGCCATTTAAAACCGGCGTTGGGGTGTCCTCTGTACTCTTTCTTATAAGCATATCAATTGAAAAAATTATTAGATTTACTTACATATCTTAACCAGCTCCTGACCCTCCGTGGAAGTGGCTGCCGGAGTGGTTCAGCAGGACGTCGTTCATCCCATCGGTGACGTCTAGGAGGAATGTCATCATTGTCAACATCTGTAGGTTGCTCTTCCGCAAAATGAACTCGTCATTGTATTTCCGGTGCTGGCGTTGCAATATCCGCGAAGGCTACAGCAGGTCTCGATGATGATGCCTGGGCTCAGGAGGCTACTCCTACTACTCTGATCAATAATGGGATATTTAAGTCTTGGGAGAGCACACATTGGCCTCCAGGAGGCGTGACTGACCTCTGCTCGTCTTTCCATTGATGATTGAGCGTTTATATGAAAGAACTAGAGGAGAAAAAAGAATTAGATGTAGAGATAAAAGTCCGGACAGGAATCGAACTCACGGCGTCATATTGGGGACGAACAGCGTCATATTGCGGACCAACAAGCTTTATGTTATTGTTACTACACGGACTTCTAGCTATGACCCAAGGTCCGTGAAAATCATTGGCATGGTCTCGGACTATCCTACAGCCATTTGGCCTCCGAATATCTCAAAGGCTACATGCACGGATGGCTCTGAGCCGAATAGAGACTGTCTATTTGGGATTGCCGGGACAGGATTTTATATGCCGGGCTTGGATGAACATAACTTATCATTTCAAAAGATTGGATTATACATACTAGGATAGAATAAAGGATAAAAGGGACGTTTAGCGTCCCAGAAAAGCTTTCTATTGCACTCAAGTAATTCTAAAAATAAAAAGATTACTAAAAACATTAAAATCTAAGACTACTGGGTAAAATATAGGAAAGCCGGACGACAGCGGAAACAGGATTAAGACAATGATTAATAGATAGAAGCAAAGCAGAAGCAAAGAAGCAAAGCCTGTAAAACCAAAGAACAATTATCCAAAGGCTCAAAGAAGAGGCAGCCCGGCACAAAATGAGTCCCAGGAACCCCAACAAATAGATAGAGACTAGAGCAAAGCAAAGTAAAAAACCCGTGAAACGAAAGAGAGCCCATCCGAAAGACCCAAGAAGACACTACCCGGCACAAACAAGCCCCAACCCCCCCCCCGGGTGCCGAACCCATGCATAGAAATGAAAGCAAAACTTAAGAAAGCCAGTGAAACAAAAGAAAAAACCACCCAATAGCTCAAAGAAGATGCTGCCCAGCGCAAACAAACCCTAGGCATTGCCCCCATTGCCCCCATTGCCCCAATCACCCCCATCACCCCTATTACCCCCACCGTTATCATCAGCGCCTTCCTCAATAGCGTCATGTACTGACACCTCATACCTCGGAGGTGGGATCCCCGGGGGAAGAGCCACCATTGGGACATCTTGTCCTGCATATCGGCTCATATACGCCGGCGCCTGCCTCACTCGAGCGCGGGAAATCAGTTCCCGGGAGTGGGTCTGGAACCTAACAACTCTATGATCGTTGCTCAAAATACTCCTCTGCCAGCCATTGTGGAACCTAGGAAAGGCCCTTCTGCGCCTTGCATGGCGCTCTCCATCGTCCTCCTCATCAGAGTCAGATTCTGGCTCAGTGTAGAACTCGGCGACCTCGAATTGGCCAGGGAAGAGATAGTTCCGGCTGTGCCCAGCAAGAGGTGTATTGGGACAAACAGGGTCCCACCATCAGGAGGGACAACAGCTGCTCGGTGGAGGAAGCAGGCGACAGTAAGTGTAGAGCACTGGGAGAGACGAAGCCAGGCATTGACCTGATCGTCGTCGATCAATTCGATCTGGTCGGAGCCATCGAGAGTGACATTCAGGCTGTAACTGGTACAGGTTACGAGTTGGTTTCGAGTATCGTTTGATACTCCATATGTTTGATGTTTGGTTTCGAGTATCGTTTGATACTCTATATGTTTTATGTTTGGTGTTGAGTATCGTTTGATACTTTATATGTTTTATGTTTGGTTTCGAGTATGGTTTGATACTCTATATGTTTTATGTTTGGTTTTGAGTATCGTTTGATACTCTATATGTTTTATGTTTTGTATCACGATATCGATGTGATACCTGATTTGTGTTATGTGATGTTTCAAGGCTACCATTTCGGAGCCTTATGGTTATTTGATTACAAAGGCTCAAGGAGTCTAACAAGTGTATTTAAAGACCTGCTATTCTCCGGACTTAGAGAAGGCAGACTTCGACAGACAGAGTTTTCAATATACTTGGTTGAACAGTTACTTCTTCAGTTCGCTTCGAGAATCTTTAGTATTTCAAGTTGGTCTACCAAACGCCTACTATTAGGAAGTACTTGGTAGTTGCGATATAGTAAGAAGTTTGTTACAATAACCTCGTCTAAGCCTCCGGTACTTAGTCTCACTAGATAGCGCACTTTGCTATAGAGCTAGTATCGTTACCCTCATAGAATACGGCACCACCCGTGGGGCCGTTATACTTTTTTTAACTTCAACAAGTTATCAAGATTGAAGAATACCAGGAGCCTAGCCGGAGCACTGTGTCCCCCAAGAAAGGACAACAACCACGGGCTAGAGACGAGAAAGGACGATTCATCAAAGCACCTTCGAAACAACAGTTCTTTATAGACGACCTGGTAGACAACTAGCCAGAGATAGTGCCCAACAAACCCTATCAGAGTCAGCGGAAGAACGTGCAAAGGAAGCAAGTGTAACCCCTGGCGGGTTCCCAGTATTCTACCGAAAGAACCATCAAGTAGAGCCCTAGCAGGTACAATAGCAACAGGATCATCAAGCAGAACCCCAGCAGAGGTACCGGCAGACGATCCAAGCAGCTCAGATAGCAGTAGCGATTCGGACAGTATGTCGCAATAAGGAGGGCCCAGTAACCCACCACCCAAACTGGCAGGTGAACTGGCAGTCCCCCTAGACTGGGTATCAAAATCCCGACATCAAAGAAGTTTACCAGAGATGGCGAAGACCTCCAACCAGAAGCATTCGACCGATGGTACAAGTCTGTTCAACTCTATATGCGAATACATAAAGTACCCCAAGCGTCAGATGGGTCTGGAAACTACTGGATACTCTACACTGAAGGACGAGCCATGGAAGCAGCGTTCCAAGCAGCAGAGTTATTCGGTGAAAACATTTCTAGAGACCAGTTAGTACTCTATCTAAAGGAACCATTCCAATCATCCAAACAGAAGGACGATACCTCCAGGAAGTTCTATGATATTCGACAAGTCAAAGACGGAGAACCTCAGAACATCTCAATCACCTCAACAGACCTACTCATGTACAGATCACGATTACTTGAAGATACGGTCAGCGATTATGCTTTCATCCAACAATTCTTCAAGAGCATGTATCCCAAGCTTTGACAGGACGTTGAGACGCAATACGGGGGTGATGAGGAAATCAATGAAGTAATCAGCCTGGCTGAAAGACTTGATGCTATAAACCATAGTACAGGAGCCTACCGAAAAAGCACAGTGAGAAACTACCAAAAACCAGCAAGAACAGGAGCCTAGAAACATTCAACAAACCCAAACAACAAGGAAGGAAGAAGAAGGGAGCCTGCTTTACTTGCGGTGGGAAGGACATATGGCAAGAGACTGTCCAAGTTGAAGGATAGGAAAAGGCAAAAGCAACGCAAAGGTCAAAAAGAAGCGTCCTCCAATATGGAGAACAGCAAGACCAATTCGATGAAGTCTATATCAACTCGATGGAAATAGACAGCTACGCTCAGCCAAAGCCACCCGCCAGCGGCAATCAAAGCACATCATGCACTAGAAGGATCCATGTTCATCAATGGAAAGGAAGCAGAGTCTATTGATACAGAGACAATCGGAGCAAACCTCATCAGTGCTACATTTGTCACTACCCACGAATTCCATGCAGGAACATGGAAAAACCAACTAAGATCCACATGGCTATGAAAGGTTCACGATCCGAAAGTCTCAAAGAATGTGTTGTGAATATCACAGCAGGAAGTTACAAACAAAGGACAACAAAATGATTGTTGGAAACCTAGCAAAATACGATGCCCTGATAGGCATGCCGTTCCTCCAACAACATCAGGCACAATTGAGTGCGGTGGACTATCAATTACTTTCCCCAAGCAAAGAGTCAAGATCAACTGTACACCTACGAGCGGAAATATCCGCGCAGCTGTGATCAGCACTGAAGACATCATGGCTGAACACCCTGAGGTGTTCCCAGAGAAGATCCCAGAAGGACTACTGCCACTGAGGAAGATTAACCACCATATTCGCCTGAAACCGGGGAAGAACAGCGATACCAACACACCTACTCTATTCCAGAACGATGGATGACAGACCTAAAAGAATGGATAAGGAGAAAGAAGACCAACAGATTATCGAACGAAAAGCGGTCCATGCGGCAGCACCGATATTCGCTCAAGAAAAGAAAGACAAAGTAAGAATGAGGCCACTTGTTGATCTTACAGCAAGAAACGAAATCACCATCAAGGACGACGAAACAATTCCAAACAAAAGATCATCCTAAACTCGCTAGCAAGAGCCAGATATAGGAGTAAGATTGACCTCAGTGATGCATACTTTCAGACCAGAGTAGCACCAGAGGATGTGGATAAAAACGGTTTCAAATCACCTTTTGGATGTTTCGTCAGCAAGGTTATGCTTCAAGGAGATATGAATGCCCAGGAACATTCATGCGCATAATGTCAGACCTATTTGCCGACTATATTGGACAATTCGTATGGGTTATATTGACGATATTCTCATATTCTCGATACAGAGGATGCCACCTGAAACACATCGCAATGGTATGCGACAAACTCAAGGAAGCTCAGTTTTAGCTAGCAGGAAGAAATCGGAGTTCTTTGCACCAGCATGGATGTGCTGGCCACATCATTGACGAAGAAGGACTGAAACCAGCTCCTGAGAAGATAGCGAAAATCGAAGAATGGACCACCCCTAAAACAAGAGACAACTCCAGGAGTTCCTCAGGACTGTTAACTATATCAGTCAATTTATTCCTCATATTGCCACCATTACAGCACCACTAACTGCCCTTACCGGTAGTGAGGAATTTGTGTGGACCCCACCATGACCAAGCTATGAATAATGTTAAGCGAGCTGTTTCACAATACGAGGTTATGAAACCACTGAATTACGAGTCAACCACACCAATATGGCTAATCACTGATGCATCCGATAGTGGGTGGAGCTTGGTAGGACAAGGGGAATCAGCTGATACTGCAAGACCGGCAGCACTACACAGCAGGAAGTTCTCTAATGCTCAGATGAACTATGGTACTACAGACAAAGAGGCCCTAGCATTGTGGATGCCCTGGCGGCTTTTCATTACCTTCTTGCAGGAAGCAAGTTTACGATTGTCACAGACCATCAACCCCTAATATACTCAAGACGAGCAAGACACCCACTAAGAAGCAACTTAGGTGAGGGGATTTATTGGACAGTTCGACGCAAAAATAGTATACAGGCCAGGCCATGGAACTATTTAGCTGACGCTTTATCTCGACTTTATGTGGACGATAAGAACTATCCTCATACTGCGAAAGACCCCACACAAGAAGACCCTGATAACGACAACTTCCTCTCTGATAATATACCGTTACCTTCATAGCGAATACTGACAGCCAATATGTCTCAATTCGAAAGCCTACCAGTTCCTACATCCATGATCACTCAGAATGTGGTAGCGAATGCGAATTCACAGACTATAGGAAAATGAACCGATCAACGATTGGGGAGATTACAGAAGTATCACCATGGAAGAAGCGATGAAGAACTACAACACTCAGCCCTGCATTGGAGTTTTTGCGAATTGATAAGTGCCCAGATCACGAAGATATGAAGCCACCTATGAAAACCTACAGCGGATCACCTAAGAGTAGCCCCCCGGCTATACCACCTCACACTTCCGACGAAGGAAGTAAGATGGATACAGAACCCGATCAAGACAATATACAACATCCCAGGCCACGCCTGGACCTCTCTGGAATCAAGAGAAGACTACATGAAGCCCTTGGTTGCGAAACTAGAGGCATCCCTGCGAAAGCCCTGACTGCCCAGTGCATCAGGCCAGACGATCTCCATCAACAAGACCCCTATAGGGGGAACACTTTCCCACCTAAACATCGTACCCGTTGTGAACCGCCGCGACTTCCCTATCATAACCGCCACTATACAACGTATATGAGGAAGAGGAGGAGATAATGATGAGGTGACAAGACTAGAAAGGGTTACGGATGAAAGAGACATCACTCAAGCTGTGAATACATGGAATTGATATGGAGAGAACAATATAAAGGCTATAGAAACGATCCAATTTGGAAGTTGGCCCAGGACTCCAGCCTCACCCATAAAGGTGGAAAGATGGAACATTACCGGTATCCAATGGACTACTCTACGCCACCACTCGAGGAGGAGAACAGTGCCTCTACATACCAGGGGCATGGAGTCAACGGGGAAACGTTAAGAGAATTGATGATGGGAGAAATCCACAGCAAAGGACACTATAGTGCAGATCGAAATCTCTGGTATGCTACTAGTATGTCTACTGGCCGGAGATGAGGAAGGACTTTAGGGACTATGTCGCAGTACGAATTGTGCCAGGCCAACAAAGAATGCAACACTCTACCTATCGGTGATGCACAATCCCTTCCTTTCCCTTCAAAAGTTTTCGAGCTATGCTATTGACTTCATGGGCCATTCACTACCTTGAAGTCGTACAACATGGTCTGGTGGTTGTGGATAGAGCAGTGGGATTCTGCTGGCAGATCCCAACTTCGACTAGTGCTACTGCAGCACATACAATGGAGCTACTCCGGCATCATATTGTTACGCCACATGGAGTACCCACCTCAATTGTAAGCGATGCTGACCCCCATTTTACCTCCCGGTTTTGGAAACAGCACCTCAAAACCATGGGAATCGAACATATTATGGGTGCGCCAGGCCACCACCAGACCAATGGACAAGCTGAGCGGAAGATTAGGGACCTCAAGACGGCATTGAGGAACATCACCAACACTCGCCAAAAGAACTGGCTGACTGTCCTTCCGGAGTTGACAGCGTATGCTAATGCTGGTTACTCTGATACCCTCAATATGTCCCCATACAAAGCGGTGTATGGACGAGACTACCCACTCTTGGACACCTACCGAACCTAACCCTCGGCCGTCCCGCCTCCGATGACTATTACAACAGACATCAATAAGTCAGAAACACGGCATACCAAGCACTGAAGCTGGCCAGGGTTAGGAGCTCTAGGCAGCAAGCAAGAGAAGGAATTCCAGAAAACCAGTTGAGGTCGGAGGGATGATTATGGTATATGGTGATCAGTTTGCAACGGAATCTGGCAGGTCCAGGAAACTACAACCGAGATGGCGAGGGCCTTTCACAGTATTGGAATACGATGAGCATACCCAGAACTATACGGTCAGTATGGACTCTAGAATGTATTGCCGACAGAAGCGAGTGTTCCACTGTTCAGTCATCAAGCCTTTTCACCCCAACGACAATGAACTATTTCCGGGCAGAGCCCATACGAAGCCAGCACCCATTTTGATCAACGAAAAGCAAGAATAGGAAGTTGAAGCGATTCTCGACCACAGAGAAAGTCACGGCAAAGCGCAATTATTGGTTAAGTGGAAGGGATACCCAACGAGCGAGAACAGCTGGAAACCACTAGAAGGACTCGAGAACTCGCAAGAGATGGTACAGGCATGGTGGACCGACAACATGCCAGGGGAGGAATTTCCTATTATTTTTTCAGGATACATTACGGTTTGTTTTTCTCCTACTTGGGACGGACACGAAAGGTATTCAAGTGAGCTTCCGGTTGATTGAGGGTTCTGGGAACCCCACCTGGATACTGATTATGATAACGAGGAATAATGTTTTCTTTGTTGTATGTTTGGAAATAAGGATTTTATTTTTGTTTTCGGGATGTAACTGGTACAGGGTACTAGTTGGTTTCGAGTATTGTTTGATACTTTATATGTTTTATGTTTGGTTTCAAGTATTGGGTGATACTCTATATGTTTTATATTTGGTTCCGAGTATCGTTTGATACTTTATATATTTTATGTTTGGTTTTGAGTATCGTTTGATACTTTATATATTTTATGTTTGGTTTCGAGTATCGTTTGATACTCTATATATTTTATGTTTTGTATCAGGATATCAATGTGATACCTGATTTATGTTATGTGATGTTTCAAGGCTACCATTTCAGAGTCTTATGGTTATTTGATTTCAAAGGCTCAGGTAGCCTAAAAGTGTATTTAAAGACCTGCTATTCTCTGGACTTAGAGAAGGCAGACTTCGACCGACAGAGTTTTCAATATACTTAGTTGAACAGTTACTTCTTCAGTTCGCATCAAGAATCTTTAGTATTTCAAGTTGGTCTACCAAATGCCTACTATTAGGAACTACTTAGTAGTTGCGATATAGTAAGAAGTTTGTTACAAAAACCTTGTCCAAGCCTCCAGTACTTAGTCTCATTAGATAGCGCATTTTGCTACAGAGCCAGTATTGTTACCCTCATAGAAAATGGCACCACCCCGTGGGACCGTTACAGATTTGACATCCAGAAATAAGGGTAGATAATACTAAGCTTCTTTCTGCGTGGCGAGTGACTCACGAGTAACCCCTTGTCAACAACTGACACCCCTTGCAGCTATATTTCGCCTAGCCAGCATGTTAGCTACGCTTCCATTTCAACTAATTTTTCTGACGCCCACGTACCAAATTGTCAGTGTCTAGTCCTATAGATCACTATGTCTCCTCCAAAGCATAAGAACGATTCTAAAAACACAGTTTCCTAGGTGAATCTTTACTCAGATCGCGCACTCCTTCACTCTATCTAACTCTCTTCGCGAGAATGTTCTCACTCCAGGACTTGAGATTATCTGAGTCACCGGCAACACGATTGAGCCGGTTGTCAAGCCAATTCTTTCAGTTGCATACCGAGTGATAGACTGTGCGTGGCTATCTTCCGTGTGGCATGAACTGATAGTATTTTACTTATTCACTAGGAGAACTCCTTACCTCCGGTTTCTAGTGGTTTCAGCTCTGCTGATTTGGTGTTCAGAGATGAGAGTAGATACTCCTAGTGCTCCTTTAGCATGACGATATCTCGCGGGCAGCCCACATCGCTAAACGACACCCCTTGCAGCTAGAATTTGCATAGCTCCGACAATAGCGACACCTTCATTTCGTCTAATATGTTCCACAATGGACCAGTGAGTGCTATAAGATTCATGACAGCCTAGATCATGAAAGGAGTATTGAATACTCCCAAACCCCCTTTGTGTAAGTGTCGTTTCCTCTTGCATACCGAATGAAGGTCTGTGTGGCTACAAACTCCCTAAATCATGATGTGCGGGTATAAGACCTAACGCATCCTGTTCAACACAACAATCTACATAAACTCCTAGCCTTCACAATGCAGGATATATATTGCAATTGTCATAGATCCTGATTGCTATCTTACCCTATCCTCGCTAATTATCCAGTAGCCCACAATGCATTCGAATTCACGAAGTCAGCCAACTGCTCAAGTGGGTAATCTCAACTGGCGTAGGCATGAGGTTGTACCCCACAACATGGGATCTAGTCAGCCAACTGCCTGAGTAGGCAATCTGAATGGGCATAGACCGAAACTTGTACCCGACATCATAAAATCTAGTTAGCCAACTCCCCGAGTGGGCAATATGAGCAGATGTAGGGGCAGTGCCATACCCGACACCATGGTATTCAGTTAGCCAACTACCCTGGCAGGCAATCAGCACTGACATAGACGCAACGTCCTACCAGAGGAGTCTGGATTGGGAAAACAGCAGAATGGATCAGGCAGCTTCTATAGTGCGCCACTGAACGACCAGTATTCAAGTCAGAATTCTTCCCAACTCCCAATTGCCTCACGTTTTGAAGGAAGACCTCCAAAGTGCCCAGGCAGGAGCACAATTCAGACCACCGCATATACCGAACCTGAGATTGAGCCTGATCAACAAGGACATCTGGAAGATGTTCATCTTAGCGACAATAGTGGTGATATGAAGTACCATGATTCAGAACAGGGAGAAGAAACGGAACAAGACACCAAACCTGATATAGAAGTCCTCGATGTCGCAGATAGCACTCTATCCGAACCATTTCGGGGTCTCAAGAGGCTGAGAGACAGGGGTAACAATAACCTAAGAATATTGCGAATTTTTACCACCTCTGGATCGCAGGATGCAATTCTTCTCTGGCGGACCCCCTACGGCTCGTATAAGGATAATTCCCTGCAAGGTTTACACCCCACAATCGTTGGCGTCGTCAAGCACAGCACAGTATTCGTCTTCACTTGGAATCCCTAGTACTACTACATCTGGTATTAGAAGCTCGAGGCTACCAACAACTGAACTAGCCACACCACAGCCCGGGCACATCAGGGGTGTACCCAACTCATGGCGAAACAGGATGACCAGGGTAGAATGAGAAATAGTAGTCGTGGGAAAATATCTGATCCTTCAGTACACCCTCTTTGTTGATCAACTCCTGGCCCAGCTTACTTTAACGTCAGCAGTGTACGGTATTTGGACTCGTGCACAGGATGGGATTGCCGAGGCCGGGAATATTGAAGAATCTGAGAAAGATCTTGACCTTGTAAGTGCATTCGAATATGATAAGATACAGGGTGTTTTACTAACTATCAAAGATACAGCAAAAACACCCAGCCATGCAGGGGCAATTTGTATATTATATAAAAAATAATATGCAGAAATTATACAAATTGGGAGTTGACCTGACAGCTATCGCGGGTGGGGTCGAATATCCTCTCGAAGGGGACAGGTTCATGTGTCTTTCAGATTGATATGAGGTTGGTATGACAGATTGAGAAACCCAGATTTTAGATGATTACTGACTATGAACTGGGTGTAGGAGATAACCTTCCGGTTCCTTGCTCCCCAGATTGCCTACACAATATATGGTAAGTATTTCGAGTGCAAGAGAACAGTGAGGATCATAAACCCGGGTATTTTTAGAGTGTATCAATGAGAGGATCATCTGCCTAACATGTGCAATACTCTGCCATACCCTGGGGGCTTGGTGAATTGGGGCACTTCTTGACACTCCCGAGTTTAAGTCTGAGGCTATCAGAGGTAACAGTTTCCTGATCTCTGGGCCTTTTGTTCTGTTCATTCAAGACGTAGAGAGCTCACAAATTTCGCAAAATGTTTTCTTACGGCAGAAAAACACATGGCGGAGGTTCCCAAGGTGACACAGAAGCTGATTCTCTGGAATCCAAGTGGAACAATCATGGATATGATTAACCAAGAATATCGAGTTCTGAAGGAGAGGCGCGAAGGCTTTGCTGACAATCATGAGGCAGTTCATGCGAAACTGGAGCGTCAGCTATCCAGCCGGAATCGGAGACGACCCTCGGCATGAGAACCAACACCAATCAAGACTGGCACCACGGGCCTAGTAGGACGCCTGGAGAGTCAACTGTGATATGAGCTATCCAGCCAGGTGCCCGGACAACCAGCTGTGTGAGAACCGACCCCAATCACACCGACGGCTTGATCTTAGAAGGATACCAGGAGAGTCAAGAGGTGTCGCAGGAGAACTCTAAGTCATTCGACTTTAGCCAGCCAGCCTTTGCTTGGGTGCTTCGAGACTTAAATGCTGAGTCAGTGACTTTTGATGACTCGCTAGACTTGACGCTGGAGCAGGAGCAGGAGAGCGCTACCAATCCAGATCTAGCCAGTCGCTTTTCTCTGAACCTGATGACGTTCAGGAAGATCAGGCAGCTGCGTGGGAGAACCTTTGCCAAAACGGCCACGAGGTCATATAAAATAAATAGATTTACTAGTCAGAGCGGGTGTGCAGACGTAGTGATAGGGTGATCATGCTTGAGTATCGAGCATGATCGTGCCCATCGTGCCCATCGCTACAGGATGTCAAGGCGATCACAATGTAATTGTAATAGATAAAATAAAATATGGTAACAAAGCTTAATAGAGTACCAGACGTGGAGTACTAGTACTAGTAACGAAGTCATGTACTGGCGGTTAAGATGTTGGGCAATTTCGAAGCAGTCTGGAAGATAGACCTATGGATTCTCAATGGCGTCAGGAGACTTGGACCTAACCTCAGAGGGTATCCTGCAGGCGTCCACAGAGTACTGAGCAGCATCGGGATGTGATAGCAAAAGTAAGCTACATCATAATGCGATTGGTCGAGAAGGTGATTGTCAGGAGGTGAGAGGCGAGGAACAGAGGCCATAAGGATGCGTCAGGCTGGAATCTGAGATGGTCAGGATAGGAGTGGCTAGACTCTGAGGCCGTCAGGAATATCAGGAAAAAGTATTATGCACGTTCAAGGAGGTCCTGAATGCTCCTGGTCCACAAGGGGCGTTTTGGTTCCCGTGGTCCACATGGTTCACACTGATCCGCTTTGAACCACACTTTTGAAAATTTTTTCAACAATGTGGACCAGGGTGGACCAGGGCACCAGGGTAGACCACGAGGACCAAAACCCCTCATGGTGGACCAGGAGGGCCGTAGACAATTTCCTGATAAAGGGATAGGGTAAAATCAGGAGACGTAGGAACCCAGTGGTGGAGCATTGTACATCTTCAGGAAGGAGAGTGTGTAGGGATCGACATCAGAATGGCATCAGCATACGGTATTATGGGGATGGCAACGTCCGGACGGAATGTCACATGGATGTTACGTCTTGAATCGCCGTTGACGTTTTGAGCGTCCCAGCATCAGAAGCACAGGACACTCAGTACGCATATTAGAATTTTTCCTAATGTCCTAACATCTCAGGGCTACATCAATATATGACCCGAAGGTTACCCTGTTCAGCGGTGTTTCACTCTATGCAGAGTTACCCTCCTTACGCATATACCCATACCCAAGTTGATTTCGCCAAGTAGACCTCATTACCAACTTGAGTCTACGCTTTTCGTATAGAATTATACTGTGCTATACTATCTCTATTTACCTTAAGGTATTCCATATGGGCTGTAGTATAGTCTATTGTGGATACCTGTTACTAGGTTATTACAGATTCATACATCCAGAATCAAGTATTCAGATATCTTTATCGCCTCTGGCCTGGTTTATCCAGATATCATATATTGACGTTTTCCTGGTAGTCAAACCCAGATTATTGGAATCAAATCCTGAGTGCTAGCCATTTACTATAAAACTCTCGTGTCGCATCCTCAATTACCTGTTCTTCTAGCGTAATATCCTCCTCAGGGATCTCTATTTCCTTTGCCATCTACTGGCACCTCAGTTCTTCTATTATCCTCTCGTTTTCTGTATTTCCACCAAGGAAGTTTCCACCTGTCATTTCTTTCTATTTGTGCCTTTAACCAACAGTCCTTCTCATAGTGACCTTTCTTCCTGCTTGTGTGACAGTTACTCGTTAACTGTTGTGACATGGTAAAGTGCCCATGTTTTCATATTCAGTTTGCCACTGGCTGATACTCCCTTCGATCGCTTTCATTTTATCTATTTACTGGATATGAATAGAGCTTGTCTAGATTCGATTGACTTTTCTCTCTTGAGTATGGCTTCAAACTCTTTATGCAGGGTATGGAGTTGAATATAGTTGGTACTCTTAATGGTGCTGGAAAATTGTGGTTCAGCGAAAGGAGACTATGATCTCTAGTGGGTAGTTTGGAAAGCCCATGGAAGACATAAAAAATCATTTGCGTGATTGTCAAAGTTTGTATACCAAAGGACAGTGTGCCTTTAAGCTCTATTTGTTTGTTGAGATATGCTTCTATCGTGCTGCACTCCTCAAGCGGATACTTATAGAGCTTGACCTGTAGTGTATTGACATAGTGGCTGACGAGAACTTAATAGTTCCATTTTATATTGTCACAAATTCTGTGTAGTATATCCCAGTCTGTTTTATTGTAGTTCATGACTACTGCGTTTACTATCTCACTTTTTAAATCACCAATAGCTCTCTGGATATGTCTCTTCTGATCTATGTACTGTCCTCCTCTTCTTTGAAGTTTTCGCTTCCTTTTGTAAAAGCTACTAAATCTTCTCTTTTCCGGTGGTAAGGTTACAAGATCTTCTCTGAGCAGATAAATGCCTATCTGTATAGACTACATTCAGTATTTTATCCCATCTAACCTCTCTATCACCATCCACAATTTGCCCAATAGTAGACCAACTAGGTCACTCATAGCGACGATAAAAGCCTTTTCTTCCCTATAGTGATTTTCACAGTTACCAGAAAGGAGAAAAAATATTAGGCTATGTAAGAAATTGGTATGACTCTAACACGCTTAGTATTTAGTCTGATGCGCAGTGGCTTATAACCTGATAGAGGTTCACTATGATTGTGTGCAAGTGGTTGATGTAAGGAAAGTGTTGTCGCTATATTCACTATGGATGTTGCTAGCTAAAGGTTTACACTAGTAGTAAAACCTCTGCTCATACCTGTTGAGCCCTACATGACTACTATACCCTATACCTCTATATATGCCCTAATATGCTTCCTCCTGTATAATGCTTTACTACTAGTATTATTATACAATCAATTAGCACTTTGTTCAAGTTAAATCATACAAAAAAACAATATAACAAAACTTACCATGCAGTGGTAACAGGTGCGGTTCTCAATACCTATTCAAGAATAGTCAAATTCAACCTTATTCTTGTCTCTCCTGCAGCTTGTATAGTAGGGCATTATAATAATAAAATAGTCAGAGAATGAAGTATAAGACGGTGCTAAATTGATGTGTTTAAGGTAGCGTTAAGGTATGTGATGATAAAAGAGCAGTTGATAGTAGAGAAGAGAATAGTTGGTAACTGAAGAGAA
Organism: Tuber borchii; assembly: GCA_003070745.1. NCBI lineage: Eukaryota > Fungi > Ascomycota > Pezizomycetes > Pezizales > Tuberaceae > Tuber > Tuber borchii. Next base: position 192,519 of record NESQ01000022.1, read on the forward strand.
AGAAGAGAGATTTGACCACATAATAGCCAGTTCTCCTTCTATCTCGCATTGCTGATTGTCGGTAAAACCCAGTGTGATGGAAAAGCAAGTCTGACACCTCAGTTTTGTTTTTCTTTCTTACTAGTAATACTTACACAATACTAGTCTTCAACTACTAATCCCAATTTCTATATAGAATACAAGTCCCTCTTCACAGCTATAAAGTCAGTATTCTTGTAATAGGGTTAGATTAGTGTCATGAAAAACTAAATCTAATTCACAAGCAAAATCCTCACAATTCCTACTAGTATAATTTTTTCAGTCTTAGGCAATCTCTCTTCTACTTATATTCCTTTACTATAAATCTTCCAATCTGCAGTTTCTCAGCTAAGAGTGAATAATTAGAGATCAATTACTATGAGCAGCTTGGCTGAAATGATCACACACTCACTATTAGTTTACATATTCTTAATTTGTTTCTATTTGTAAAATGTATACATACATATTGTAGTTCTATTATGTAGGTATTTAGGTAGTTTTAATTTACTTTGATTGAATTTCCTTTCTAGAATTGCATTAGAATCTAGTTTAATGAATAGATTGCACAATGTATATTCATTAGTAATGATTGTGCTTGCAGGATTTCAGATTACAGTCTTCTTACAGGATCTAATTTATTTAGATACTATCTCCTGGCTAGGAAAAGGCATTTGTAACTCATATAGAAATTAGGATGAGTAGTTGAAAATTAGTATTGTATAGGTATTGCTAGGGAAAAGAAAACCAAAAACTGAGACATCAGACTTGCTTTTACTGACTGTGAGCAACAAGAAGTAGGAGGGAGCAGGCTATTAGGTCTGAAAATTTTCGCATTTTGGCTTGGCATCTTGGCAGGTTTGATGCAATATGTAGTTGTGATTAGAAATACCACTGGGGTATATCAGAGCACAGTCTACCTGATATCAGATCGGAAACTTTCAGGAAATCAGATATCACCCCTTGGCAGTACTACTTAGTATCAATATGACTAGAAGGCCCTGGATCATGGCTCGAGTGCGTAATGAATACTAAAAGTAAAATTGATGAGAGATGAACAGTCAGAAATTGCTATAACTTCAATATGTTGAACTTTGGAACATGTAGAATCAAATTATGAAATCAAAGTTTGTGAATTACAATTGAGATATAAAATATAAGTATAAGATTGTAGCACTTTCTACAAAACCTATATGATATATACAGAGTACTAGAAACAACCTTAATTTCTTACATAAAATGTAAAATATTAGTTATTAAAATAAAAGAAATCAACAGAGCAGAGAGGTAGGTAGGAATACATACCAGAACAGAATGGGCAAGACAGAAAATCTGACTAAAGAGGACAGCAAGCTGAACAACAATTAGTAATAAAATAATGAGTAAATTGCTAGGAGAAATTACCTACAGAAAAGAAGAAATAACTGAGAAGGCTGTGGAGATAGAGTGAATACAGGGTGTAATATTGAGGATTGTAAGTTCTGCTAGAGAAAGGATATTAGTGTTATAATCAATAAACCTATATAGAGTACATATAAGAAACGCAACTTACCAGAGAGTGATTAAATAAGAACTTCAGAATATAGTACATTATCCGTCTGAGTAGGGGATTGCTCTGCAGGTAAGAGAGTCAGTCTATCTAGTATGGTGACTCTAGAGAGTGTCATATACAGTTGGCCATGACTGAAAGCAGGGGTGGGTAGATCGATAGCAACCTGATCTAGAAACTGGCCCTGGGATTTGTTAACTGTCATGGCGAAGCATAGATGCATGGGGAACCGAGTACGCTCCAGGATGAAGGGTGGATCCTCATCTGTAGTCCTAAGCTTAATCAGTAGGAGGAGACGGCTCATGCTATCAAACTTTCCACCAAGAGTTGACACCTGCAAGGAGGTTTGTCTGATTCCCAGCACATGCATCCTGATACCATTGTACAAGCCCTTCCTGGGACTCAGATTCAAGAGCAAAATAAGTAGTGCTCCAATCTTGAGTCTGAGATTTTTTGGATGGAATAGATGCTAAGCTAATACTCTGCAAATACTCCACTGCTAAGGGCTCAGCAGCTGCACTATCCTCAGCTACATTGACATAGTTGAGAGCCTCAAACCTGTGCTCCTCACCAGGCATTCTGTCCAGTGGTATATCATTGAAGTCATTCACAATGTCAGTGCGAAAGGTAAGAATAGCTCTACCTGCAAGAGTACCGTGAATTGTGATGGCCTCATTCAATAATAACTGTAGATACAGATGATCATAAAGCTGATCAACTGTAGATACCCGATTAACGTAAGAAGGCAGTTGTATACTGCCATGAAAGAGTGGATTGGTGACCATCTGTTGCAGAAAGGCGAGAAATACCTGGTTGACCTTATTGGCAACAATCCGCATACTTGTCTTGAGTTTCAAGATTTGTAAATGAGGCCAGATTGACCTGTGCTGAAGAGATACCAACACAGTGGACTGTCTGGTACTACAGCGGATGACTGGCAAGATCTGTGCAAAGTTACCACTAAGTAGCATAGGAATCAAGCCGACCAACTGCTGGTTACCGGAGTTGTAGACATCATTCAAGGTTCTATTGACTGCCTTCAAGCACGTCTTATACTACATGGCAACCTCATCCCAGATAATACATGAGGTTCTGCGAATCAAGTTCCCTCAGAAGGAATTTGGCGTGATATTGCATACAGCATTGGTGTCATTGGAAAGGGGAATCTTGAACCTTAAATAGGCGGTCCAGCCACCAGGAAGTATTGGTACTACTATCCTAGAGTACGCGACGCACAAGACTATCCTCCCTTGAGCACAGAAATGACTGCAGAAACAGTTGTAGAGAAAGGTCTTGCCCATACTGAATGGGCCATGAAGGAAAAAGGCACCAGAGGGCTCTTGTTGCTGTATCTCCTGCTCATGGCTCTCCACTACAGCAACAATTGCATTGAAGCAGGACACCTGCTCCTCATTCAACTTCACCCGCATGGTGTCAAATAACTCTCTCTCCTGTACCATGTCATAACTCATCTTATCCCCTATCCTCGTATTTCCCTCCACCTCATTCCCCCTCTGCCTCCAATCTAGTGCCATTTGTAGTAAGCTATAGTCAACCAATGTCCTCCCATATTCAGTCAAGAACTCCTGAATATGGTACAGTCCATAGTTATGAGCAAGACCTGCCCCCATCCCATCTCCACCAGCTGGCATGCTAACCCTCCCTGTCACAAGCAGGTATGTCAGATCATCACAAAAACACTCTCTGAACCCTTCCCAGAGGGTGAGCAGATTGGTAAGTGTTGTATATTGCAGGGCCATAGCAAACAGGTACTGGAAGGCTCTTCCTGTTATCAACTCATGAAAATCCCTGAACATGGCAATCAACTCACTATTATCCTCTAGTAGCCTTAGGGCAATGCAGGCACCCTCAAAGATGGGGTATAATATTCCATCTACCATCTGCAGGTCTTCAAAGCTCTCAGCACTACGTACTACAGTCAGAAGTAAGGGTATATAGTAATGTTCTCCATTGAATGGGCTTGCAGACCACATACGACCAAGGGAAAAACACTGCTTCCTTTGTCGCCACCACTTCTCTGGTATATAAATGTAGTGCTCAGGCAATTCCTGGTACAAATATTCTCTTCAGTCTTCATTCTTAGAGTTGTACTTGAAGAAACCCAGGAGGGTAGTCATAGATATATTCAGATGATCCCTGAGGTCATCTGTCGCTTCCTGTTCTGAAAAGTAGACTGCCTGCTGGCCTGGAAGATGGAGAGCAAGTGTCGTGACTGATGAAAGTTCTTCATGGATATGGAACTCAAAGAGCCTCCACACTGCTTCCGTTGCACTGAAATAGTGACCATGGTGATGACACTTTACTTCATCATATTCTGAGTCCAGGATAGCGGTGGCACAATCTCCACCCTTGTATATGTACTTGTTAATATATTTCACTACTTTGACAGACCCTCAAACTTCCATATTGATATGTGCTTTCTAGAGTAGGGAGAAATATGGACAGTAGGGAACCACTCTTCTGTTATCAATGACAGCCATAATATCTCCTGCAGTAGTTCTCACTAGCAGTGTAAATGACAGACCTGTATCTCTCTTGCAATAGAGTAGATAGCTATCTGCCGCAAAAATTGTCTCTGGCTGGAACTATCTTGGATACCACTTATGGTATATCCTATTGGTAAGTGGATCAAGCCCCTGCATGCATTGAGCTTGACCATTACCACCTGCACAGTGAGTATGCACCATTGTACTTTGAATGATCGCACTCAGCTCCTGACTAATCACAACATCCTGAGTAGGAATTTCTGCACTGATGAAGGGATTAATGTTGGCTGCGGTCAGGAACTGGTAGTCTGTCTTGAAAAATACCACGAGATGTAAATGTAGGAAGCCCCGCTTGTGGTAGTCAATTGTCCGGATGCAGCCTAACCAAGGACCAAAGACTTCCTTGTAGTGGATCTGGTCATGGAGATGTCGTACCTTGAGATGGAACATACGCGTAACCAGGTCTGATTGGTCAGCTGCTGTCTGGTGAGGTAGCAACTCATATGTAATCACTTCCGACCTGGGTTTTGCGGTGAAAGGTTATAAATAGTCAAGGCTTCCCAAAGCGACGCACAATGGCCATGCTATTTTGGTATACCTTCTGCAAAAACCGATCTCCTCCCACATAGCTTGATGGTAGCACCGCCCGCTTTTCAACATGTGCAAAGTCTGCATCAATGGCTTCCAAAAGATGAGTGAATCTATTGTATAACTCAGGTCTAATGTTAGCCTGATGAGAGCGGATCTAGTCTAGGCCATTCTGCTCATATCAGCAAAAATTGTAATATGCCTCCTGAGCGACCTGTGCTTTTGACGCTCGTCACGCTCAAAACATCAACCATGATTCTAGACGCAACGTTCCTGTCAGGTTCCGTCTGGATGTCGCCATCCCCATTACACTACATCCTAACGCCAGCCCACCATGGATCCCTGCATCATCTCCTTCCTGAAGACGTCTAATGCTCCGCCCCTGCGTACCGACAGGTCCTGATTTTACCCTCTTCCTTCCTGACAGCCTCAGATTCTAGCCTCTCCCATGCTGAATACCTCAGATTCCAACCTCTCATATCCTGACGGGCTCTGGTTCACGCCTCTCACCTCTTGAGCATCACCTTCTCGACCAATTGTATCATGATACGGCTTACTTTTGCTATCACGTACTGATGCTGCTCGATCCTCTTTGGATGCCTGCAGGATACCATCTGAGGCTAGGCCAAAGTCTCCTGATACCATCAAGAATCCATACATCTATCTTCCAGACACCTTCGAAATTGCTCAACATCTTACACGCTGGTTCACGACTTCATCACTAGTACTAGTACTCCACGCCTGGTACTATATTAAGCTTTGTTCCCATATTTTATTTTATCAACTACTATTATATTGTGATCGTCTCGACCTCCTGTAGTGATGGGTACGCTGGGCACGATGGGCACGATCATGCTAGAGCATCGAGCATGATCGTGCCCATCACTACGTCCTGCTTGCCCTGCTCGGCCTTATGAATTTGTTAATTCTATATGACCTCATCCCTGTTTTGGTGAACAGTCTCTGCCGCAGCTGCCTGACCTTCCTGAAAGTCATCCAGGTTCTGGGAAAGGCGACCGGCTAGATCTGGGCTTGCAGCGCTCTCCTGCTCCTGCTCCAGCGTCAAGTCTAGTGAGTTATCAAAAGTCACCTACTCAGCATCCACGCCTCAGAGCGCCCGTGCAAAGACCAACTAGCGAAAGTCGAATGACTTGACGCTCTACTGCGACTCATCTTGACTCTCCTGGTGTCCTTCTAGCATCCTGCCGTTGGTATTGATTGTGGTTGGTTCTGGTGCAGCTGCTTGTCTGGTCTTCTTGCTAGATAGCTCAAACACCAGTTGACTCTCCGCGCGTCCTACTAGGCCCCTCGCGCCATTGTTGATTGGTGTCTGTTTTCGGGCAGTGGGTCACCTCAGATTCTGGCTAGATACTTGACACTTCAGTTCTGTGTGAACTGCCTCATAATTGTCAGCAAAGCCTTCGCGCCTCTCCTTCAGACCTCGATTTTCTTGGTTAACCTTATCGATGATCATTTCACGCAGATTCCCCACAATCAGCTCTTGCGTCACCTTGAAAACCTCTGCCATGTATTCCTCTGCCATAAGAAAAGAGCTTGTGAAATTTGTGAGCTCTCTACGTCTTGAAAGAACCAAACAAATGGCCCGGATATCAGGAAACTCTTAACTCTGACAGCGTCAGACTTGAACTCCAGAGGGTCAAGGAGTGTCCCAGTTCGCCAAGCCCAAAGGGTATGGCAGAGTATTGCACATTTGAGGCAGACAATCGTCACATTGATATACTCTAAAGAACCGGGGTTTAAGATCCCCACCGTTCTCTTGCCCTCGAAATACTTACCATATATTGCATCGGCAATCTGTGGCGTAAGGAACCGGCAGGTTATTTTCTTATCCCAGTTCATCGTCAGTAGTGATCCAAAATCAGGTTTCTCAATCTGTGATACCAACCTCATATCCATCTGAGGGGCATATGAACCGGTCCTTTTCGAGGAAGTATTCGAGCTTAGGCGCAATAGCTGTCGGGTCACCTCCCAATTCAAATAATTTCTTCCTTTTTTTTTTATATAATATACAAATTGCCCTCCCACGGCCGAGTATTTTTGCCATATCTTTTATAGTTTGTAAAACAACCTGTATCTTATCACGTCCGAATGCACTTACAAGGTCAAGACTTTTCTCAGATGCTTCAATATTCCCTGCGTCCGTAATATCATCCTGCGCACTACTCCAAACACTGTGCACCGCTGACATCAAAGTAACCGAGTCCGGGAGAGGATCACGAAAGATGATGTACTAAAGCGTCAGATATTTTGCCACGACTACTATTTCTCCTTCTACCCTGGTCACCATGTTTCCCCCTTAGTTGGTTACGCCCCTGATGCGCCCAGGCTATGGTGTTGTTAGTTCGCTTGTTGGTGGGCTCGAGCTTCTAACACCAGATGTAGTAGTACTAGGGATTCTAAGCAGAGAAAAATACCATGCTGAACTTGATGATGGGTACACTAGTGGGGTGTAGGCCCTGCCAGGAATTATCCTTACACGAGTCACGGGAGTCTGCCAGATAAGAGTTGCGTCCTGCATTCCGGAGGTTGTCGCAAGTCCCACGGTTCTTAGATTATTCTTTCCCTGACTCTAAGCTGATCGCGACCCCTGAAGTCGTCTGGATAGAGTGCCATCTGCGCCATCAAGGACTTCTACCCCAGGTTCGGTATCTTGATCCATTTCTTCCCCATCCTCTGAATGATGGTACTCCTCCTCCCTACTAGCTTCTCTAAGATGAACAGGTTCCAGATCTCCTTGGCCATCAGGGTCCATCTCGTGTTTGGTATACGTGGTGGTCTAAATTGTGCTCCTAAGTTAGGGCTTTGGCGGTCTTACCTCAAGACGTCTGGCAATTAGGGGTGGGGAAGAATTTTGACTTAATAACTAGTAATCCAGTAGCATCCAATGGAAGCTGGTTGCTTGATTCTGCTGTGTTTTCGATCTAGAGTCCTCAGGTACAACGTCGCGTCCACGTCCGTTCTGATTACCTACTCGGATATCTGGCTTACTGAATACCATGGTATCAGGTACAGCGCCGTGCCAACGTCTACTAAGATTACCCACTCGGGGAGTTGCCTGACTTGATTCTTTGCTGTCGGGTACAAGTTAGCCCCTACGCCTATTCAGATTGCCTGATCGGGCATTTTGCTGACTGGATCCCATGATGTCGGGTACAACTTCGTGCCTATGCCAATTCAAATTGCCCACTTGGGCAGTTGGCTGACTCCTTGAATTCTAATGAATGGTGGAATACTGGACTGTTAGCGAGCTTTAGATAATATAGGAATCAGGATATATGACAATTGAAATATATTTTTTGCGTTGTGAAGGCTTGGAGTCTATGTAGATTCTTTGGTTGAATAGGGTCCGTTAGCTCTGATACCTGTACATTAAGATTTAGGGGGTTGGTCGACTCACAGACTATCACTCAGGATGCAAGAGCAAACGACGCCTACGCAAAGCCGGTTTGGGAGGGTTAAATACTGCCTTCATGATCTAGTGTTACTTGAATTTCATAGGACGTACTTGTCCCTCGTGGAAAATATTAAATGAAATGAAGGGGTTACTAGTGTCGGGGCTAGGCAAAATCTGGCTGCAAGGGGTGTCGTTTAGTGATGTGGGCTGCCCGCGAGACATCCCGACACCAAAAGAGCACGATGAGTATCTACTCTCATCTTTTGTCACAAACAGTGAGTAGTGAAGGAGGTTTCACATGATTCACACTTGTGGTTGATAGGGTTTAGTATTTCACAAGACTACGCTATAGCGTGTTATTCCTTTGTTATAATTGGTTTATTGTTTTGATATGACTCACAATTGTGGTCATATCATGATCACTTTCGCAAATAACTCATAGTTATGTATCATGAGTTTAACGCATATGACGCAAGTTGCGCACATAATCTGTTGATTGTGTTTGGGTTGGTTGATTGATTATGGTCCAGTGACTAATAAGAGTTAGCTGATGGATTTCACACTATAACTCACGATAGGTTATAGGGACATGTGACACGGAGGATGAGCCAAGGGTTATGGGAAGAACGGATATAAAAAGAGGACCCTTATGGCCTCTTGGTGGCGATTCTTCGATTACTGTGGCTTCTCATTCATATCGCACTAACGTCAGGCTGCTTCAGAGGACCTTTGGGGTCATGAAGGCTAAGGCCATGGCTGTCAAGGTCGGGTTTTCCATCCCTAAGACGGAGCTCATCCATTGGCGCACCCCGAAGCAAAGGGATCAGCCGGACGAGCCCTCCCCCCCCCCAATTGGCCTAGACGGTCAAGTTTTCTTTCCTGCGAGCCAACTCCGCTGGCTGGGGTACTGGTTCCTCCCAAATATTTCTTCTACGGCTCATTTCTCCAGACGGCTTGCCCTCTCTCAGGCCGCCTTCGCGGCGGTCAGGAGGCTTTCGGGGTTTGGGGCCGGGGTCTCTCCACATCTTTGCCACAAGCTGGCCTACTCGCTCATCTTCCCCATCCTTTCGTACGGGGCCGATCTCTTTACCCCCACTAAGGGGCTGCTCCATATGATGGACGTCCATTGGCACCACGTGCAACGCTGGGTCACGAACTGTTTCAGGTCTACCCCAATCCCCATTCTGGCGGCCGAGGCCGCCCTCCCCCCCTTAACTGTGCTTTTCGCTCACAAACGCCGAATGGCGGCCCTGCGACTCTGTTGCTCCCCCCCCACCATCAACCCCGCTGCTGCTCGCCTCCCTCCCTCCTTTCCCTCCGCCCTCCCAAACTGGGAGAAGGAGGACTTTCGCTCACTCTGTGTCGGCCTGGACCCTAACGTCAGGCCTCTCCTCTGGTCTACTCCGGAGCCGAAGCCCCCGTAAGGACTCACCTACCGGTTGACACCCTCGCTCATCTTGTCCTCCCCCTTCTGGGTGACACCCCTACGTTGCCTCTCCTTGGGTCCTCTCTCTTACCGGACCTCCCGGACCTCCCCCCAGACGCCCTTATGAAGGCCTCCTACCGCACCCTCCAGCGGAAAGCGCGGACCTTAATGCTTGACTCGTGGAGGCTCCACGCCCCCCCGCCAGACTACTACACCTACCCCCTCACCACGACACCGCATCCTTTCATGGGCCTTGGCAAATTTATGGCCGGCCGAATCCACCAAATGAGGGCCCAGAAGAGCTACCTGGCCGCCCATCCCTCCTGGACCCAGCCTGAGCTCTCGCCCCTCTGCCCCGTTTGTGGGGAGGGGGATGAGACCTTCAGCCATGCCATCATCCGCTGCGAGGTCAAAGCAATACCCAGGGCCCTCCACCTCCAAGGTGTGCTCTCGGTTGGGGAAGACTCCCCACTTTGGCACTCCGCCCAACTCCTCCTCGGTTTCGCCCGATTCATTGACGAAACGTGCACCAACTTCCCACCCTCCATGGCCGTATACCGCGCCCCGCCCTCAAGTTCGGAATCCGCCTCCTCCTGTTCTTCCACATAAGGTGGGAGTTGTTTATTTCGTTTGGTTTTTATAAGCTTTCGTTTTTGTCCATCCGTAGGGTTGGTGTTTTATTTTTAAGTTTTTATGTGATTGATTGTTCGGTTTAGCTTTTGTTGAAGTGTTGAGTTTTCGCGCTGGAAATTTCCGTTTGTTGGTTATGTGTCGAGTACTTGACACGGTTTGGGGAAGCTTGTTTGAGATTTTATTTTGTTGTTTGTTTTGGGATTAAGGTTTTCTTTACGCCATAGCTAGCGCTGCATGCGAGTTCTTGTACCTTAACTAAGAATACATGAGATAAAAAAAAAAAAAAAAAAAAAAATGGCCTCTTGGTGGCCACGAACCATCTCCTCTACACCTCCGGCGATTGAAATCTCAACACCATGGGAAATCATCGTCACTTTCCACCTCCCGCACTCTGAGTGAGCTGCACCCCCCCTATAATAGTTTCGGACTTGGGCACCCGCTTCTTAGGTCCTGGCCCATTCTTCCCTTCGCTTTTGTTTTGCGTTCTCGCTTAACATTTGCAAGGTCGGCAACACCCTCGCGTCCATGTTACAGACGGCTGGGATCACGGTTCGCAGTAAGAGAAAGCTTTTCACCAGGCTACGGTCGATTTCTCTGCTCTCTTCGATTACGTTTCGCTCGAGGCTGCCTAGTCAGACACGCACACGTTTCCCATAGTTCCTACGATACTTGGGTCTACCCTTCCTCCTCTCCTCTTGGTTTCGTCCCGTTGCTCGGTTACAGCTACACTTCCCCTCTTTTTGGCTGGTACCCTACTACTGCCCAGCCATGTGCCCCCCGCGGCTGTCCACGGTCGCATCCTCGGTTACGCTCTGTCGTGGTATTGCACCGCCTCCTCGATCGATGTCAATGCCTTGGGCTCGGAGTAATGTCGGTCGCCAACTTCTTTAAGTTATTTAGGCTGCCCCTACGGAGATGTTGTTCTATTCTTTGTTAGGTTTCTGGGTAGTGGAGTTTCATTCTTTCCCCGTGTGTGGGCTTTCCTTTGTTGTTCTTTCGTTTGTTCAGGGGAGCTTTCTGAAGGGTTTTCTGCGTCTTCCTGCTTGCTCGCTAGGAGTATTTGCTACTTTTGGTTGGCGAGATGTGCGGTTGGGCCCGGACCATAGGGTCTTGGGGGCGCGGTTTTGTTCCCATGAGGGGAGAGATGCGTTGGGTTTTTCTTGGCCATAGCTAGCGCTGCATGTCTGGTTTTTCCCGGTAGTTGTGCGAATAAAATGCAAAATTGAGATAAAAATAAAAATAAAAATAAAAATAAAAATAAAAATAAAAAAATAAAAATAAAAATGGCCTCTTGGTGGCCACGAACCATCTCCTCTACACCTCCGGCGATTGAAATCTCAACACCATGAGAAATCATCGTCACTTTTCTCCTCCCGCACTCTTAGTGAGCTGCACCCCCCCCTATGATAGACTCGGACTTGGGCACCCGTTTCTTAGGTCCTGTCCTATCCTCCTCTCCGCTCTTGTTTTGCTTTCTCGCTTAACATTTGCACGGTCGGCAACACCCTCGCGTCCATGTTACAGACGGCTGGGAACACGGTTTGCAGTAAGAGAAAACTTTTTACCAGGCTACGGTCGATTTCTCTACTCTCTTTCGATTACGTTTCGCTCGAGGCTGCCTAGTCAGACACGCACACGTTTCCGATAGTTCCTACGATGCTTGGGTCTACCCGTCTGTCCTCTTTTTTTGGTTTCGTCCCGTTGCTCGGTTACAGCCACGAGTTCGCTCGCTATGGTTGGCTTCATCTCAGCCCGTTCGCTCCGTTCGCTCCCGCGTCCTCCCGCCACGGTCGCATGCCTCGGTTACGCTCTGTCATGGTATTGCACTGCCTCCTTGGCCGATGTTAATGCCTTGGTCGATTATAATTGTCCGGTCCTTTGCTATGTTGGCAGCTTTTCGGTCGGCCCCACTTTTGGTATATGTTCCTTACCGGTTGGGGTTTTTCTATAGTGGTATACTCTCTTTTGCCCATTAGGGGTTTTTCATTCTGTTGTTGGGGTCTACGGAGAAGGTTTTCCTGTTGCTTCCTGCTTTCATGTTCGGGGGGTCCTGTCTGTCTGCGGGGTTGCTGAGTTTGCTTCGGCTGTTTGGTTTCTTTCTGTTGGCGGGCGGGGTGCTCTTCTTATGTGTGAGATGTGTGGTTGGTTCCATACCAGAGGGACTTGGGGTGATGGTTTTTTCCTTGGTCCGGGGGGGAATTGTTCTTGGAATTAAGGTTTTCTTTACGCCATAGCTAGAGCTGCATGCGAGTTCTTGTACCTTAACAATGAATACATGAGATAAAAAAAAAAAAAAAAAAGAAAATGGCCTCTTGGTGGCACGAACCATCTCCTCTACACCTCCGGTGATTGAAATCTCAACACCATGAGAAATCATCGTCACTTTTCTCCTCCCGCACTCTGAGTGAGCTGCACCCCCCCCCTATAATAGACTCTGACTTGGGCACCCGTTTCTTAGGTCCTGTCTCATCCTCCACTTCGCTCTTGTTTCGCGTTCTTGCTTAACATTTGCACGGTCGGCAACACCCTCGCGTCCATGTTACAGATGGCTGGGATCACGGTTCGCAGTAAGAGAAAACTTTTCACCAGGCTACGGTCGATTTCTCTGCTCTCTTCGATTATGTTTCGCTCGAGGCTGCCTTGTCAGACACGCACACGTTTCCGATAGTTCCTACGATGCTTGGGTCTACCCCTCTATCTCCCTCTCTGGTCTCGTCCCGTTACTCAGTTACAGCTACGAGTTCGCTCGCTAAGGTTGGCTTCCTCTCAGCCGGGTCTCTCCGCTCGCTCCCGCGTACTTCCGCCACGGTCGCATGCCTCGGTTACGCTCTGTCATGCTATTGCACTGCCTCCTTGGCCGATGTTAATGCCTTGGTCGATTATAATTGTCCGGTCCCTTGCTATGTTGGCAGCTTTTCGGTCGGCCCCACTCTTGGTATATGTTCCTTACCGGCTGTGGTTTTTCTATATTAGTATACTCTCTTTTGCCCATTAGGGGTTTTTCATTCTGTTGTTGGAGTCTACGGAGAAGGTTTTCCTCTTGCTTCCTGCTTTCATGTTTGGGGGGTCCTGTTTGTCTGCGAGGTTGCTGAGTTTGCTTCGGCTGTTTGGTTTCTTTTTGTTGGCGGGCGGGGTGCTCTTCTTATATGCGAGATGTGCGGTTGGCTCCATACCAGAGGGGCTTGGGGTGATGGTTTTTTCCTTGGTCGAGGGGGGAATCGTTTTTTGGGATTAAGGTTTTCTTTATGCCATAGCTAGCGCTGCATGCGAGTTCTTGTACCTTAACAATGAATACATGAGATAAAAAAAAAAAAAAGAAAAAAGAGAAAAAAGAATGGCCTCTTGGTAGAGCCGCGAACCATCTCCTCTATACCTCCGGCGATTGAAATCTCAACACCACGAGAAATCATCGTCAGCATCTTCCTCCCGCACTCTCAGTGAGCTGCAACTCCCTATGATAGATTCGGACATGGGCACCCGTTTCTTAGGGCCTGTCCCGACATTCTCTCAAGTTTTTGCTTCACGTTTTCTGCTGGCTTCGTGAAGGTTGTCTTGCGTCCTCGCTTAGCATCTACGCGGTCAGCAACCCCTCGTCATACCAGTGTTTCTTCATTTAGCTTCCGGCGATCTGTGAAGTAGTGGCACTGGTGGCCTTGCTTTCTGGTATTGCACTCCCACCTGACCGCTTCAGTCGGTACGGTCGCATCGCAAAGAATCATAACCCCTTGGTGGTACTTATCTCCCGCCTCACTGTCCTGGGTTTACCCCTCCTCTCGCCCGCTTGGTTTTCGTCCCGTGGCTGAGTTACAGCCAGAAACGTCCCACCCGCTGTCCGCCTATCTTTGGGCTGGCGCTCCACCCCCCCTCACATTCGGAAGCTGGCCCCGCCGGCACCTTTCGCGCCGCTTGCGTCTTGGAATAGTGGATTCCCTCGACTCCCCCGCCACACGTTCGACCATCAGCCCTGACTCCCTGGTCTATATGGCCTTAGTACTATTACCCTCGAGCATGGCTACGGATCTATAGTTTTCTCCATTGGGAGATTTCCTACTGGTTTTGGAATTTTTGGTTTTGCTCACTGTCGGGTTGTTTCTTGGTTTTTGGTAGATATTTCTTTTTGGCGTTTGTGGTTATTAATGCGTGTACACACTTGGTTTGTTGTAATCAACACTTGGGCGCTTAGTGCGGGTTTTAGACCAGTGGTTTTTGCCCCGCAGTTTCCACCGCCTCGACGAAGGGTTGGACTGGGTGGAGGGTTGTTGGGGCCATATCCATTGCAGATGTATGCTATTTTTGTACCTTGAACATAATTTAAAGTATGATAAAAAACAAAAAAAGAGAAAAGAAGAAAGAGGCCTCTTGGTGGAGCCAAGCTTCTCGCCCTCTACTGTTCCTCCCCTACATTGCTAAACTCTTCTACAAACGAGTTTTGCTTCCGGGAGACACGCCAGCAGCCCTCCGCCCCTCTCCGTCCCATGTCAGAAATACCAGCCATCCCCCGAGGCAACCAAGCTCTGGCCGCTGCCATCTCACTAGCCTCCACTTCTCAACAGACCCAAATTCCTCCATCCCCCTCGCCAGTCACGAGGCCCTCACCTCCGCTAGCCTTCCTTGCGGATATCTTCAGACAACCAAGTGATCAACTACGCCTACTCCCCAACCTGGTCCCCGACCGCACCGACTCCAGCCTCCAATCCATCACCCCCAACGAAGGATCTATCCTCTCCATTCACTGCTCGACAGTCTCTGGCATCGTAGCAATCACCACCCAACTCGAAGCGATCACAAAACAAGTCGACGATCTCAGCAATGAGAACGGCGAACTCCGCACACAGGTCTATGATCTCTCCTCTCACATCACAAATGCCTCTGTCACCCCGGAAGACCTCGCCCCGATCAGTTCAGCTTTACGTGATCTGTTATATCAAGTCTTGGCCCCCACTCCTGCCCTACCCACCCGCCCCCCTGCCCCGGCTAAAAGCACATCTCCCCCCACCCCAGCAGCTAGGACTGGCCCACAAGGCACCACCCCCCTGCAAAAATCCCTCACACCCTCACCCCCTCCCCTCCACCCAGCCACAGTAGACCCCTCGGTCCATTGTCCCTACTATGACACATGGCTTGGTAAAAGGTTTGGTAACTCCGAACTATATGCTAAGGCCTTCCCCCACTCCTGGGAGGCGGAGCAATTCCGCGCCGGAGAATATGACCTGTCAGCCTTTACGGATGCCATGCTCCACCCGGATTACAAACCCAGAAATCAACCATCCTACGCCCAGGCAACCGGCTCTGGCGGTAAGAATTGAGGCAAAAAACCTAGACGAGCGAAAGCAACAAAGGTTGCGACTAACGACTACAAGCCCTTAAGGGCCCCCGGCCCCGTCCCTGTCGTCTCAAGACGGTTCTACGCACCGCGTTCTTCCCCTGCCCCCCATGTCCTCTTAAGACGTATCGCCCGCTCCCTTCCTGACATTGTCGCCGACACCCTTACCGACTCTAACTGCCACCTCCACAAAGGCTTCTTCGCCAAAGTCAATGACCGCGGCGCAGTCTCACTCAGCTGGACTGACCCACACATGCCCGTTTCTTCCTATGCCCCCTACATTGATGTCCTTACAAGGCGCCTCAACCAGGTCTTCCCCACAGGGTACAACCCCTTGCTCCAGTTCTGCCTTGCTCCAACCGCTATACAGCTGGTCATTGACAGCATCCCCACCGATGAGATGCCAGAAGACCATGAGCAGCTCTTCCCTAATCTCAAAATGTCTCTTAGTTTCGCGAAAGCGATCCCGATCAAGTCGGCCAGCTACCTTAACCCTGACCGAGCTACTCGAACCGTCAAGGAAGCGCTTTCAGTGGTTGTCTCCGTTGACCCCAGGGACGTTCCAGCCCTCACCCACTCAATCTTCCTCTACTCCGACCGCCGCAAAGTGGAGAAAGATATCTCCGCCAACCGATACACTCGATGTGCTAACTGCTGC
This sequence comes from Tuber borchii, assembly GCA_003070745.1. Taxonomy (NCBI): domain Eukaryota; kingdom Fungi; phylum Ascomycota; class Pezizomycetes; order Pezizales; family Tuberaceae; genus Tuber; species Tuber borchii. Next base: position 208,633 of record NESQ01000022.1, read on the forward strand.
CGTTTCGGCCACGCCGCCGCCCGATGCAAACAGACTCACCCCTCCTGCCCCCTATGTGCACTTCACCATACCAAGGCTGCCCATAGATGCCAGAACCCCACCTGCCCTAGAGGGGGCAATGACAAGCCTGTTGCTAACTGCTGCCCCACCTCACCCCCCCACTGCGCCAACTGTGGGGATGACCACACCGCCTACACCAAAGATTGCAAAGGCTGCCCTATCCCCCCCGCTCGGCCACTACCCCCACTGGAGTTAATCGGCTCCTCCTCATCCTCGGACAGTCAAGAGTCCATAGATGTGGAAGAGGATGGCTTGCCAGCACCCCCTACTCCCCTGGCCTATCCAGCCTCGAATCTTGACCCTGCCCCCCCCCCCACCCTCTAACTGCCATTCCGGCGCCTACAACAGGGGCGGTGGGCCCGGGGCCCTCATACCCCCCGCGCCCCCCTTTACGTCAGTCAACCATCCGGGTCGTCCCCGCTATCATTAATTCAAATCCCTCCAATGCAACCGAGCGGCTGGCCCCGCCGCCAAATATTATGCTCATTCAACACAACATTTTGGGAAGCTGGGATGTGTTTCGTTCCTTGTTCTCGTCATTTTCAGCACGCCATCCCCCGCCGTTGGGCTTTCTACAAGACCCCACATCCTCCAAAGGCTTTTTGCCCTTCTTCAAAGGATATAAGTCTTTCGCCCCCCCCTGACCCCTCCCTAAGGTGGCCTGTTATATTTCCATGGAATTTTTAAAGTTCAACACCATCCTTCCAAGTTTCACGCCGGGCGCGAACGACTGCATGCATATTGACATATACACCCCATCAAGCTGCTTTAGCACCAAAGACACCTCCTTTGGCCTGGCAAATATTTACTCTCGTTCCAGGTACGCACTTCCCACACGGTCAGCCCGGACCAAAGTTTTGTTCCCCTCGACACCCCCTACCTGGTGGTGGGTGATTCCAATATTCACAGCCCCGGCACGGACCCCCTTCAACTCCCCTCTTATCAGGAATCCTCCATCGCCGACCCTTATTTCGATAGGGCCAACAACCTCGGCTTTGTCTGCATCAACATACCTGGGGAATACACCCACTACCCCCTCTCTGGCCCCCACAGGTCCAACTTCATTGACCTGGCCTTGGCAAACCCTCTCATGTCCCCCTTGACTCATGATTGGAATACCACCAACCTCCCCGCTGCCGACTCGGACCACGTACCCAGCTCCATTTCCCTGTTACCCCCCCTCAGTCAAACCCCACCCACCCAGCCCAAGTGGGACGATTTGGATTGGACGGCTCTAGAAGGCCGCCTCAAGGCATTCCGGGTCTGGCGAACTCCTCCCCATCCTTCCCCTCAGCAATTTGATTCCTGGTTCTCATCATCCCTATCCTGCCTCACCTCTGCAGTCAGAACGGCTGCCCCCACATCTCTTCCCTTCCATAAGGTCTACACCATGGTGGACCCCCCTCCTAACCGCCCTCTGCAAAGAATATAACAAAGCCACTAGAAAAGCCAGACACCTCCGGACAGCCCAAGCTAGGGCTACCGCCTCGCTCTCTATGAACAGGTACTTCAAGACCAGGAAAGGGGCCAAAGCAACCTACTGGGCTAATTTTCTCGCCAAAACCACCTCAGATAATATATGGAGAGCCAAAAAGCTTGTCGCCCCCCGACAGGCAACCCGCTTCCCCTCCCTCCCAAACGCACACGATCCCACCTCCATCAACGATGCCCTCCTCGCCCACTTCTTCCCGCAAAGAGCAGAACCCCCTCCCAGGGGCAGGCTCTCCCCCATACCCGACTCACCTCCCCTCACGCCTGAAGAAATCCCCCTGGCCCTGGCCAAATTCTCCCCCTCCTCGGCCCCCGGCCCATATGAAATCCCCTACTCAGTTTGGAAGAATGTCCACAAACGCTGCCCCGACATCTGCCTAAACCTCCGAAACCCCCTTTTGACATATGGCTACCACCCCCGCTCAGTTAAGGTAGCCAACGGAGTCTTTCTGGACAAACCTGGGAAGATGTCCTACGACTCCCTAGCCTCTTTCGGCATCATAGTACTACTAAAGACCGTCTCCAAGATCCTGGAAAGAATCATGGCTGCCTGTCTCCTCTCCCTAGCCGGAGCGTCTGGCCTGCTTCACCCCAACCAATGTGGATCGGTCCCTGGCCTAAACACCTTCGAGGCCTACGCCACCCTAGTACACGAAGTCAAAATCCTCAAACACACCCACCCTATGGTGTCCTCCCTTTTCCTCGACATCAAGGCTGGTTTCGACAAAGTCGACGAAATCACCCTCCCAAAACGCCTCCTGGACCAAAACACCCCCAGATACATAGTCGACTGGGTCTCCTCCTTCCATGCGGAACGCAAATGTACTCTAGTCTATCAGGGCTCCCCTAAGACCCCAGCACCCGTCACGGTTGGAACCCTACAAGGGTCCCCCATCTCCCCCCTACTCTTCCTTTTATACGTTGAACCAGTCTATTCTGACATAAAAGGAGGCCTTATGGTCTCATATGTTGATGACTTCACCCTCACAGTCTCCTCCCACTCCTATCAGTCAAACATGTGCCGCCTTCAAAGCTTATTCGCGTCCCTCTCCCAACGTGCAACCAGTTTGGGAGTCTCCTTCTCTATTCCATAAACTGAACTCATCCATTGGTGAACCCTGAGCCAGAGGGGCACCACCAGATCAAACCAGCCCGTCACCCTCAACGACTTGATCTTCCCCCGCTCCGAAGAGGTGAGGTGGCTCGGTTACTGGTTTTCTTCTCCCCTAAACTCCACCCACCATTTTGAGAGAAGCCTGGCCCTAGCCAGCGCTGCCTTTGGTTTCCTAAGGAGAGTGGTCTCACCTAGGGCAGGAGTCCGCCTGTTTCTTACACACCGACTCGCTATAGGGCTCATCCTCCAAATCCTCACCTACGGGGCAGACCTCCTCGTCACAAGCACCCGCTCAATCAGCCGCATGAGCTTCTTCTGGCACCGGGTCCAGAGGTGGACCACCAACTGCTTCTTCGCCACGCCCATCCCCATTTTGGCCAGGGCAGCCTGCGTCCCCCCACTCGGCCAGTACTGCAGGCACAGAAGACGCACCGCGTCTCTCAGAATCTGCTGCTCGCCTCTCTCCATGAACCCTGCTGCTGCCCGCCTCCCTCCCACATTCTCCACTCTATCTAGCTTCAGAGCCCCCGACTCCTGCCGACCTTTGGCTGTCGGCGCTGCTCCAATGTACCGTCGCCTCAACTTGAAAACCCCAGTACCCTCCCCTCCCACTAGGAGACACCTCCCAATCGACGAGCTCGCTCATATCGCCTTCTCCCTGGCACAAGGCTTCTCGCACTTCCCTCAAATTGCGAAAACCGCCCTCACCGTAGCTGAAGGGATCCCCCCCCCGACCCTTATCGCACGAACGTACGCCACCACAAAGAGAGCTCCTGAGCCCTACTCCCCCAAGATGGGGAAGAGTCCCTCCCTGCCCCATCCTATTACTCATGTCCTGCCTACTTGGCCCCCCACCAGTTTATGGGCCTCGACAAGTTTGCCGCGAGCCACATACATCAAATGCGTTCGGGCAAGAGCTACCTCCTGGCCCACCCCACATGGCGCGACGACCCTGCCCGCCCATCCAACTGCCCGCGCTATCCAGAAGCCCCAAAAACGTTCGCACACGCCATCCTATGCTGCCCTGCCAGAGCTGACGCCAGACACTGCCATCTAAGTCCGGTCGAAAGCCTCTCTTCTGAGAGCCCAATTTGGAACCTTCCCCCCTCCCTCTTAGCCCTCCAGTGCTATATCCTAGATACTCCGACCGGGTTTCCACCTAGTGACGCCGTGCCCCCTCCTTAGTACCCATCCTACCACCCCGAATCCCAACCCAGGTACACCCCCTGCCCCCCCCACCATACGGCCTACAATTCGGCAGGTTATGCTCTGCTTTGTAGTAATTATGGCTTGCGAAGCATGTTGGAATTTCCCTATATTAGTTATGTTGTTGACAGACGAGGCCGACGGTTTGTGGCTTCACTACTGAGTACTACCAGAGGGTGGGAAATGGTTTCTTTTGTTGTTAGTTTTTGCTTTATAGGTTTTGTTTTTTCCATAGCCACTGCTACATGAAGCTTGCTGTACCTTAAAACAATGAACGCATGATACAAAAAGAAAAAAAGAAAAAACAAGGCCTCTTGGTTGAGCAAGCTCCTCACCGTCTACTTCCCCCCCCTACATTTCGATACTCTTCTACAAACCTGTTTTCCTTGCGGGACATACGGCAGCACCCACCCGCCCCTCTCCATCCCATGTCAGAAATACCTTCCATCCCCCCAGGCAACCAAGCTCCTGCCGCTGCCATCTCACGAGTCTCCATCCCTCACCAAAACCAAATCCCCCAATCCCCCTCGCCAGTCTCCAGGCCCTCAGCTCTGCTAGGCTTCCTTGCGGATATCTTCAAACAAAACAAGTGATAAACTGCGCCTTTTCCCCAACCTGGTCCCCGACCTCACTGAGTCCAGCCTCCAATCCATCACCCCCGGGAAGGATCCATCCTCTCCATTATCTGTGCGACAGTTTCTGGCATGGTAGCAATCACCACCCAACTCGGAGCCATCACGAAACAAGTTGACGACCTTAGGAATGAGAACGGCGAACTTCACACACAGGTCCACGACCCCTCCTCCCATATCACAAACACCTCGATTACCCCGGAAGACCTCGCCCCGATTAGTGCAGCTTTACGTGACCTGTCACATCAAGTCTCGGCCCCCACCCCTGCCCTACCCACTCGTCCCCCAGCACCAGCTAAAAAAACACTTCCTCCCACCCCAGCCGCTCGTACCGGCCTACAAGGCCCCACCTCCCAGCAAAAATCCCTCACGCCTTTATCCCCACCCCTCCACCCTGCACTAGTGGACCCCTCGGTCCACTGTCCCAACTACGACATACGACTTGGAAAGATGTTTCGTAACCCCGAATTGTACACTAAGACCTTCCCCCACTCCTGGATGGCGGAGCAATTCTGCGCCAGAGAATATGACCTGTCAGTCTTTACGGACACTACCCTACACCTGGATTACAAACCCAGAATCAAACCATCCTACGGCCAAGCGGCCGGCTCCGGCGGTAAGAACGGAGGCAGAAAGCCTAGACGCGTGAAAGCAATAGAGGTTGCGAGTAACGAGGACAAGCCCTTAAGGGCTCCCGCCGCCCTCCCTTTCACCTTGGGACGGTTCTACGCACCTCGCTCTTCAACTGCCCCCCATGCCCTCTCAAGTCGTATCGCCCGCTCCCTTCCTGCTATTGAGGCTGACACCCTTACCGACTCAAACTGCCTCCTCCCTAAATGTTTCTTCTCCAAAGTCAATGACTGTGGCGCAGTCTCACTCACCTGCACCGACCTGCACACTCCTGCATTTTCCTATGCCCCCTACTTTGAAGTCCTCACAAGGCGCGTCAACCAGGCCTTCCCCATAGGGGACAACCCCTGGCTCCAGTTCTGCCTTGCCCCAACCGCTATACAGCTGGTCATACACAGCATACCCACTGATGAGATACCCAAAGACGACAAGCAGCTCTTAGGTAATCTATAAAAATCTATTGATTGCGCAAAAGCGATCCAGATCAAGTCGGCCAGGTACCTTAACCCTGACCGAGCGGCTCGAACCACTAAAGCTGCGTTTTCCGTGGTTGTCTCCGTTGACCCCAGCCAAGTTCCAGCACTCACCCCTTCAATCTTCCTCTACTCGGACCGCCCCAAGGTGGAGATACCTATCTCCGCCAACCGATACACCCAATCCTCTAACTGCTGCCGTTTCAGCCACGCCGCCGCCCAATGCAAACAAAACCACCTATCCTGCCCCCTCTGTGTGCTTCACCATACCAAGGGTGCCCACAGATGCCAAAACCCCACCTGCCCCAGAGGGAAAAACGACAAACCCATTGCTGACTGCTGACCCACCTCACACTCCCACTGCGCCCACTGTGGGGACAACCACACCGCCTACACCAAAGGTTGCAAAGCCCGCCCTATCCCCCCCACTTGGCCAGTTCTCCCACCGGAGTCAATCGGCTCCTCCTCATCCTCGGACTGTCAACAGTCCATGGATTTGGAAGAAGATGGCGTGCCAGCACCCACTACTCCCCAGTCCCATCCAGCCTCGAATCTCGACTCTGCCACCCCCCGCCCTCTAACAGCCATACCGGTGCCTCCAACAGGCACGGCAGGCCCTGCTCCCTCAGGCCCCCCCGCACCCCCCATTACTCCAGTCAACCGTCGGGGTCGTCCCCGTCATGATTAATACACAACCCTCCAAAGTAAACAGAGGGCTGGCACCCCCCGCCTAATATTACACTCATTCAACACAACAGCCTGGGAAGCTGGGATGTGTTTCTCTCCTTGTTGTCGTCGTTTTCAACACGCCATCCCCCGCAGTTGGTCTTTCTACAAGACCCCCTATCCTCCTAAGGCTTTTTGCCCTCCTTCAAAGGGTATAAGTCACTCGCCCCTCCCCAAGGTGGCCTGTTATATTTCTATGGAATTATTAATGTTCAACACCATCCTTCCAGGGTTCATACTGGGTGCGAACCACTACATGCATATTGATATATACACCCTATCAGGCTGCTTTGGCACCAAAGACCCTTACTTTCACTTGGCAAACATTTACTCTGTTTCCTGGTACCCTCAACCCCACCTGGTCGGCCCGGACAAAGTTTTTGTTCTCGACGTCCCCTACCTGGGGGTGGAAGATTTCCACATTCACAGTCCCCGCACTGACCCCCTGCACCTCCCCTCTTCTCAGGAAGCCTCCATTGCCGACCCATACTTCGATAGAGCCGACGACCTCGGCTTTACCTGCATGAACACACCTGGGCAGTATACTCACTACCCCCTCTCCGGGCCCCACAGGCCCAGCGTCATCGACCTGCCCTTTGCCAACCCCCTCATGACCCACTTCACTTATGATTGGAACGCCTCCTCTCTCCCCTCCACCGGCTAGGACTACGTCCCTATCTCTATTTCCCTGTCACCCCCCCTCTGACAAACCGCATCCCCCCAGCCCAGGTAGGACGATTTCGATTGGAAGGCCCTAGAAGACTGCCTCAAAGCATTTGGAGTCCCGCTATCTCCTTCTGGCCCTTCCCCCCAGTGATTCCTTCTTGGTTCTCATCGTCCCTTACCTGCCTCACCTCCGCCCTCAGAATGGCGGCCCCCACATCTCGTCCACTACCAGGTCTAAACCATGGTGGACCTCCCTCCTAACCGCCCTCCGCAAAGAATACACCAAAGGCACGAGAAAGGCCAATCGCCTCCGGACAGCACAGGCAAGGTCTACTGCCACGCTCTCTAGGAACTGGTACTTCAAGCCCAGCAAACGGGCCAAAGATGCCTACTGGGCCTACTCTCTCGCCAAAACCACCCAGACAATATATGGACAGACAAAAAGCTCGTCGCACCCCGACTGGCAACCGGCTTCCCCTCTCTTCCAAACGTATATGATCCCACCTCAATCAATGATGCCCTCCTCGCCCACTTCTTCCCGCCAAGAGCAGAACCCCCTCCCAGGGGAAGGCTCTCCCCCATAACCAACTCGTCTCCCCTCAAATAGGAAGAAATCTCCCTGGCCCTGGCCAAATCATCTCAGTCCTCGGCCCCCGGCCCAGATGAAATACCCTACTGAGTCAGGCAGAATGTCCACAAACCATGCTCCGACATCCTCCTACACCTCCTAAGGCCCCTTTTGACATATGGCTACCACCCCCCTTCGCTTAAGGTGGCGAACGGAGTCGTTCTGGACAAACCTGGGAAGGCTTCCTATGACTTCCGGGCCTCCTTCCGCATCACAGTACTACAAAAAATGATCTCCAAGATCCTGGAAAGAATTATGGTAGTCCGCCTCCTCTCCCTAGCCAGAGCATCTGGCCTGCTTCACCCTAACCAATGTGGATCGGTCCCTGGCCTAAGCACTTTCGACGTCTGCGTCGTCCTAGTACACGAAGGCAAGACCCTCCAACGCACCCACCGTATGGTGTCCTCCCTTTTCCTAGACATCAATGCCGGCTTTGAGAATGTCAACACGGTTATCCTCCTCAAAGGCCTCCTGGACAAAAACACCCCCAGATACATGGTCAACTGAGTCTCCTCCTTCCTTACAGAACGCAAATGTACCCTCGGCCACCAGGGCTCCCCAAAGACCCCATCCCCTGTCACGGTCGGGACCCCACAAGGGTCCAACATCTCCCCCCTACTCTTCCTTATATATGTGGCGCCCCTCTATACCGTCATAAAAGGAGCCCTTATCCTCTCATACCTTTACGACTTCGCCCTGACAGTCTCCTCCCCCTCCTATCCATTCAATGTGCACCGCCTTCTAAGCCTATTCACATCCCTCTGCCAGCGTGCTTCCACTTTGGGAGTCTTCTTTTCCATTCAAAAAACCGAACTCATCCATTGGCGCACCCCGAGCCAGAGGGGCACCACCAAATCCAACCAACCTGTCACCCTCAATGAGCAGATTTTCCACCTCTCTGAAGTCGTGAGGTGGGTCGGCTACTGGTTCTCCCCTCCCCTAAACTCCTTCCACCATTTTGAGAGACGCCTGGCCCTGGCCAACGCTGCCTTCGCTTTCCTAAGAAGGGTCGCCTCACCTTGGGCGGGTGGCCACCCATTTCTTACACACCGCCTCTCTATGAGGCTTATCCTCCCTATCCTCACCTACGGGACAGACCTCCTAGTACTGAACAGCAGCTCAATCAGTCGCATGAGCTCCCTCTGGCCCCGGGTCCAGAGATGGACCACCAACTGCTTCTTCGCCACGCCCATCCCTATACTAGCTAGGGAAGCCTGCCTCCCCCCGCTCGGCCCGTACTGCAGACACAAGAGACGCACCGTGGCGCTCAGGCTCTGCTCTTCACCTACCTCCTTAAATCCCACTGCTTCACGTCTCCCTCCCACCTTCCCCTCTCTATCTAGCTTCAGAGCCCCCGACTCCTGCCGATCTTTGGCTGCCGGCGCTGTTCCAATGTTCCAACCCCTCAACAGGAAGACGCCAGTACCTTCCCCCCCCAGAAGGAGACACCTCCCAATCGACACGCTCGCTCAAATCGCCTTCCCCCTAGCACAAGGTTTCTTGCATTTCCCTCAAATTACGAAATCCGCCCTCCCCGCAACGGAAAACATCCTCCCCCCAACCCTTATGGCCCAAACGTACTCCACCCTCAAGGAAAGGTCCCGAGCCCTACTCCTGTAAGACTGGGAAGAGTACTTCCCGCCCCCACCCCACTATACGTATACCCCCTCCTGGGCCCCCCACCCATTCATGGGGCTCGATAAGTTTGCCGCACATCAGGAAAATGGTTTTGCACGGACCACAGCGGTCCTGAACGCCCCTGAATACTCCTGGACCACCAGGGGGGGTTTTAGTCCCCGTGGTCCTGCCTGGTCCGCGCTGATCCACCCTGGTCCACTTCGCGTAACCGAGGTGAACGAACATGGACCAGGGGGACCAGCGCGGACCAGGGAGCACCAGGGGGACTGTAACCCCCCCTGGTGGACCAGGACATGTTTTTACATTTTCCTGATGCAAGCCCCATACATCAAATGCGCGCGGGCAAAAGCTACCGCCTGGCGAAGCCCACCTGGCGCGATGACGCTGCCCGCTTATCCACTTGCGCGCGATTTCAAGAAGCCCTAGAAACCTTCGAATACCCCATCCTACGCTGCCCAGCCAGGGCTGATGCTAGACACCGCTATCTAAGTGAGGTCGAAAGCCTCTCGCCCGAGAGCCCAATTTGAAACCTTCCCCCCTCCCTGTCAGCCCTCTGCCCCTTCATCCTAGACACTCAAACCGGGTTTCCGCCTAGCGACACCTAGCCCCCTCCTTAGTACCCATCCTGCCCCCTAAATCCCGACCCGCAGACACCCCCCACCCAACGACCTACAGTTCGGCAGGTTATATTCTCCTTCGTAGAATTTATCACTTGCGAAGAATGTTGCAATTTCCCTATATTGGTTATATTTTTGACAGACGAGGCCGACGGTTTGTGGCTTTACTACTTAGTACTATCAGAGCATGGGAAATGGTTTCTTTTCTTGTTTGTTTTTGCTTTATTGGTTTTCTTTTTTCCATAGCCACTGCTATATGAAGCTTTTTGTACCTTAAAACAATGAATGCATGTATAAAAAAGAAATGAAAAAAGGAAAAAAAAGGCCTCTTGGTTGAGACACAAACCATCTTCTCTATACCTCCAATGATTGAAATCTCAACACTACGAGAAATCATAGTCGGATCCATCCTTTCTTCAACACACTCTTAGTGAGCAGCACTCCCCCCTATGATGGACTCAGACATGGGCACCCATTTCCTAGGGCCTGTCCCATCCTCCTCTTCACTTTTGTTTTGCTTTCTCGCTTAACATTTGCAAGGTGAGCAACACACTCGCATCCATGTTACAGACGGCTGGGATCACAGTTCACAGTAGGAGAAAACTTTTCATCAGGCTATGGTCAATTTCTCTACTCTCTTCGATTACGTTTCGCTCGAGGCTGCCTAGTCCGACATGCACACGTTTCCGATAGTTCCTAAGATACTTCGGTCTACCCATCCTCTCCACCCCTCGGTTCCTTCCCCTGGCTCGGTTACAGTTAAACATCCTCTCATTAGCTGGCATTCTTACTGCCGAACGGTACCACCCACCCTTGGAGGCGGGCTCGGTCACACCCCTCGGTGACGCTCGGTCATTGTATTTAACTGCCTCCTTGGACGATGTCAATGCCTTCGGTTACGGAGTAATGTGATGGTTTTGCTTGGTTTTAGTGTTTACTGTCCCCCCATTCTGTGTTCTGTAGTTTTTGGCTAAATTTTCACAGTTGGGTTTCTGTTAGAGCACTCGGGATATAAACAGAGTTTCTTTTGTACTTTGTTTTAAGGGGGAGGAGCTTTCGGGTCCTGTTTTCCTATTGTCTCCAGCCTGTCATGTCGGTGATTTTCTTCTCTTGTCTAGTTAGCTGATAGGGGTTTTTTATCTTCGCGGTGGGATCATGCGGTTGGTTCCATACCAGAGGGACTTGGGATGATGGTTTTTTCCGGTGGCCTCTAGGAGGATTTCTTTGGGGTTTTTTCCTTACCATAGCTTACCGCTCCACGTAGCCTTTTGTACCCCGTAGTTGATAATCAAAAGCGCATGATATAAACAAAAAGAAAATAAAAATAAAATAAAAAGGCCTCTTGGTTGAGACATGAACCATCTCCTCTACACATCCGGCGATTGAAATCTCAACACCATGAGAAACCATCGTCAACATCCACCTTCCGCACTCTCAGTGAGCTGCAACTCCCTATGATGGACTCAGGCTTTGGCACCCATCTCCTAGGGCCTGTCCCATCTTCCTTTTAGCTTTTGTTTTGTGGTTTCCCTTATCATTTGCACTGTCGGCAACATCCTCGCGTCCCTGTTACAGACAGCTGGGATCACGGTTCACAGTAAGAGAATGGGTTTCACCAGGCCCCGGGCGATTTCTCTCTTCTCTTCGATTACCATTCGCTCAAGGCTGCCTAGTCAGAAACGTACCCGTTTCCGATAGTGCCTACGATTCTTGCGTCTACCCCTCCTCTCCGCTGCTTGGTCTCGTCCCGTGACTTGGTTACAGCTAACATCCTCCTCTCGCTAACAGCTCACTCTTTTGCCGAGACACCTTTCACAGCTGGTATGCTTACTGCCAATAGTACCACCCATCCCCGGCGGCGGGCTCGGCCGCACCCCTCGGTTACGCTCGGTCATGATATTGCACTGCCTCCTTGGACAATGCCAATGCCTTGGGTTACGAAGTAATGTGATGAATTTGCTTGGCTTTAGTGTTTACTGTCCCCCCGTGCTGTGTTCTGTAGTTTTGGGATGAATTTTCAAGGTGGGGCTTCTATTAGAGCACTTGGGAGATGAACGGAGTTTCTTTTGTTACTTTATTTTAAAAGGGGAGAAGTTTGCGGGTCCAGTTTTCCTGTTATCTCCTGCCTGTCGTGTCGGCGATTTGTTTCTATTGTCTGCTTAGGCAATAGGCGTTTTTTGTCTTCGCAGCGGGATTGTGCGGTTGGTTCCATCCCAGACGGACTTGGGATGATGGTTTTTTCTGGTGGTCCTAGGTGGATTTCTTTGGGGTTTTTTCCTTACCATAGCTCACCGCTCTACGTAGCCTTTTGTACCCCGTAGTTGTTAATCAAAAGCGCATAATATAAAAAACAAGAACAAAAGGCCTCTTGGGTGAGACACGAACCATCTCCTCTACACACCCATCGATTGAAATCTCAACACCACGAGAAATCATCGTCAACTCCCACCTTCCACACTCTCAGTGAGCTGCACCCCCCCCTATGATAGACTCCAACTTGGGCACCCGTTTCCTAGGGCCTGTCCCATCCACCCTTTCACTTTTGTTTTGCATTGCCTCTTAGCATTTGCATGGTCGGCAACACCCTCACGTCCATGTTACAGCCAGCTGGGATCACGGTTCGCAGTAAGAGAAAACCTTTCACCTGGCTTGGGTCGATTTCTCTGCTCTCTTTGATTACGTTTCGCTCAAGGCTGTCTAGTCAGACACGCACACGTTTCCGATAGTTCCTACGATGCTTGGGTCTACCCCACCTCTCCTCCGCTCGGTTTCGTCCCGTGGCTCGGTTACAGCCAGACATCCTCTCATTGGCTGGCACTCTTACTGCCTCTTTCCCCTGGGTTTACCCCTTCCCGGTGGCTCAGCTTGGCCACAGCCCTCGGTTACTCTTGGTCATAGTATAGTACTTCCTCCTTCACGGATGTCAGCACCTTGGGTTACCGAGTAATGTGATGGATTTGGTTGGTTTTAGCGTCTACTGTCCCCCCGTGCTATGTTCTGTAGTTTTAGGCTGAATTTTCACGGTCGGGTTTCGGTTAGAGTACTCTGGAATATTAATGTGGTTTCTTTTCTTATTATATCATAGGGGACCTTTCGGGTCCAGTTTTTCTATTGTCTCCTGCCTTTCGTGTTGGTAATTTATTTCTGTTGTCTACTTAGCTGATAGGGGTTTTTTGTCTTCGTGGCGGGAACGTGCAGTTGGTTCCACACTAGAGGGACTTGGGATGATGGTTTTTTCCGGTGGGCCGAGGAGGATTTCGTTGTGGTTCTTTTTTACCATAGCCACCGCTGCACGTAGCCTTTGTTCCCCGTAGTTGTTTAATACAAAGCGCATGATATAAAAAACATAAAAAGGCCTCTTGGTTGAGAAGTCATTCACGCGACCATCTAAGCTACTTTCCTACACTATACTTTTATCTTTTGACTTTACACTACCAGGCTAAGACCATATTGTCTCTCACGAACTTAGTGATATATTGTACGAGACAGGACTCTGTATACTCAGCTGTCATTATTCGTACCAACTTAAGAAAAGAGTGATTGCTACTGAGAATAGTGCTTACCTGCTGCAAGTATTGCCTGAAGGAAAGAGGATTATACCATCTGTGAACACCAAATCAGCAGCGCTGAAAGCACTAGAAACCATATGTAACAACTGGCAGTTGACCTAGCAAATACGTAAAACACTGCCTGTTCACGCCAGACCGGATATAGCCATGCATAGCCTATCACTCGGTATGCAACTGAAAGAATTGGCAGGGCAACAGGCTCAATCATGTTGCTGGCGACTCAGATAATCTCAAGTCCTGGACTCAGTACATTCTCACGAAGAGAGTTAGATGAAGTGAAGGAGTGCGCAATCTGAGTAAAAATTCACCTACAAAACTATCTTTTCGTACTCGTTCTTGTACTTTGGAGGAGACATACTGATCTATAGGACTTGACACTGACAATTTGGTACTCAGGCGTCAGAAAGATTACGTGAAATGAAAGAGTAGTCAACATGCTGGTTGGTGTAAATCTAGCTGCAAGAGGTATCGGTTAGCGATGAGGGGTTGCTCGGGAGACACTCGCTACGCCAAAAGAAGACTATGATTATCTACCCTCATTTCCGGATATCGCATTGGAGTGCTGGGTGCCTTACAACCTGTATTCAAGGGGCTTGCGAATATGCTGAAGCAGTTTCTCTGTTCATGCGATACCAGATATAGACGCGGACAGGCTATCACTCAGTATTTGAGTGCATGAATTGGCTGAGGAACGGGTTTTGAGGATGGTCAACCTTGCCCTCGTGACGCAGACAATCTCAACTGCAGGAAGGCTCAGCACAAAGTCGTGAAAGAGGAATAAGTTGAAACCGAGTTATCGCTCATCTCATTTGCCACGCCTCAAAATTCTTGGCGGCATGTACTCTCATCTCAGGACGCCCAATCAGCGCAGCTGAACCCATGTAAAAATATCTAAAAAGTCTTGGCGGTATTAACCTTCATCTCCTGATGTCCAATTAGCCCAGCTCGACCCAATGTAAAAATAAGTACTAAGATCACTGCCTAGCGATAGACCCATGCAGTTTGTGGACGCTAGCCTAGATAACATCCTAGAACGAGATGTGCGCCAATTACTAATACAAGAAAAATCCGAAAGGTAGCGAATACCTACTCCCAATGCAACTTGTAGGTGCCCTCCGGGTGTGATTACAATTACTCTTATACAAGCGACAACAACCCACGAAAATCCAAAGAATGCCAGACGACTAGAAAAGATGTATGAAAACACAAGTGGAATTTGAGTGGTGGAAAACACGTGAAGATAGTTATGTTCAGCAACGTCTGCGGTGACTTTGGCCTCGATGGGAGATAGGCATTGGGGTTTTAAGCTAGTCGTGCTGTTTCAGACTTGATGTGTCAGCTTGGCTTTTTTTTGTCCCACCGATGGGTATCGTATTGGGATGGGTACTAGCATCCCTAGTAGTTCCAGCTTCCGGAGTTTGCTGGGATGCAGGAGGGCTTGTGATACCGGGAGGAACGATTATAGGGGCAGGAGCAGTAGTGGTCGTAGGAGCAAGCGGGGCAGTCACTGCTAGTGTTAAGGTCTTGGGTGTGGGGGTAGGGGACGTCGCATGATAAATATCGTGATCCTCAGATTGATCATTTTGGGAAACAGGGCTATTGATTGTGCCATCATGGCCACAAGCGTGACGCCGATACTCTCTTGGTTTGGGTGCTAGAGTCGCTGGTCCAGGTTCAGACAGCATAGTCGGTGGTCAAGGCTCAGCCGCCAGAGCCTCGGAATTCCTTAATAGGTGCATCGCCCAGGGATTCACTTGGACAAAATCCCTCATTAATCTGAGTTGTTCTTGCTCCAATGCCTAGAGCTCCCTGTGCCTGTATCCCTATATTCTGAAACCTATGTATGTCTTCCAAGTGGATCAGGAATGGGAGTGGGGTCCCTCATATATCTGAGTTGTTCTTGCTCCGACAGCTTAGAGGGCACAGTGTCTGGCTCCGCATGTTGGGAGTGCTGGGTACGTCTTCTAGGAGCATTACGAATGGGAGGACAGTCGCTTTCTGAGTTTCCCCTACGTGGGAGTTCATGAACATCCTTATTGTCCTCCTAGGTGTTTCATTAGCCATAGAGATTCTATTAAGATATTGAATCAAATGCACATAGGACACAAAAATCTGCAACAACAATGATATCTTTACTATGATTGCAATTACTAGTACGGTGGGAATTACTAGCAGGTGCCCGAGTATCTCCCGAGGTTTCCTTGTCGGTGTAACTGTCCTCACGCAAGCTATCATTGGGATGACATTCGTCGTGTTTGCCAGAGCTGTCATTACGGCCATCGTCGCTAGGATAATTCTCTTGTATGGTATCATCCATATGCCCTAAGCGATCTGAGACCTTTTGATTAAAAAAAGTATATTGTCCGGAAGCAGGTACAGGGCTCTTCTCTCAGTTCCTGCCCAGATCCTGACTTGACTCCAGGACTAATAGATCTAGAGGAACTTTGCTCGGATTGGCGAGAAGACATGCCTGGATGTCACTAACTCTATATAAAACTATGAGCTCAGAGATAAGGAGAGGATTGGAGAGTTGCTGGCACAATGAGCTGGCTCTGTGCCTAGTCGCCCCGATGAGATATTGAGGATAGCCAATTGCGTCTTCTACATATTGTCGCTTGAGAACCTGGAGTAGGGTTTTTATGCCGGGTGATGCCAGGACGCCACACGCGATCTCTTCACCTGGGTTGGTGGTATACCCGAGGTGGTTCAAGAAAAGGTGGTTAGCTTTATGGGTCCCAATCCGATGAATAATGTGGAGCCTTATCCCCCTATTGCAATATGGAGAAGCCCAATCGCATTGAACTGCTAGAAAAAGGTAGTTAGTACTAGTCGCCGAATAGTGAAACGTATCATAACTGACGATGAGAACTCACTCTGATATTCCGTGTCAGGATCCAATCAAGCTTCTCGGTGCTCCACCTCGAGACGATCCATCGTTACCTGAAGCTTTCTACATATATTCCTGACTAAGTGTCTTAATTGGCATTCGACTTTTGCAACGTCTTCTTGGGGGTGCTTGTTTTTTTTATGTCCAATCTAGACTTTGACTGGGGGAAGGGAGCTTGCGAAAATAATGACTGAGTCCAATTGATCGTCAGTTAGGGACCCAGGTTTTCATGAGAGCACTGTGATGTAGGTCTTGATTTGATTGCGCCACGTCGTTTAAGGGCCCTTGCGCCCGTCGCGGTTGCAGAACCGACACAAGACTTTGGCCTACAAAATCTCCCCATTGCGTGCCCCGCTGATCCCACCTACAGTTAGGACCCTATATCAGCAAAAGTTCACATTTGACCCCCATACCTCATGAGGGATAGGGGGTATGGGGGGCCAAATTATAAAACTCAAGTTGTTGGATCTCTCGTCCATGCCCCTTAACTCAGGAATAAATCCGGGGTTACGGGGCATTCATTTTAGCGTCGGTAATTTGGTTGTCATGCAACGTTTTCTGGAAGCACTTCGTCCTCTTTGAGCCATTGCACGGTCCATCCGGGCTTGACTCTTCTACTTTAGTTTATCCGGCATTACCTCTCGCGCCGGGAATTGTTCCGTTATTGATTTCTGCCCCACGACTCAATCATGCTTCCCCACAGCCCAAACACGCTGTTGTATGGTCCATTCCAGCTTTGACCCTTTCCCCTGTATTTCATCCGGTATTACATCTCGCCCCAGGAATTGTTCCGTTGAGTATTTCTGCCTCACGACTCAATCATGCTTCCCAACAGCCCAAACACGCCGTTGTCTGGTCCATTCCAGCTTTGACCTTTCCCCTTTAGTTCATCCGGCATTACCTCTCGCACCACGCATTGTTCCCTTGTTGATCCAAACATTCTGTTCTGAATTTCCGATTGATAAACTCGGTGCGACTACGAGCCTCCGTAACGGATTGTTCCCCGTAGTTCTTCTGCTTTCCTAATTCTCGCTTATTTCTCCCCTTCCTCCTTGTCTTTGCTCCATGACCTAATCCAGCCCCAATAATTTCTCCGTGTATACAATATCTAAGCGGACGCTATTGGTCGCTTTCGCGACGAGGACCATCTATTATTTAATCATGCGTGGCCTTGCGCTGGCTTATTCCTTCACTGTTCTCGCCTTCCTACCTTCTTCATGGCTGTATGGGACTTTCCTTCGGCCGCAAGCGACTTTCCCCTGATGTCTTTTTCACAAAGTGGGTTGAAGTCTAACTCTAAGTGGCATATTCAAAATAATAATAATAATAATAATAATAATAATAATAATAATAAGCTCTTTTATTTGTTTATTTTATTTAAATCTACATTTGTCCCAAATAGGACGTTACGCATCCCCATTCAACTCCTCTTCGGGAGCCTCAACTGCCTCACCCGCTTCGGGATCTGAATGATCGTCCTCCATCTCGCTTTTCGCATCGCCTGAAATCTGCAAATCCAAATATACTGCAGCTTCTCTGTCCTCCAGTGGGGCACGAGACTCCTGAACCGGTATCAATCCGCCCTCCCGCAGCATTTTCTTAATACTTTTTTTTGTATCTTCAACGAGTTTATCTCGCACTCCTGGCGGCAGTCTTTGCCAGGTAGCACGCTGTCGAAGATAGACATCTAAACTTTCTAGTGAGTATGATAGTCTTTACAACGGCGGATTTGAAACTTTAAACGAGTCAATACTAACTTTGTGCTGTCAGAGCGGAAAAATCTGGAGGTGGAACAAATGATCCGGAACTCCAAGCCTTCAGAGAATGATACAGACATGCCGTGGTAAGGCATATCAGGACGTCGTTAGTACGATTAAGAAATGATATATCGGTCCTCCCTGGCATTCTCGAACCCCGGTACCACTTGTGAAACAAGAGTTTTGCTATCTCTGGCGCAGAAAAGTGCCAACCACAGTCCTGTCTGCGTAAGCCTTATCTCGTCTCACCGGGGAAGATCTGAGTTTACTAACTTGTTGTTTACTTGGATGGCATGTAAACCGATCATTTTCGAGCAAATAGGCAACTCGCGCCTTTATTTCGGTTGGTGGTTTTTGCGAGAAGTCATTCAGGTCCTCAATCATGTTCTTGCTCTCTGAAAGGAGATGTGACCTGGCGCTAGATTGCATCGATTTCAACTAAATATATCCAATTAGCTGTGATCAGTCTCCAATATGACGTTCTTTGTCAATTAAAGGACTTACAAAAGTCATTGCCCGCCTTTCCATTACCCTATTTCCCCAACGTAACGTTCTAGCTGCCTTTACCCAATAACCTTCCAGAAGTGTATCGTTTTTGGCAGGCTTTACAAAGGGATTAACAAACCACATATGATACCGGACCATATTTGCTGCGTTCTCAAAGATGATCCTCGCCTCACCCTGCAATGTATTGCTTTTTGCCGATAGTGTGATAGGGGTCCCGATATTAGACTCTGGAAAGTCACCATCAGCTATACTGTGTCGTGAATGGGACGGCATAATTTCTTCCTCCTCTGGCGTATCAGGAATATAGGGTGAGAATTGTGATGAATGGTCTCTGAGATGGCCGGAATATAATTGTGCTGCCTGCTCTTGTGATGCAAGCCCCTGCGAAGAGCCATTTAGAACCCCCTCTGAAGGGCCATTTTGAACCGGCGTTGGGGGGTCCTCCGTACTCTTTCTTATAAGCATGTCAATTGAAAAAATTATTAGATTTACATACATATCTTAACTGGCTCCTGACTCTCCGTGGAAGTGGCTGCAGGAGTGGTTCAGCAGGAGGTCGTTCGTCCAATCGGCGATGTCTAGGTGGAAGGTCATCATAGTCACTAGCTGTAGATTGCTCTTCCTCAAAATGAACTGGTCGTTGTATTTCCGGTTCTGACGTTGAAATATCCGCGAAGGCTACTGGAGGTCTCGACCATGATGCCTGGGCTCGGGGGGCTAGTCCTACTACTCTGGTCAAGAATGGGATATTTAAGTTTTGGGAGAGCTCACATTGGCCTCCAGGAGGCGTGACTGACCTCTGCTCGTGTTTCCATTCATGATTGCGCCTTTATATGAAAGAACTAGAGGAGAAAAAGGAATTAGATGTAGAGATTAAAGTCGAACAGGAATCGAACTCACGGCGTAGTATTGGGGACAAACAGCGTCGTATTGCGGACGAACAAGCTTTATGTTATTCTTACTACACGGACTCCTAATTATGACCCAAGGTCCGTGAGAATCATTGGCATGGGCTCGGACTATCCTACAGCCATTTGGCCTCCGTATGTCTCAAAGGCTACGTGCACGGTTGGCTCCGAGCCGAATAGAGACTCTCTATTCGGCATTGCCGGGACAGGCTTTCATATGCGGGGCTGGGCTGAACATAACTTATCATTTCAAAAGATTGAATTATACATACTAGGATAGGATAAAGGATCAAAGGGACGTTTAGCGTCCCAGAAAAGCTTTCTATTGCACTCAACTAATTCTAAAAATAAAAAAACTACTAAAAACATTAAAATCTAAAAATACCGGGTAAAATATAGGAAAGCCGGATGACAGCGCAAACAAAATTAAGAGAGTGATTAATAGATAGAAGCAAAGCAGAAGAAAAGAAGCAAAGCCCGTAAAACTAAAGAACAATTACCCAAAGGCTCAAAGAAGACGCAGTCCGGCACAAAATGAGTCCCAGAAAACCCAACAAATGTAGAGAAACGAGAGCAAAACAAAGTAAGAAAAAACCCGTGAAACAAAAGGGAACCCACCCGAACGACCCAAGAACACACTACCCGGCACAAACAAGCCCTAACCCCCCCCCGGCGCCGAACCCATCGATAGAAATGAAACCAAAACCTAAGAAAGCCAGTGAAACAAAAGAAAAAACCACCCAAAAGCCCAAAGAAGACGCTGCCCAGCGCAAACTAACCCTAGGCATTGCCCCCATTGCCTCCATTGCCCCCATCACCCCCATCACCCCCATTACCCCCACCGTTATCATCAGCGCCTTCCTCAATAGAGTTATGTACTGACACTTGCACCCGGGAGGTGGATTCCCCGGGGGAAGAGCCACCATTGAGACATCTTGTCCTGCATATCGGCTTATATACGCCGGCCCATGGCTCACTCGAGCGCGCAAAATCAGTTCCCGAGAGAGGGTCTGGAACCTAACAACCCTACGATCATTGCTCAGAATTCTCCTCTGCCAGCCTTTGTGCGACCCAGGAAAGGCTCTTCTGCACCTTGCATGGCGCTCCACATCGTACTCCTCATCAGAGTCAGATTCTGGCTCACTGTAGAACTCGGCGAGGTCGAATTGGCCGTGGAAGAGATAGTTCCGGCCCTGCCCAACAAGAGGTGTATTGGGACAAACAGGGTCCCCACCATCAAGAGGGGAAACAGCTGCTCGGTGGAGGAAGCAGGTGACAGTAAGGGCGGAGCACTGGGAGAGACGAAGCCAGGCATTCCCCTGATCGTGGTTCATCAATTCGATCTGGTCGGCGCCATCGGGAGTGACATTCAGGCATTGAATGTCGCCGAGAATTTCAATGAACTGCCGAGGGTGCTCGCCGTCCTCTACGTACTGACAGGCAGCTTCGACGAGCTCCTGTAAAGTCTAGTGCCTGAAAACTGCCAGCCAACCCTTGTTTGGCATAGCGTTATTACCACGGTTTATCCATGGGAGCTGGTAAGCCTGCCTAGGCACGGCACCTGTGGTCGAAATGAATATTATTCGTACCGGTTTCTCCTCGTGAAGGGTCGGTTGGGGACGAGCAAGGGCCCTTTCGTCTATCGATCCGGATCCAGATGCACCGCCCGCGCCCTCATCTCCCCCCTCTTTCTCGGCATGGGAATTAAGTTTGGCATTCCTATGCGACTAAGCTCCCTTCTTCAGGACGTCCATGATGAGAGCATCCAGACCAACATGTGAGGCCCGATGTTGGCTGTTCCGGGGGAGTTGAATTTGGCTCGGAAGCCTCTGAGAGCAATGTGTGCGATGTCTCCGTCCTAACTTCGTTCCACAAAGTGTCACCGGCCTGCGTGCGAGAGGTGATATTCCTCTCATTGCACTTCTGGAGAATGTATGTGCGAAAGGCGCGGTATCTCGTCCCGTCAATGGTTCGTCCCTCACCAGTGAAGGTGAGCTGAGTCTGGAAGATGGCAGTTGTGACACGACCACGACTACGAATCGGAGGCATGCTATTAACCAATCAGATTCTCTGTAAAAAAGACTAAATGGGAAGCGAAGAAGTCTAACCTGAATTAGGCGAGGATGTTTTGGCGTGCAGAAGATGACGGGAAATCCCAAAGAAATCTATCAAATAGCGATCAGTAATGATTCCATCTTGGGAAAGGTTCAAATGAGACAAATAGAAGACTAACTATAGGGGGGATAGCAGGCGAAAACGGGGAGCCGCTAGTGTATCTAGAGAATAGTGGTCAGCTATGTTTCATATTAAGGCTTTAGAAGTGCTCGTACGAGCCGTGCACAAGTTCATTCAAGAACTTACGCAGCACTTCATCGTACCCCAGAAGGAAGTGAGAAAGACCAGGCCTCGGGTTGGTATCTCTAGGAGGCCGAGAAGGAAGGAAAGAGACGAATTGTGGCACAAATTACTTTTAGGAGGTAGAAGTTATCGAAAAGCTTCGCTTCAATTAACAGTAAGTTACTAGTATTCTATGGATATCAATCAGTATAGCCTACGAAAGCCTGAGAACGGCTCATTTCGGACTTAGGAACCGCGGACAGACTTACCGGTATAGTTGGTGTGAAATGTGAGTGAGACTGTATGATGCGGAAAACAGGTCTCGTTTATATATAACGTATCGTTGTGAAGGGAAAAGTTGCTTTTGGAGGACAAGAAGGACGATGAGAAGCTGTAGATTATTAGAAGGTAATGAAGGAGTGGAGAAGGAAAATCGCGGGTAGCGAGGGGTTTATATAAGGAAGAGCGTACTATTCAAGCTGTTTGTGTAGTATCAAGAGTTCTAACAACTCAGACCAGTTTGAAAGAGACTGTTAAACATCCCAACTTGAACGTAGAACATCCTTCTGTGCCTGTACAAAAAGTACAGATGTACAGTTGCCGTGAGGCAAACATGTAACAAGGTAAGCTTGTACACTTGAAAAGGTGGGTTGAACAAACATGAACAAGCTTTTCAAGAGTGCTTTAAGGTACAACGATGTAATAGGCAGGCTTGTGACTACCCCTGCTTTCTTGATGTGGGTTCGGATAAGGAATATTAGGGTATGGTAGATGAGCGCTTGCCATTAGGTTTGGCCCTCTCAAAGTCTGCAATACGCCGAATAAGCACACCTGAGGTTTAGGGTATAATTCGCGTTGCTTATCATTTTTTAAAAAGTAATCGTAGATATAAGTGTTAAGTAAGGTCTTCTCGAGATTTGTAGGAGTCTGTCGTGGCTCTGGGCCGTCGTTCATGTTCATGCTGCAGGACCTTAACGCCTACCTGGATTTAGTCTGAAAGCTAATGTGAAAAGGGAGTTTTGAGCCGCAGAACGTCATTCAAGTACGAGTACTAGTACAATCCTGCTCAGGGGAAGGTGAGACCGACCCGAACAGTTGGCCTTTGAATTACAAACAGGCCACACAAACACCTTAAAGTTTTTCAAGTTCTCATATTTTTTCTATCCCTTGAAATATCTCGAATTTACTGAACAGACGGTGTGACGACGAATTTCGTCCTATTTGCACCTTTTTAGGTACAATAACATCTATCTATAGCACAGTTCGGTCAAGAACTAGTTATTCAATTACCACACGCGTTCAAGCACAGTGAGATCAGTCTCGAAAAGTAAGTTTGATTTTCGCGTCTCTTTTGTGCTGTGTATCAAATCTAATTTCTTGCAGAATGGTACAAGAGTCTCAATGCCCGTACTGCAGAAGAAAATACAAGTCAAGTACCTGGTACCGGAAGCATATGGAAACAGCGCATTTTGACTTTGTACAGCCTATTTGCGACGAAGAACGGCATGCACGAATCCCCAGCCTGCCGACTCTGACCTAACCTCCAATCTACTCGGGGAAGAATTTAGTACAGCTGAAACGAATATTGAAGCAAATGAGTTCGATCTCTACGTAAACGCTGCCGATTCGGACGTGGAAAGTCTTAATTATTCAGACACTGAGGAAAGCACACCATTGGTTGGACTACCGATACCGACGACGCACCCCACTGCGGGAAGGTCACTACGGACGTTGTACAGCCGAAAGATCTGAAGATGAGATGTGGTCACCATTCAGAAGCAAGAAGGACTTTGAGCTTGCTCGGTGGTTTATCGAAGCAAAGGTACCAAAGGATCACATGGATAGATATTTCAAGAAGGACTTGGGCCTGAGGGCAGTAATATTAACTCTGGTTATCGGCTCCTTGATGCCGTTGATCAGTTGGAATCAGGTATGGGAATGAAGAGCTGGAAAGAGGGGTTTGTATCGTTTAGTGAAGCTGTAAGTAAATGCACCCTACAACGTCCTATTCTAACCGAAAGTAGGAAATTTCGGACGAGGAAGGACCAGACGAAGCTTCCGTAAACAGAAATTCTTTTTCCGCAATCTATTGATTGTGCTAAATATTTACTTGTCAAAGATGTTTGCTCAAGATTTAGTTTACGCCCCTGTGAAGGAATGGAATAGCGAAGAACCACCTCAGAGAGTTTATTCGGAGATGCATACCGCTGATTGGTGGTGGGAGACACAGGTAGGTTCAAATACGACGTTCCACGGCGCTTCCATACCGTTTACTAGGACACAAAATTAACAGCCAGCAAAGGATGAATTACCGGATGGAGCAACACTCGTACCAATCATATGTTCCTCAGACGTTACTTGTTTGACCAATTTCTCGGAGATAAGAAAGCCTGGCCAATCTACATGACAATTGGAAATATCCTATCGAGTACACGGAAAAACCCTCGAAACATGCAACCGTTCTTTTGGCGCTTTTGCCCGTCCCCCAAAGATGCTGGGCGTAGCAGCAAGAGATGCACGGCAAAGGCAGGTCAACAATGAGATTCTTTGTGATTTGATGGAAGCGATCTTTGCGCCAATTGTTGCACTAGGGAACTCCGGACTTGAGGTTGAATGCGCCGATGGAAAGGTCCGATTGTGTTTCTTACGCCTCTCGGCGTGGATTGCAGATCACTTGGAAAATGTAACATTGCACGGTATTCAACAAAATCAGTGCGCTGTCTGTGACGTTCGACCGAACAGCTAGGGTCTCATTTGAGACGTTCTGCAGCCAGACGAGATTATAGGAAATCCCAACATCTCTTCAACAAATACTGTGAAAACGACCAGCAGGCCAAGCAACAACTAACAGATTGTGGTTTCAAATTGCTTCCTAGCGTCTTTTGGGGGCTTCCGAACGTTCAGCAATCCGACCTGCCCAAACCAGATATTCTCCATGTCGTGTACCTGGGAATATTCGAAACACACCTTATGAAATGGGTTATCGGATTTCTAAAGAAATACAAACGGCTACAAGCATTCGATGCTATCTGGAAGAGTTTAGATGTTTATCCTGGCTATTCCGCGCTAACAAAGAGTACAGTCGGATCTCTCAGTGGACCGGAAAAGAGATGAAGAATCTGGTTAAAGTGATACTACCATGTTTTGCAGCCTCCCTACGTCGTCCGAGTGCCGCAGAACGTCCCATATTCACCAAAGCTCTAACCTGTGTCCGGTCGATTGTCGACTTTACTCTAATGTCACAATATACAAGCCATACCGATGAGACGATTCAATACTCGAACAGTTCCTTAAGGCCTTTCATGATCACAAAGTCGTTTTTAAGGAGTACCGAAAGGATAAGTCCACTGCCAGGAAAGTGAGAGAGGTCACAGCCAGAATTCGAGGTGAGCATAGTGAAGTACTTAATCAACACTGCCTTTTGGGAGCTACATTTGCCAAAAGACGTCGCATTGCGGACGAGCAACGTCGCGATTTGGATGGAATTGTTGCAGATATATATGATGAGGATGTAGACTTTAACTTTGTTAAGATACATCTGTTGAGTCACTTCGGGGACCATATACGGCGCTTTGGGAACATTCAAATGTATTCTACCGAGTGGGTGAAACAAGTCACAAAACAATAATCAAGGAGGGCTATCAGCGGTCAAATAAAAACGATGCAAGCCAACAAATACTACGATCATATTCTAGACTTGACAGCTTCAAAATTCATGAAATGAATATCAAGCGGATCTATCGCGTCCGATTCGAGAGGAAGTACGGACAAACAGCACAAACGGCAAGTCGGTTCAGTAACTAAACAACCAATGGGTTTCACACCAACCGTGGAACCATTTCCCAGCTCTACCAGAGTTTGAGAAATTTTCCGGACCTTTTAATCGATTATTATCGACGGAAGTCGTCTGTTAGCCAATATTTTGATGTGGATTCGGTTAAACAGTTTCCAGTTGAGATATGTCGGCTTTTACGTGTCCCGGTAGAGAACTTTCAGGACGACAGGGAGGTCACTTGGCACCTGCTTCGGTGTACCGGAACCCAGCGTTGGAGGTCAACAGGGAGAGCAGAATGATTGGGTATGGGTGGATTTGGGTAATAGAAGTATTTATGGAGCACTAAAAGGCTGTTATCCAGCCCGCTTGGTTTCGATAATGAAAGTTTGAGACCCAAGAACGGGTTTCGTAGATAGACTGGTATTAGTAGATAGACTATATGTTGAGAACTCGGGGAAGCACTGCGATATCACGGGACTTGTTACTGTTACTTTAGGGACGGCGAAAGGCACAAATGAAACAACTGAGATAGTCGTTATTATCAAACGGATCATGGGCATGGCGCATTTAGTACCCGAGACTAGTGGTACGGATAACAACCGCTGGTATGTAAATAGTAGGATTGATTTAGAAATATTTAATAGAATTTATTGAAAACTTTATAGTAGAAACAAAGAAACAAAAAATGGTTTGAAGGGGACGCGTAGCGGTGTATTTTGAGACACCTAAGGATATCAATAGTGAACTAACCGAGGCGACAAATAGGTGTGCTACAGAAAGGCAAAGCGAATCATGAATGTCAGGAGAAGGACCAGAAGAGGCACAAAAGATAGGGGCTTTAGTGATATAAAACACATTTGGCAAGCATACTTTGGAAACAGAAGGGATTGTGGGGCCGGTACAGGGGTAGAGAGTAGATGTTATGACCTGAAGAACGTCCCCCAGGGGACGAAATCCATAACGGCGAAATCAAGGGAAGAGAGAGTGAGCAAAGTGCGATAGGGGACGCTGAGAGGGACGAGGATGTTCCGGACGTGCACAGGTACAAAGCGGACGCACAACAGCCAAAATGGGCTGGATGGAAATGCAAAAAAAGCACAGGGGTCAGTTAAGTGAGATCTCCTCACAAGTGGCGCAAGCGAGGGGCCACCTGAAAAAGAGGATGATTAATGGCGCCGAAGCCATGTATGGGGCTTTCAGAAGGCCTGTTGGGTCTTTAGGAAAGGCGGTAATTGAATGCGGGATAGGAGGGACCGGGGGAGGTGGTATTACTAGCAGATACAGGGAGATATGTAGGTAATACATGAGGGAGTTCTTTTTTTTGCTGATGTACTTTCCGGTATATGCGTAGTACTGGGTGTCTGCATTTATCCAACTTGAATCCTTCACCGCCGGTTTAAATGCAGGCTTTTTGTCCAATATTAATAAACGACTGTCCACGTAACTGTTAGTTGATTGATTGACTCTACAGAATCGGTTGTCTTGATAATATGGCGGAATTCTTACGTTCTCGACGCCACACCGGCAGTCACAGCTATTCGCTCGTTGGGTTTTCTTCACTTCACACTGGTGGCTGCGTCTTCTGCGGGTGTTGGGATGGCATAACATCAGAGAGCGACAGAGATGTTAAAATAATGCACTCCTGAATTGATATAGAGATATTCCTTACTTAGTCTGTTGTGCCAGTGTTTGTATTTATTTCAACATTGCCATTAGATGCGTGGCGTAAGAACAATTTGTAAGAACTATTCTTCAAGATAAGTAGGAGGTTTGTGTAAATTCAAGCTCCAGCTCTTCAAGCGTGTGGCATCGTGGGTATTCGAAGAAAGGCTATCACATAAAGGATTGATGAGGGGAGACGATCAGTTTCTGTGGAACTGAGCGTGGGGAGACCCTGGGGCAGGATGGCCTTCTTATACTCCTCGTATCAGTAGACAACCAGAAAGGAAGTGTGGCGCAGCATGACTCTACTTTAAATAGAAATTTGCCCGTCAAGGGGATCGCGAGCGCGATATGGGGGTAGCCCTTTTGGGTAAGATATCAATCAGTGTTGTATGTTCAATAGGGGTTTAAGCCGTAATAATAGCGGTGAAACTACAATGCGTGAGGTCGATACCCTTCAATGTCAAAGTCTTGGCATACCAGTGTGGACACCCCCCTATGGCATATCATATATACACTGATGATACACTATCTAGAGTGAACATCCTTTCGGCAATATTATGAAACTAAACTACTATCACATGCCTAAGTGAATCTAGTAAACAATCTACATGCTGCACTTATCTCTGAACTTATCACGAAATAGAAACAGAAACAAACATCTCTATTCAATGGCAGTACAAACCGCTGACCCACTGCTCATCTAGTTTGAACAGGGGAACAATTCACCCTTGCATGAAAGTCTTGCATGGCACTTCTAACCTTCACTTACGACCGAATCCTCTCGCAACCTCTTTCGCTCAGGATTCTCCCAAGTTTCGTCATCGAACTGAGTATCACACTTCCATAACTCTATTGCTTGCAAAAACTCATTCATACAACTCCAGTGTAGTCTCTTGGGTGTTTCATCGTCGCAATATCCTGTATCGAAATGAGCCCCACCCTTGCTCTCTTTATCGAATAGAGCACGAAGATAAAGCAAGTCCAATGTCAGCTGTCGATTCAGCAAACTCGATAATTTGAAGGCAAACGGGATACTAATCGCCGCCGATTCAGCGCATTCCCCCACAAGGGAGGGCAATATTCCAGTCATGTCCTACGATTCATGTGCAGATTCCGAGGACAAAATATTTGACGTATCATCCCCGGTCGGTTCCTCTTCCACACGCTCATCACCCTGCCCACCATCATGTCCGGCCTCTAGTTCCAGTTTTCAAAAATGCGGCTAGCCTATACGTGTCCCCTGGATGTCATGAGCCCAATGGTGGACGGCTTGTGGATCGTTATACAAGAGGCTCCTAGGTTCTACAATTTCTGGTCTCTCGTTATTCCCATCATGGTAGCAATACATAAATGGTTGAGGGGGTCTTCAAGACCTGAATTAGACAGAAGTCAGGTGCCTAAGTCTTCATCGCACCCGACATCAGCAAAAAACAAATCTGTCTTTTGTGCTTCACGGTGAGCCATGTCGTTGAGTTTTATGTTTTGGCTAATCGCAAGTTACCCCAGTTAATCATGATGCTTCCAATTATATCCTCTAATAACCTTATACAAATCTTAATTTTAGCAAAATATGAGCTATTTTTATCAATATCTTATAGACATTTTACATTACAAAGTTGTATATTATAAACTCAAATTTCTCAACTTCAGTATGTAAAAGGTACATGAGTTCTTAATAAAATTGCTCATATTTTGCAGAAAACAGAATTAATATCATCTTCTTTAGTCAACCTAACGGGATTTTTAATATCACGATCATAGGACTCACGATGTGCCAAAATGTAAAACTCAACACATGAGGCACAGGGGGCAGGCTGTTTTTTTGCTGATAGATAAAGATATAATCTATGAAGGTTAAAGACTGATTGGAAGATCTGCTCAGCCTTCTACCACCTTCTCTAGTAGCGCCAATGATGTAGCCAATCCGGCGGTGAGTTAAGATTCTATAAATGTTTGCTGAGAGTACACGGATGTCATAGCAATGTAGCTCAGCAAACTCTACCCCAGCGATGTGGGGGGAACACCAATTGAGTACTCGTGGGTTTGCAGGGACGTTTACCTTTGCCCTTTGTTCCACTGACAGCCCCAGGGCACGTCTCAATGGCAGGACATAAGCTATACACATGGCACGTGGGCTCCCAAGTAGAGCGCTGGATTCTGTATTCTCTTCGTTAGTAAGTGAAAGCATGAAATATGCAGATAATTTAGAAAACAACTAACCTGTTGGGATAATCTTGGCCATAGGGGGATTTGCTGTAGCGGGCGGTCCAATTGGTGGTGGAGCAGGGTTGTTAACTGGTGATGCACAGTTATCAACTAGTATCACATGGTCGTCAACTGGTAACACAGGGTGATCATATGATAATGCAGAGTTATCAACTGGTAACGCAGGGTCATCAACTGGAGGGGCAGGGTCAGCACCCGGTCGGGGACGTAGAGGGGGTGGTTCTGGCCCTTGGTTGTTCCCGGGTGGATCAGGAAGAGGGTTCCCCTGGGAAGTCTTTTGCCAGTGGGGAAATAGGGCTACGTAAGGTATGGAGGGTAGTCCTTGCGCTAGGTTTTTTCGCAGGTGGAGTGGGAGGAGGGTTCCCTGGGGGAGCGTTTTCCCAGTGGGAAAATAGGGCTAAATGAGGTACCGGGAGTGGTCCTTGGGCTTGGTTGTTCTCAGGTGAAGCTGGAGGAGCGTTGGCCAGGGTAGCATTTTGCTACTTGGGAAATAGGGCTACATGAGGTGTAGGAGGTGGTACTGGTGCTTGGTTGTTCCCTGGTGGATAAGGAGAAGCGTTGCCTGGGAGATCGTTTTGGAGAACTGGGGCTACATTCGGCACACCTGTTGCAAGACCCCAGTGAGCTGGGACGTTTATTGGGAGTAAATTCGCCAGAACGATCACCTGCACAAAGGGGACTCCCAGTAGACCGTGGGTGGCACCAGCTCCCTGAGTCTTTAGGTTGGTAAACAACTTTCTCACACAGTCCTTAACGAGTTGAATGACTGCCACATCGATATCCTGCATACGAGCCAGATTATTCGCAGCTGATGCTGTGGCGAGTGCATCACATGCAGGGCGCAATGTCCTCATACCTGCGACGATTGGGTAGAAGTCAGCGTCAGGATCAATACTCGCCCTGACTCCCGACACATCCTTTCTTGCTATTATCAAATCTTTGTCAAGGTCCCGCCATTCTGTATAAACTGGGTCCTTGGGAATAGCAGTGAACCCCATATTCGATTTATGAGCCCTAATTAATATACTGTCCAGAATCGAGCAACTCATACTAATTTGCCCTGCAAGAGAGTTCAGCGGAAGTTGATAGGTCATCCCCGGCCGAGATCCCTGGCCCACTCCCGGATTCGCGATGTGGCCGTAGTCTATATTGTTGATATTTTGCGCCATGCCGATTGAATTTTGGTCTATATAGATAGTCTTCTGAAAGATATGAGTCTTATATTGTGAAGATGAGGGATGCTGTGGATATTGGTGAATATAGTGGGCATTGTGAGATTATTCTTGGTATGATCTCCCTTCTGCTGGGATCAACGCACATTCTATATACAACACGCAAATGTTCATGAGAGGTTGTAACCATCATGAATTGTTTAAGTTGATTTCAAGATGAATCAAGAATTTACAGTTCAGGCGTATTAGTGTTTCGGTCATTATCTATTTTAAAGTTGAAAGGAAGTGATAAACAGCTGAACCCAGATTATGGCGCTACAATCAATGCTAAACCAATTCCACTGTGATTGTTCAAAGCGTGCACGGTGCCGCGCCCAGCTTCTCACTCTTACGCGTTAAGAAAACGATCCCCACAACCTTCAAGTTACACTGACCCTCAGAATATACATACGACTCCTGAAATCAACAGAGCTGAACTCTACCAGGCTAGTCAAACGAGCATTTTGTCGTCAAAGATAGATTCATGTAGGCCCATACGAGGCACACCTCCGAAAAGCGCATTCAGATCTCGATATCATATTTGCTTCTACCATAAGAAATCCACTTTCAAATCGTATTGATGACCTTGGACCTGGCATAATTTATTACAACTTGAATGAACCAAGCGAGCGCCCCACTTCAGACTACGAATCAAATCCTGCCAGTGATCCAGCCGGATATGAAGGCGACGCAATTAATAACCTTAGGTATGACTGTGATACTGACGCACTTAGCGACGACACGTTTTCATCTACTGCTGAATTAATGCATTATGAACGCGCCGGTGAAGCAATTGGAGATGACAATGGATATGAGCCAGAACATATCAAACTCTGTGAGGACCGATGGACTCTATTCACCATTGCGAAGGGGTTTAAACTTGCATCCTGGTTCATTGAGAGTATATCCTCGAAGTCACAGATCAATGATTGCTTTGCAAATGATCTCGGTAACCCGGCGTCAATTGGCTATAGCTTCTTGTATATACTGGAGAAACTTCATCGATTCTTGGATCCAGATTGCCCATATCTATGCTGGTTTGAAGGAGCAGTTGTTACTGATGATGGCAAGAGCACGTTACCATTCTTCTATCGCAAAATCCTCGACTGCGTGAGATATCGTCTTCACTAGAGAACCTACCTAGAGGACTTAGTATATGTGCTACACCAGGACTTCGATCAGACTGAACAGAGAATATATGCCGAAATGGATACGGCCGACTGGTGGTGGGACATTCAAGTATAGTTTTCTGCCCCCCTTCATTTAAGGCTGTTAACAGTGCGTAGGAAACACTTCCTGATAGGGTAATGGTAGTTCCAATCATTGGGATATCTAATCAGACATATCTCACAAATTTCTCAGAGGACAAGAAGACATGGCCAGTCTATATTACTATAGAAAATCTTCCGTCAACTAAGTATAACAGACCTGGATCAATGACAGTTCTCCTTTTTGAGTTATTTCCCATTCCGCCCAAACTCGCCAAGATCCGTGCAGCTGACAAATTCCAGAGATAGATTACTGCCAACATACTTCAGGGCGTATTCGAATTCATCTATGACCGCTTGAGAAATACTACTCTAGAGGGTGTCACAATAGACTGTACCAAGGGGATAATCTGGAGATGCTTTCCGATCTTTTGTGGGTAGATTGCTGACCATATGGAAAACGCCACACTACACGGGATAAAAGCCAACCGCTGTTCTAAATGTGGGATCCCTTCTCATGAGGTAGAAGCTAGCTCCAATCATTATCGGGCTAGAAATTACGCAAGAAACGAATGTTAGGAACGCCTTGCTATAAAGATTGGGCAAAATATTTTTCAAGAACTTGAAAGAGTTTTCAGCGCCTGATCTCCCTATGCCGGATTTGCTACAGGCAATTTATCTAGGACTATTCAAGCAGATAATGGAATGGATGCAGGAATTTCTCAAGAAACACTCACGACAGCCTGCGATCGACAATGCCTAAAAGGCTTTGCCGCCGTACCCGGGATTCTATGGGCTCAAAGAAGCTTACCGTAAGATTACGCAGTGGCACAGAAGGGAGATGAGGGTTCTAGATAGGTGTCTGTTAGGAGTCCTCGCTGTGGCATTGAGAGAGCCTGATAGCACACAAGTACAACTTTTCAAATGTGCTGTCACAAACGGTGACTAGTGAAGGATTTGGTATCACGCTATTCATGGTTATGAATAGTAGGTTTGTGTTTCCTCTCACATGACTCGCATTTATGAGCTATAGTAGTATTGTTATTTGTTTATGTTATGTGCGTGACCACACATAGTGGTCACTTGATATGTATTTTGCACATGACTCATAGTTATGAGTCAAAGGTTTCGCGCATGTGACCCCTTTGGGCACATGACTAGTTATGAGTGCGATGATTGGTTTGATAGTACGCAGTTGACTCATAGGGGTCAGCTGATGGATTTCACACTATGACTCACTTAGAGTCATAGGGGCGCGTGACTCATAGGTATGAGTCACCAGGGTTAGGTATATGAGAAGGCACTGATATAAAAGGCGAGGCCTGGGTCCTGTAGTTAGCTCCTCATGCAGTCATCTAAGAACTTTCCTATTTACTATCTTGAATGATATTCTATACATCCCTTCTTCATGATCGATATAGTATGAGAGCAGCGTTGTCTGTATACAACGTAGGAATGGCCTAAGACTGTTCTCCTCTAGTATATGGATTGATCGTCACCTATTGCATTATACCTCTCGAATGGGAAAGTTACACGTGGACTCATCTGCCTCGGGTCTCTACTTGATTTTAGCATAATGGCATAATACCGAAGCCATACAGAGGAGACCAATCAGTATATGGAAAACTATCTGAAGTGTTTTTTCAACATGAAAGATATCTTCTTGGAGTTTAGGATATCGAAACAGACACCGGCCAAGGCTGATGACCTGTGCAAGGTGCGATACCGCCAGCGTACACAAGTAAACCAGTCAGTCGCTAGATCGAAGAGGCCCCAGATAAGCAAGATGGACCACCAAGAAGCAAACAACCAACCTATCGACTTGATCCACACCGAATCCCATTTCAACTTTGTTAAGATTCATGTAATAATTGCCTTTCGTGAGCTCATCTGCCAGTTTCGCAATATTCCTATATATTCCTCCGAGTTTGGAAAGCTCGTGCACAAGGAGCAGATCAAGGACGGGTATCGACGTTCAAACAATATTGACCCAACGCTACAAATACTAAGCAGTTACAACCAGCAGCATGCGATTCAGATAAGACTTTTGAACTTAGAATTCCTGCGATGTACCGGAGCAGATCTACCAGCTGAGGTAGTCGAGCATTTAGAGCAAACGAGAACTGTGTCAGTCTCACCTGCCTATTATAGGGTTCTAAAAGGACATCGTGATATGATACGCAACATCACCGATATTAGCAGAGTGTCCGATATCTCACTGGAAACAATTTTTTGAGAATTGATACAATATAGCTGACTGAACCTGCTACTCGGGCGTCGGCTTCCTGAAGATCTGGTAGCACTTCCATCGCTGCTGGTTGAAATAATAATGACACTTGAAATCCCAGTGCTTGCGTTCCAGGAAACCGATGTTTACAACCTCTACCAGGCCTGGTGCACTGGTACTCGACTCTGCCCTAACCAGGTAAACAGGAATTATTCTATTTGGATACAGGCTGGTGGCCAGCAGACGTATGGTACGCTTAGGGGGTCTGTCCCGGCAAAGCTCATAGCCCTTTTCAAAATCAGGGATTACACGCATCAGGAAACTCTCTACCACCATGCAGGCATTCAATGCATGAGTATGGTTAACTCAAGGTGCCCATCAGATGTACACGGCCTTGTGATGGTTTATCTGAGGGATGACGCCCGGGAACTGACAATTATGGATATAGGAACGATCATAGGACTAGCACATCTCATACCAGAAACGTACCGGCGGTGGCTTGTCACTAGCAGGATCAATTTAAGGTAGTTTAACGAGATCTATTGTACCACACAAAAGAGGGCTAGTCATATATGATTTAACAAGGATATATATAAGTTATTAAAGTTGGGTGTGGGAAACGGCGGAGCCATGAGATTGGAAAGAGATCATTATATAGACGAAAGAGATCAGTAGTAGAATATACTAGTAGACATAGAAATTGAAATTTCTTGAATTACACGTGTTAGACAGTGGGTGAAATTTACCAGTAGTACTACTGGTATCGTGGGCTAGAGCTACGTCGCTCCCCCACAAGAGATTGGAGTTCGCTCCATGAATGAGCGAGTGCATTGGGAGGAGACCCAGAAGTGGCAGGGACAGAGGATGTATTGGAGAGCCATCGGGATATAGGACAAAGCGTAGGAAGGAAGACGGGCGTCCTGACATTATATTAGGGCCAGGGATGGTGGGGAGGCGCCAGGACGCCAGTGAAGTGAAACTCAGCTTTCAGATGCAATCGGCGTTAAAACTCAGGTCAGGACGCATGGGACGCAGGGGATGAAAAATTGACAAGTGATACATCAGGACGCAGCCTCTGTGTGTGCGTCAGACCCATGTTAAATTGTTGCTAATGCACAAATGGCTCATGCATCTATGACAAACTGCTGGAATAGCTTTTGCCCACGGAAAAGAGTGGTTGGCTCCATCAGCGAAAAAAACCGCCTGCTCCCTGTCCCTCATGTCGTTGAGGTTTACGTTTTGACACATCGTGAGTCCTATGATTGCAATATTCAAAATAACATTAGTTTGACTAAAGCAGATGATATTAATTCTGTTTTCTGCAACATAGGAGCACTTTTTATTAAGACCTCACAGACCTTTTACATACCGAAGTTGAGAAATTTCAGTTCATAACATACAACTTTGTTATGTAAAATCTCTATGAGATATTGATAAAAATAGCTCATATTTTGATAAAATTAAGATTTGTATCTGATCATTAGGAGACACATTAGGAAGCATCATGATTAACCTGTGTCACTCACGATTAGCCAAAACATAAAACTCAATGACATGGCTCACCATGAAGCACAACAAACAGATTTTTTGTTTTGCCGATGCTTATCAACTCTGGGATGCAGACAGAACCTAGAGGATATGCGATGTTCTAGTCTTTCATCCACTGGATGATATAGTCTCCTGCCCCAATATCATCCATTTTCTTCATATTGTTACAATCCTCTTCCTGTCGAGCGATACTTGTATCAGGTAACCATTATTCCAAATGGTGATTACACTTCTCTGAGTTAGTACAAATAATGGCTGCTGAGTATACAAACTCCTGTCTCGTACAATGTATCGCTAAGCTTGCGAGAGACACTATAGTCTCGGCCCAGTAATGCAAAATGTAAAGATAAAAGTATATTGTTGGAAAAATAGCTTAGATAGTTGCGTGAAGAACACTCAACTGAAGAGGCCTTTACTTTTTTCTTTTTTTTTTTATCATGCGCTTTGATTAACAACTACGGGGAACCAAGGCTATGTGTAGCGGTAAGCTATGGTATGGACAAACCCGCTGGGTAAAGAAATTCTCCTTAGACCACCAGAAAAAATAGTATCCCTAGTCCCTCTGGTGTGGCACCAATCATACAATCATACCGCAAATACAAAAAACTCCGGCCGACTAAGCGGACAATAAGAAAAAATCATCAAACACAGTAAGCAGCAAACAACAGAAAAAACCGGCCGCGAAAACCCCTCTCCTTTAAAACAAAGTAACAATAGAAAATCCATTCATATCTCAAAAGTGCTCTAACTGAAACCCAACCGTAAAAATCTAGCCTAAACTAAAAAAATAACATGTGGGAGGACAGTAGCCGCTAAAACCAAGCAAGTCTGTCACATTACTCCGTAACCCAAGGCATTGACATCCTCCAAGGAGGCAGTGGTATACCATGACGGAGCTAACCGAGGGGTGCGAGGGAGTCCAGCTCCATGGATGCGTGGTACCGTTGGCAGTTAGCATGCCAGCTATGAAACCTGCCTAAGGAAAAGAGTGACCGATTAGCAGGTGGAGGATGTTGGCGGTAACCGAGCCACAGGATGAAACCGAGCGGAGGATAGGACAGGTAGACCCAGGACAGTGACGCAGGAGTCGAGAACCACCAAGGGGTCATGATTTTGCGCGATCTGACTGTACTGACCGAAGCGTCCAGGAGCGAGTGCGATATAAGAAAGCAAGGCCACCAGTGCCACTCCTTCCCAGATTGTCCGAAGCTGCAATAACAAATGGATATGACAAGAGGTTACTGACCGTGCAAAAGCTAAGCGAAGAAACAAAGCAAGTATGGAGGGGGGGCATGTGCAACTCACTGAGAGTGCGGGGGGTGGGAGTTGACGATGAATTCTCATGGTGTTGAGATTTCAATCGCCGGGTGTGTAGCGGAGATAGTTCATGCTCAACCGAAAAGGCCTTTTCTTTTTTCTTTTTTTTGCTATATCATGCGTTCATTGTTTTAAGGTACAAAAAGCTTCATGAAGCTGTAGCTATAGAAAAAACAAAACCCTTAAAGCAAAAACAAAGACCAAAAGAAACCATTTCCCACGTTCTGCTTGTACTAAGTAAAGAAGTGAAAAAACTGTTGATCTCGTCTGTCTAAATCATAACTAATAAAAGGAAAATCCATCAGGCTTGGCAAGTCAAAAACTCTATAAAGGAAAGCATTACCTGCTGAACTGAAAGTCGTAGAGTGGGGGGAGGTGGAGAGGTTTTTTGCGGGAAGGGGCTCAGAGGTTGGGGTGTTCATTTGAGGTGGGAGTGGGGTGTCGCTAGGTGGAAACCCGGTCTGTGTGTCTAGGATGTAGGGGTGGAGCGCTGAGACGGAGGGGGGAAGGTTCCAAATTAAGCTATCGGGCGAGAGGCATTCGACCATACTTAGCGGTAGACGTCTGATATCAGCTCTGGCTGGGCAGTGTAGAATAGTGTGTTCGAAGGTTTCTGGGGCATCTTGACACTGAGGGCAGGTGCCTAAATGGTCAGGATCGTTGCGCCAGGTGGGGTGGACTAGGAGGTAGCTTTTGCCTGAAGGCATTTGATGTATGCAGCTCGCAGCAAACTTGTCCAGTCACAGGAATGGGTGGGGGGGCCTGGGTGGTAGGCTAGGGGTAG
The DNA here is from genome assembly GCA_003070745.1 of Tuber borchii. Lineage (NCBI taxonomy): Eukaryota > Fungi > Ascomycota > Pezizomycetes > Pezizales > Tuberaceae > Tuber > Tuber borchii. The sequence continues at coordinate 246,440 of NESQ01000022.1, forward strand.
TTGGAGGGAGTTGAAAGGGAATCTTCCTAATCCTGTAGGAGCAGGGCTCGGGCCCTTTCACTGAGTGTGGTGTAGGTTCGGGCCATGAGGCCTGGGGGAGGGATGTTTTCTGTCATGGAAGGACGGTCTTCGCAATCTGGGGGAAGCCCGAGAATCCCTGTGCCAGAGGCAAGGCGAGGTGGGTGTGTTTGTCGATGGGAAGGTGTCTCCTCATAGAGGGGAAGGGGACCGGGGTCTTCTAGTTGAGGGGCAGGTACATGGATAAGAGGCTAATAGGCAGTAGTCGGGAGGTGTTGGGGGCTCTAAACATCAACAGAGAGGGAAAGGAGGCTGGGAGGCAAGCAGCCGCAGGTTTCAAGAAGGGGGGTGAACAGCAGATCCTGATGGCCACGATGCGTCTCTTGTGCATGCAGTATGGTCCCAGCGGGGAGAAGTTGGATTCCATGGCCAGTATTGGGATGGGTATGGCGAAACAGTAGTTGGTGGTCTACCTCTGGACCCTGTGCCAAAAGGAGTTCATATGGTTGATTGTGTGGGTGTTTGGAACAAGAAGATCCACCCGGTAGGTGAGGATTGGGAGAATGAGTCTCATGGCTAGTCGGTATGTGAGAAACGGCCGGACACCCACCCTGGGTGAGGCTACCATATTTCGAAAGGCAAAGGCAGTGTTGTCTAAGGGTAGGCGCTTCTCAAAATGGTGGATAGAGTTAAGGGGAGGGGAAAACCAGTACCTGAGCCATCTCACTACATGGGAGGGGTGGAAACATCTGATTGGTGAGGGTGATGGACTGGTTGGATCGGGTGGCGGCCCTCTGGGTCGGGGTGGGTCAATGGATAAGTTCTGTTTTTGGAATGGAAAAGGAGACCCCCAAAGTGGCGGCACGTCAGGAGAGGGATATAAACAAGCCCGGCAGGAGGCGTATGTTGGACCTGTAGGAGGGGGAGGAAACTGTGAGGGCGAAATCGTCGATGTGAGAGAGCATTAAGCCTCCACTAATATAGGTCTAGAGGGGTGCCACGTAGATGAGGAAAAGTAAAGGGGAGATGGGGGACGGCTATGGGGTCCCAACTATGACGGGAGTTGGGGTCTTGAGGGAGCCTTGATAGATCAGCATGCATCTTCGTTCCGTCAGGAAGGAGGAGACCCAGTCCACCATGTATCTGGAGGGGTTCTTATCCAGGAGGCATTTGCGGAGAGTGATGGTGTCCACATTATCAAAGCCAGCCTTGATGTCGAGGAAGAGTGAGGATCCCGTATGGTGGGTACGTTGGATGGTCCCATATGGTGGGTACGTTGGATGGTCTTAACTTTATGTACGAGAGTGGTGCAGGCATCGAAAGTCCCAAGTCCAGGGACTGACCCATATTGGTTGGGGTATAGCAGGCCAGATGACCTAGCTAGTTAGTAGAGGTGGGCTGCCATGATTCTTTCTAGGATCTTCAAGATGGTCTTAAGGAGAACTATGATGCAGAAGGAGGTCAGGGAATGGTAGGAGGCCTTCCCAGGTTTGTCCAAAACGATGCCATTGCCCACCTTCAGTGAGGGGGGGTTGTAGCCATATGTCAATAGAGGGTTTAGGAGGTCTAGGAGGATGTCGGAATATCATTTGTAGACGTTCTTCCCGACAGAGTAGGGGATTTCATCTGAGCTGGGGGCCGAGGAGGGGGAGGATTTGGCCAGAGCCAGGGAGATTACCTTCCGGGTGAGAGAAGGCGGGTCAGGTGAGCAGGAGAGCCTACCCCTGGGGGGGAGTTCTGCTCTCGACGGGAAGAAATGGGCGAGGAGAGTATCGTGAATGGAGGTGGGGTCATGTGCGTCTGGACGGGAGGGGTAGCCAGTGGCGTGTCGTAGGCCTAATAGCTTTTTGGCGGTCCATCTGTTGTCTGGGGTAGTAGGACGACTTGGCCCGTTAGATGGCCTTGAAGTACCCGTTCCTGGTGAGCTTGGCAGTATCCTTTGCCTGTGCTGTCCGGAGTCGCTTGGCCGTTCTCGTGACTTTGTTGTATTCTTTGCGGAGGGAGCTCAAGAGGGGTGTCCACCAAGTATTGGACCTGGTGGAGGGACGTGAAATGGGGGCTGCTGTTCTGAGCATGGAAGTGAGGCAGGAGAGGGATAATGAGAACCAAAAGTTGAACTGTTGGGAGGATGGGTGCAGAGGTGGGGGCGGGACCCGGAATGCCTTAACTTGGACTTCCAGGGCCAGCCAATCCAAGCCTTCCCATTTGGGTTAGTGGGGCGGGGCTTGTCGGAATGGGGATGACAGAGGGATGGAGATGGAAATGTGGTCCGAGCCAGTGGAGGGGACTGAGGAGGTGTTCCGATCAAAGCCGAAGGGGGTCATGAGAGGGTTGGTGAAGGCCAGGTTGTTGATTCAGCGCCTGTGGGGGCCGGAGAGGGGGTGGCGAGGGTACACCCTGGGCGTGTTGATTCAAGCGAAGCTGAGGTCATCGGCTCTATCAAAAGAGGGATTGGCAATAGCGGGTTCTTGGGAAGAGGGTAGCCCAGGAGGATCCGTTCGGGGACTGAGAATGTTGAAGTCTCCCATCACAAGGTAGGGAATATCAAGGAGGATGAAAATTTGATCTGGTCTTACAGTATGGCATTGCGGGTATCTAGGATCGGAGTAGATGTTTGCCAAGTGAAAGAAAGTATGTTTAGTACCCAAGCAGCTAGCTGGGGTGTAGACGTCAATGTAGATGTAGTCGCACGCGTTCTGCGTTGACCGTAGCAGAATAGTATTGAACTTTTAAAATTCTATAAAAATGTCGCAGGCCACCTTGGAGAAGGGCAAGGGGGGGGCGAAGGACTTATACCCATTAAAGGAGGGCAAAAAACTTTTAGAGGATCAGGAGTCTGGTAAAAAGACCATCTGCCGGAGCTGGCGCGTTCACAATGACGAAAGAAGGGAAGGAAACACATCCCAGCTTCCCTGGCTATTGGGTTGAACGAGCGTGATTGGGAGCAGTGGGGCCAGTCCTACTGTGCTATTAGGAGGTCTTGTGTTAATCATGGCGGGGACAACTACGATGGTTAACAGGAGTAACAGGGGGCGCCCAGGGTCCTGAGGGAGCAAGGCCGGCCGCGCCTGTTGAAGGAGCCCCAATGGCTGTTAGTGGGCGGGGGGTGGCAGGGTCGATATTCAAGGCTGGGTGGGCTTGCGGAGTAGGGGGTGCTGGCCTGCCATCTTCTTCCACATCCATGGACTCTTGACGGTGCGAGGATTAGGAGGAGCCGACTGACTCCGGTGGAGCCACTGGTCCTGGGGGGGGGATAGGGCCGGCTTTACATTCCTTGGAGTAGGCAGTGTGATCATCCCTACAGTTGGCACAGTGGGGGAGGGAGGTGGGGCAGCAGTTAGTTAAGGGGGTCGTTGCCCCCTTTGGGGCAGGTGGGGTTCTGGCATCTGTGAGCAGTCTTGGTATGGTAAAGCGCACACAAGGGGCAGGACGGGTGTTTCTGTTTGCAGCGGGCGGTGGCGTGGCCGAACTGGCAACAGTTCGTGCATTGAGTGTAGCGGTTGGCGGAGATAGCTTTCTCCACCTTGAGGCGGTTGGAGTAGAGGAAAATTGAAGGGGTGAGGGCTAGAACCTCGCTGGGGTCGAGGGAGATAACCAGCGCAAGCGCTTATTTGACGGTTCGAGTAGCTTGGTAAGGGTTAAGGTACCTGGCCGACTGTATCTGAACCTCTTTCGCGAAACCAAAAGACTTCTTGAGATTGGAGTAGAGTAGCTGATAGTCTTCCGGCATCCCCTCGGTGGGGATTCTGTGTATGACGAGCTGTACAGCGGTTGGGGCAAAGCAGAAGAGGAGCCATGGGTTGGCCCCTATAGGGAAGGCTTGGTTGAGACGTCTTATGAGCAGTTCGCAGTAGGGGGCATAGGAAGAAGCGGGCGTATAGGGGTCAGTGCAGGTCAGTGAGACGGTGCCTCAGTCGTTGACCTTGGTGAAGAAACCTTTAGGAAGAAGGCAGTTGGAGTCGGTAAGGGCATTTGCGACAATGTCTGGGAGGGAGTGGGCAATACGAGCTGAGAGGACAGGGCGCGTAGGGGAAGAACGTGGTGCATAGAACCGTCTTGAGGCGAAAGGGAGGGGGGGGGTGTCCTTAAGGACTTGTACTCATTCCTTGCAACCTTTATTGCTTTTGCTTCTCTAGGTTTTTTGCCTTTGGTTTTCCCCCAGGAGCCGGCCGCCTGGGCATAAGATGGTTGATTTTTGGGTTTGTAGTCTGGGTGTAGGGTGGTGTCAGTAAAAGCTGAGAGGTCATATTCTCCTACGCGGAATTGTTCTGCCTCCTAGGAGTGTGGGAAGGCCTTGGTGTATAGTACAGGGTTGCCAAACTTTTTCCCAAGTCGTGTGTTGTAGTAGGGGCAGTGAACCGAGAAGTCCACTGGGGTGGACTGGAGGGGTGGGGGTGAAGGTATAAGGGGTTTTCGCTGGGGGGGGGGGCCTTGTGGGCCAGCACAAGCGGTCAACGTGAGGGGCTGTGTTCTTTTGACCGAGGCGGAGGTGTGGGTGGGTGGGCATGGGGTGGGGGCTGAGACTCTATATGACAGGTCACGTGAGGACGCATTGATAGGGACGAGATCCTCCGGTGTAATGGAGGCATTTGTGATGTGGGAGGAGAGGTTGTGGACCTGTGTACGGAGTGCGCTGTTGTCATTTCTAAGATAGTCAATTTGTTTCGTGATATTTTCGAGCTGGGATGTGATTGCTACGATGCCGAAGACTGTCGAGCAGAGGATGAAGAGGATGGAACCCTCGCCGGGAGTGATGTATTACAGGCTGGAGTCGGAGAGGTCGGGGATTAAGTTAGAAGGTAGGCATAGCTCGTCTCTTGTTTGTTTGAAGATGTCCACAAGGAACGCTAGTGGAGGGGATAGCCTGAGGACTGCAAAGAGGGATTGGGGAATTTGGGTTTGCTGAGGTGTGGAGGCTAGCAAGATGGCAGCAGCCAGAGCTTGGTTTCCTGAGGGAATAGCTGGTATTTCCTACATGGGACGGAAAGGGGTTGGAGGGTGCTGGTATGTGTCCCGGAAGCAAAAAGGATTAGTAGAAGAGTTTCGAAATCTATGGGGGGGAAAGGAGAGGACAAGAAGCTTGCTCAACCGAAATGGCTTTTTTTTTCTTTTTTTTTGTATCATGCGCTTTGATTTATCAACTACAGGGCACAAAGGCTACGTGCAGCGGTAAGATATGGTAAGGAAAAACCCTCTGTGTAAAGAAATCCTCCTCAGACCACTGGAAAAAACGATCATCCCAAGTCCCTCTGGTATGGAACCAACCGCACAAGCCCACCGCGAAGACAAAACCCCCTGCTGGCTAAACGGACGATAAAAGAATCTCACCAAACATAGTAAGCAGGAAACAACAGGAAAACTGGCCCCGAAAACTCCTCCCCTTTTAAAACAAAGTCATAAAAGAAACTCCATTCATATCCCAAAGATGCTCTAACAGAAGCCCGACTGTGAAAATTCAGCCTAAATCTACAGAACACAGAACGGGAGGACAGAAAACGCTAAACCCATGCAAGTCTGTCACATTCCTCTGTAACCCAAGCCGTTGACATCATCTAAGGAGGCAGTCCAATACCATGACCGAGCGTAACCAAGGGGTGCGGTCGAGCCTGCCGCCGAGGATGGATGGTACCGTTTGGCAGTATGAATGCCAGCTAATGAGAGGAAGTATGGCTGTACCTGAGCCATGGGACGAAACCGAGCAGAGGAGAGCAGGGGTAGACCCAAGCATCATAGGACCTATCGAAAACGTGTGGATGTCTGACTAGGCAGCCTCCAGGGAAACATAATCAAAGAGAGTAGAGAAATTGATAGTAGCCTGGTGAAGAGTTTTCCCTTACCGCAAACCGTGATCCCAGCCCTGTGTAACATGAACACGAGGGTGTTGACGACCGTGCAAATGCTAAGCGGGAGAGCAAAACAAAAGCGAAGAGGAAGAAGGGACAGGCCCTACGAAACAGGTGCCCAAGTCCGAGTCCAATATTGGGGGGCGTGCAGCTCAATAAGAGTACGGGGAGTGGATGGAACTGACGATGATTTCTCGTAGTATTGTGATGTCAATCGCCGGGTGTGTAGAGGAGATGGTTCATACACAACCCAAGAGGCCTTTTTTTTTTCTCTTTTTTTTTTGTATCATGCGTTCATAGTTTAAGGTACAAAAGGTTTCATGTCGCGGTAGCTATAGAAAAAACAAAACATATAAAGCAAAAACAAATAATGAAAGAAACCATTTCCCACAGGCTGCTAGTACTAAGTAAGGAAGCCAAAAACGGCTGGCCTCATCTGTCAAAAACATAACTAATATAGGGACAATCCATCACGCTTTGCAAGTAACAAAAGTTCTACTAAGGAAAGCATCACCTGCAGAACTGAAGGTCGTACGGTGGGGGGTAGGGGGGGGGTAGGGGGGGGGCCTGTTTGGAATGGGACACCGAAGGAGGCGTATTTATTCAGGGCAGGGGTGGGGTAACGCTAGGTGGAAACCCTGTCTGAGTATCTAGGGTGTAGTGCCGGAGCACTGAGAAGGAGGGGGGGAGGTTCAAAAGTGGGCTCTCGGGCGAGAGGCTTTCGACCCTACTTAGGTGGTAGTGTCTGGAATCAGCTCTGGCCGGGCAGTGTAGAATGGCATGTTCGAAGGTCTTGGGAGCTTCTTGACACCAAGGGCAGGTGGTTGTGGGGTCTCCGTCGTCGCGCCAGGTGTGGTGGGCCAGGTGGTAGCTTTTACTTGAAAGCATCTGATGTATGCAGCTGGCAGCAAACTTGTCCAGTCCCATGAATGGGTGAGGGGCCAGGGAGGCGGGATAGGAGTAGTCGGAGGGTGATGGAAACGAAACTTCCCAATCAGGTAGGAGAAGGGTACAGGCGCTTTCTCTGAGGATGGTGTAGATTCGGGCCATGAGGCCCGTGGGAGTGATGTTTTCTGCCACAGGGAGGAGGGTCTTCGGAATCTGGGGGAAGCGCAAGAATTCCTGAGCCAGAGGGAAGGCGATGTGAGCCTGCTCATCGATGGGGAGGTGTCTTCTCATAGTGGGGGAGGGTACTGTGGTCTCCCAGTTGAGGGGCAGGTAATCAAATGAGAGGCCGATATTTAGTGGCCAGGAGGTGTCAGGAGCTCTGAATGTCGACAGAGAGGGGAAAGATGCTGGGAGGCAAGCAGGCATGGGGTTCAGGGAGGGGGGTGAGCAGCAGATCCTGAGAGCCACCATGCATCTCTTGTGCATACAGGATGGTCCCAGCGGGGAGAGACAGGGTTCCCTGGCCAGTATCGGGATGGGTGTGGCGAAAAAGCAGTTGGTGGTTCACCTTTGGACCCTGTGCCAGCAGGCGTTTATACGGTTCATTGTGTGAGTGTTGAGAACGAGAAGATCCGCCACGTAGGTGAGGATTGGGAGGATGAGTCCCATGGCTAGTTGATGTGTGAGAAAAGGCCGGATACCCGCTCCAGGTGAGGCGCCCCTTTTTAGAAAGGTAAAGGCAGAGTTGGCTAAGGCTAGACGTCTTTTGAAAAGGTGGATAGAGTTCGGGGAAGGGAAAACCAATAGCCTAGCCACCTCACCACATGGGAGGGGTGGAAGATCTGATTGTTGAGGGTGATGGGTTGGTTGGATCGGGCGGCAAACCTCTGGCTCGGAGTACCCCAATGGATGAGTTCCATGTTTCGAATGGAAAATGAGACCCCCAAAGTGGCGAAACGTTGGGAGAGGGATTCAAACAAGCCCTGTAGGTGGCCTATGTTCGACCTTTAGGAGGGGGAGGAAACTATGAGGGCGAAATCGTTGACATAAGAGAGCATTAAGCCCCTTAAAATGTCGGTGTGGAGGGGTGCCACATAGATGAGGAAAAGCAAGTGGGAGATGGACTACCCCTGTGGGGTCCATACTTTGACGGGGGCAGGGATCTTGGAGGAGCCTTGATAGATCAGTATGCACCTTCGTTGAGGCAGGAAGGAGGAGACCCAGTCGACCATGTATCGGTGGGTGTTTTTCTTCAGGAGGCGTTTGCGGAGGATAATGAGGTTGACATTATCAAAGCCGGCCTTGATGTCGAGAAAGAGGGAGGATACGTTACTATGGGTACTTTGAAGGGTCTTGATTTCATGTACAAGAGTGGCGCAGGCGTCGAAAGTCCCCAGCCCAGGGAGTCGCCCACATTGGTTGGGTTGGAGCATGCCTGATGACCTGGCTAGGGAGAGGAGACGGGCCGCCATGATTCTTTCTTGTATCTTCGAGAGGGTTGTGAGGAGGACTATGATACAAAAGGACCTGGGGCAGTCGTAGGAGGCCTTCCCAGGTTTGCCCAAGACGACGTTATTGGCCACCTTAAGTGAGGGGGGGTGGTAACGATATGTCAATATGTGGTTTAGGAGGTTCAGGAGGATATCGGGGTACCATTTGTAAACATTTTTCCAGACAGATTAGGGGATTGCATCTGGGCCGGGAGTCGAGAGGGGGGAGGATTTGACCAGAGCCAGGGAGATTTCCTCCCCCGTGAGAGGAGGTGCATCAGGTGAGGGGGAGTGCCTGCCCCTGGGAGGGCGTTCTGCTCTCAGTGGGAACAAATGGGCATGGAGGGGATCGTTGATGGAGGTGGGGTCGTCTGCGCCTGGGAGAGAGGGGAAGCCAGTGGCTTATGGTAGGATTACAAGCTTCTTGGCTGTCCAAATATTGTCCAGGGTGGTTTTAGAGAGAAAGTCTGCCCAGTAGGATGACTTGGCCCATTTGATGGCTTTGAAGTACCGGTTCCTGGAGAGCTTGGCGGGTATCCCTTACCTGTGCTGTCCGGAGTCGCTTGGCTTTTCTCGTGGCTTTATTTCATTCTTTGCGGAGGGTGGTCAAGAGGGGGGTCCACCAAGGTTTGGACCTGGTGGAGGGACATAAGGTGGGGGCTACTGTTCTGAGGACGGAGGTAAGGCAGGAAACGGACGATGAGAGCCAAAAGTTACCCTGTTGGGGAGTTGGGTGCGGAGGACGGGGCGGGACCTGGAAAGCCTGGAGTTGGGCTGTCAGGGCCAGCCAATCTAAGGCATCCGATCTGGTTTGGGGGGGCAGGGTTTGTCGGAGGGGGGGCGACAGAGAGATTGAGATGGGAATGTGGTCCGAGCCAGTGGAGGGGAGAGAGGAGGTGTTCTAATGAAAAGCGAAGGGGGTCATTGAGCGCGTTGGTGAAGGCCAGGTCGATGACGCTGGACCGGAGAGGGGCCGGAGAGGTGGTAGCGAGTGTACACTCCGGGCGTGTTGATATAAGTGAAGCCGCGGTCATCGGCTTTATCGAAATATGTGTCAGCGATAGAGGCTTCTTGACACCAAGACAGGCGGAGGGGATCCGTTCGAGGGCGATGAATGTTGAAGTCTCCCACCACTAGGTAGAGGACATCAAGAAATGTGAAAATTTGATCTGCTCGTACCGTATGGGGTTGCGGGTATCTGGAGTGGGAGTAGATGTTTGCCAAGCGAAAGTAGGAATGTTTGGTGCTGAAACAGCCAGCTGTGGTGTAAATGTCGATATGTATGTAGTTGCTCGCGTCCAGGGCAAACCCAGCCAACATAGTATTGAATTTTAAAAATTCTATTGAAATGTCGCAGGCCACCTTGACGAGGGGTGAGGGGGGGGCGAAGGACTTATACCCATTAATGGAGGGCAGAAAGCCTTTAGAGGATGGAGGGTCTTGTAAAAAAACCATCTGTGAAGGCTGGCGCGTTGAAAACAATGAAAAAAGGGAAAGAAACACATCCCAGCTTCCCAGGCTGTAGTGTTGAACGTGCGTAATTGGGGGCAGAGGGGCCAACCCTACGGCGACATTCAATGGTTGTGTGTTAATCATGGCGAGGATGACCAGGAGACTTAATAGGAGTAACTGGGGGCCCGGGGGAGCCGGAGGGAGTAGAGCCTGCCTCCCCTGTTGACGGTGCCGGAATGGCTGTTAGTGGGCGGAGGGTGGTAGGGTCAATATTCCAGACTGGGTGGGCTTGGGGAGTAGAGGGTGCAGGCACACCATCTTCTTCCACGTCTATGGACTCTTAACTGTCCGAGGATGAGTATGAGCCGACTGACTCTGGCGGTGCCACTGGACGTGGGGGGGGAATCGGGCGGGCTTTGCATTCCTTGGTGTAGGCAGTGGGACGGGGCGGTGGGGCAGCAGTTAGCGACGGGTTTTTCATTGCTCCCTTTGGGGCAGGTGGGGTTCTGGCATCTATGAGCGGCTTTGGTGTGGTGAAGCGCACACAGGAGGGAGGACAGGTGTTTCTGCTTGCAACAGACGGCGGCATGGCCAAACCGGTAACAGTTGGTGCATTGGGTGTAGCGGTTGGCAGAGATAGCTTTCTCTACCTTGAGGAGGTTGGAGTAGAGGAAGATTGAGAGGGTGAGGGTTGGAACATCGTTGGCTCAACCGAAGAGGCCGTAAGGACCTCTTTTTATACTTGTTCTTCCCGCAACTCTTACTCTCATGACTTATGCCTCCCCGTCACGCGACCTTATGACTCATAATGAGTCATAGTTTGAAATCCATCATCTGACTCCTAGGAGTCACTGCACACAACCTTATAATCAATCAAAATACAATAAACAAGTCATATGCACAACTCGCATTATATGCATAAAACCCATAACTCATAACTATGAGTCCTGTACGAATGTCATAATCATATACCCACCATCATGAGTCATGTCAAAACAATAAACCAATTATAATAAAAGAATCATACGCTATTGCGTGATCATGTGAAATACCAAAGCCCTATTACTCATAAGTATAAGTCATGTGAAAACCTATCTTGTTAGTCACCCTTTGTTACATATATGAGAAGAGGAGAACATAGTGGAGGGGCAGGTACAAGGTGTGATTAGGGTTGATGAGTGTAAAAGAGTTCACTACATCTTCTCCCTTCACTCTTCTTATTAGAATGATATCCCAGTAACCCTTATATTCTTATTCCTCAGGCAGAATCATAGAGACTTCATCTGCCATTTGTAGGTTCACCCGTCTGAGATCAGCACCTCTCTCCACAACCAGCTGTAGTTGTGGATTGAGAATGAGATAATAGTTGTTATCAGCCTCACTGATCTCTGCAAGCTGTTCTCGAGCTGTGACATACCTGCGGACAAGGGCATTGGATACCTGTAGCATCTGTGTCAAGGATAGAATGAGATCAGAGTTTAACTGTGGACCCTGTGCAGAGTGCACTCTGGCTGCATCTGCTAGATCATACAAATAGACTTGGGAAAAGCTAACATTCCCTAGTCCTCCTGTAGGTACCAGTGGTCCCTTTCTATGATACAGTATTCCATGAATTGAGAAGAGCTGAAATGAGCCTCAAATCTTACTAGTCTATCAGTCCTTATTGTACAAGATGCTTGTAAAGGCAAAGATTGACTTCCATCTCCTTAGCCCCTCTCAGAATATCTTTGCTTGAGGGGTCCCTCTATTCATCAAGGCATTGAGGGGCTCAGGGAGTGGGCGTAGTCACTCAATCTGCACTTGGCCATGCTTGCAGCATGACTGGAAGCTGGCTTGTTCACCTTGCGGTTTCTTTTTACCTGTCAACTCTGCAGTCCAGTGCATAGCATTACGGCCAATGTATCTTATTACCATCTGCCCTAAATCGTGGCCTGTCCACCTAGTATGCTAATCTACAAAGGCTAAAGGTACTAGTATTTGTCTCCCTCTTCCTACTACACCAGGTGCTAGGCGAACCAGCTACCTATTCACAGCTGGTGCCACTGCCAGTGCACCACTTGCCCCCTGAATAGCTACCTATATCACTATCACTGGTTAGTTTCATTCTCATCCTACATCTTCCCCAGTGATATTCATAACCTACTAGACACATCCTGCATGTTCTACGATATATCTCCCCATCAATAAAATCAAACTCAGCTACCTCCAGCTCTCTCCGACAGTGCCCATATCGCCTTCTTTCCTCTGCATTGACAGGTACTATAATCACTGTTAGCAAATATTCTTTATCAAGTATAATAGAAACCATACCTCCAGAGGCCTCCCTCAGTGCAATCTCTTGTCCTACTATTACTACTCTAGTGCCTGGTACTTTTCTAATTGTCAGTTTATATACTTATACAACATTGATGTTAGTCTCACCTTCCGGGATCCCCCTCAATACTACTCCTTCTCCTCCAATTGCCGCTTGAGTACCTGCCACTTTTCTACCAATTAGAATATTTTTAACTGACACTTTGAATATAAACATACCTGCTCTATTCCAACTAAGTACCACCTCATATCTGCCCCATGCTGCTGGGTTTGCTAGTTCTTTTCTGTATGTCAGATGTGATTCGAAAAATGACAAGAGAGAGAAACCAATATCTCTGTACTTATTGGATCCTGCCTGTCTTGAAATACTTGATTTTGTTGGAACAACCTTGGCCTTCTTGGATTTCCCTGTCTCTCCTATTTAGATTAAAAATAATATTAGTATCAAGTTACACTTAGAGTAAAGCTAATATATTAATTGAGGCTACTTACCAGGCAAATCTGACAAGTTCTGAGAAGACTGACTCATAAGATACACCTAAAGGCATCATCAGGCTTCTCCCTCCGGCATCGCCCACATCTTGGCATATTTGACTAAGGGAAATCGACACCAGACTTGACCTGATGTCAAATGATAGATCAAAGTGGGATTTAATATCACAAAAAAGAGTAATAGATATGCAAGAAGTAGTTGTAAATTGTGAGAAAAAGTAATTGGTAGGAAAAGATGAGAAGGAGAAGAGAGAAAGACTGGGTATAGCATTAAAGGAATAAGAATTTTCACATTCTGGCTTGGCATCTTGCCAATTTTACCCTCATCACATGTTGTGATCAAAAACACTAAGCATGGTACATTGCAGCACCGCTCTTATCAGATTGTTAGTTTTGGATAAGATGAGATTACGCAAATCTGATTAGACTGCTCAATACATATTAGATTAGATAGATATGATTAGATGATGAGTGGGCTTTGCTGACGCGCCTGGACAGCACGTAGGTTGTCACGTGTTGCTAAGCTGTGAGATTCACCCCTACTCGAGTAGCTACCAAGAAGTGCTGAGCGATTTACCGTGCTATACCCGCAACATTAGTTTGTTGACGGGGACCCTTTTTTATTAGGTGCAACTTCAAGATCAAAAAATGCAGTTTCGAAATAACTCTCTAATTGAAGGCGGTTGTGTGGGGAATGGGGTAGAGTAAGTTGGGGTTAGGTTTCTTGCAGTCTGGTGCTCGAGGTGAGTTCACGGACCCAACGAGGGACAATCAAAACACCACAAACTACAACGGCCCCGTCCGATAAGAATGATTTCTCGTGAGATCGCCAAACGCTGAGCAGGGAATAGTCACTGGCACTTTTTGTGCAACCTCTCTATTCAGGTCTTTATGGTTGCTTTATTGTCAGGTAATACAGTTCAAGTACTTGGAACGCCCTAAAAAAAATATCGCAAACGAGCGGGGTAAATGCTCTTAGTACTGTACATTTACAATACTTGTATAAACACCTTTCCATATCGTCATGTTGAGACCCCGTGCTCCGAGTCCCTATCGGGGAGTGGGGGCAGGAGGTTGCCTTCTCCTAGTTCCTTTGCTTTTTTGGTCCGCCAAACCTCAATGCAGGCGCGCTCGGGTGGCTCACGGGTTGGTTAGACTTTACCGTATTAACTGATGAAATTCGCTAACCCCGTCCCAGGAATTGTTATTTCCGGCCCAGTAAGATACCGTATTGCTTCAGATTTGGGCCCAAATAATGGATTGTGGTTGGCTACTTCAAGTTGGTCTGAAGTGGCCAATGAGAAATGCCATCTGAAGCCTAATTCCGCTCTCTAATTAGACAGGAAATAACACATCCTGGGACGAAGTTAGCGAATTTCATCAGTGAATACGGTACTCGATGGCGCGATTGTTGGAGGATCATTTCTATGCCGCCCAACGGCTAAGCGTGAAGTACCGGTAGCCCAAACTCATCGGAGACTATTACACAGGGGGTGTGTTATTGCTTATGAACGGCGGTTTGATTCGTATTTTACGTAGTGCGTTTCAACCGCCCACCATCAGTTCCCTTTAGACATGATAGGCCAATGGTAAAACACTGTCTTAAGCATTGCTTTTTTTAAAGTTCGCCTTCAACAGGCAACTCGAAGGGGAATGCACAAAAGTGCAGAACTTCTTTTAGTACAATTGCCCTACATTCCGCTACGTCTACTGCTTTGCCGTGATAATCCCGTACCGTACGTAGATGGGTGAGTGAGGTCGGATATTCCCCCTCTATCTATCTTATCTCGGGCAAGGAGGGAGCTCCCTCTCTGAGTTGCAACTCTCAGGAATTTAAGACCCTGTTCGGCATGTACTATTTTAGAAATATAGTGGCATTTCTTGAAAACGGCTTGTAAGCTAAAATAAAAATATTATCGTATCATACCTGGAAATAAATGCGTTCGATAGTTTTGGCATCTTTATGCCTTTGTTTTTTTTTGTTTCTAAGGCAACCTTATAATATCAAAATACCATAATCTGATTTCTCGCAGAATCCTAAACAAGAAGCTATAAGGGCAGAGTTTCCCACACTAAATCTAGCTATTACCCAACTATTCTAGGCAAGGTTTACTCTTCTTTTACCTTAAACCGCAATATCATTTTAGAAAATACTGGACTAAAAAAAATACCAAGGTATTTCTAGCTGCCAAACACGCCTCAATTAATTATTAAAATACATCATATTAGCCCTACCTTTATTTTGCTCATAGCCAAACATTACCTACTCACACATGACAAATGAGTTATGTGTCTGACCCCAGTAATTAATACAGATGCCAATCCAATCAAACTTACCTCTAAGACTTCCCTAAGCTCAATCACAACTTCGCTAGATAATAGTCCCTTAGGGTAGAGACTCTTGGGGTCCACTCCATCTATATGAGCGGGATTCGCCGTCGACTGTAGCATATAACTTCTACAGGCGGCGTATCAGGTTTGAGGAGGTTTGGGAGGAGCTTTTGGAAAGATAGGAAGAGATTGTGGCCTCCTACAATTACCTATCTCTATTTAGAGAAAACTTAGTGAACTATCCTGTCCGTTATCGAGTCAAATCAGACCCAGACCAATTCTTGTGGATAGCCGACAGCCACCTGACTAGGGAGAGCTTCCCGCCAGGTTTGGCATGGCCATGATAACTATTATTAAGGCTTCAACTACTCACCACCCGTATCTAGCCGTAAGCTTAATCACTCCCCCCAATCGGCTTTATCTCAATTTCTAATCTATTTTTTATATCTTTTTAAATTTTTCTTTATATCTCCCTCTCTCTCCTCGCCGTCATGCTAACCCCTCATCTTTGAGACCTTTCGTAGGCACCCCAACAAATTGGCAGGGGGTATCTCCCGAACCCTGCTTTTTGCCCGCATCAAACAAATACTTCCAAACAATAATAGGGTACGGGCAGTGAGAGGGGCCACCGGTTTAGGGGGTATCGGTAGCGAGTCGGTAGATTAACCCCTCGCCTGCAATAGGACAAAATCTCTAATAGAAGATAAATGCAAGGACGTTGTGGTTGCCTCTCTTGGTATTATATAATAATAATTATTATAGATATTCTTTTTCGTCTTAACCTCGAACGCCCTAGTGCATTTATCTTTTATTCGAGTGCCGTCCAATAGAAACTGCAATACCGGTAATTGGACCTAGTGTTAAGACGTCCAGAATTCCCCTCTTTGGATCCAGGAGTAGCGACACAAAAATAACTTGCGTCGGGACGGGTGGATGGGTAAGTACACGAAAACAGCAATACCGGGAGAGGTAACTCCAACGTCCCAGCACAAGGCCGGTGTTCACCGTGGAAAGCTCCGTGTGTGGTGGCAGCCGTACTACCCTACCTGAGAAACCTAGCGATGCTGCGTTTAGTAATTCGATATATTTTATCCTATCTGAGCCAGTCCCGGCATCAACAGTGCTACTCGAGTAGGAGCACAGCAGTACTCGAGTGCCGTAAAATCTCAGGAATAACGAACACGCCCGGGTTGATCGTGCAGCAGTTTTCAGTCCTTTGAATGGCCCAAGAGGCTGTCTAAAGACGCTTGCCTAGGGTTTCCGGCCTTGTTCGCAAGCTCTCTGTCAATCAGATTGTCTGGTTTCGCTGCACGACCAGCCCGGGCGTGTTCGCTATTCTCGAAATTTTACGGTACAAGTACTAGTACTTGTACTGTTCCCTACAACTAACAGTGGAGGATCTCGTGCTTTTTGGTAAAATTGGGCCGTGCACGTACAGCGCCGCCAGGATCTTCCTTTCAAGTGCGTAAGGTTGAGAGACATGGCTGACACTTGCAGCGGAGTTATTGAGGTGGAGGTGGTGTTCTAATGTAAAATACGGTAGGTTTATTCTCCCTCACCCCCTCACTCCACTTTTTCTATCTCCCAGCCCTTGCCTACTGGTACTACACTGTCAAGATTTCCCCCCATAGTATTACAAATGGAACCCGTACCTTTCTACTTTGGAAAGCGCTGAACCTAGCGATGTGCCTTGGCTATGAGCAGCTCTAGGTGTCGGAAACTCTCTATCCAGCTACCACCATCGATTCCACATGCGTGGCAAGCTGTTTCGTCTATCTCCTCACAATGATCTTTTTTTTTCCTCCTCTTATCCATTTCTGCCAGGCGCTTGCTCACTTCACACACCTTCTCTCCCATAATCCATTTGAATTCTATCATTGGCCCACCACTGCTAACAATCTTGTGGAGCACACCCGCATCTGGCATGATCGAGGCCTAATATATCTTGCATTGAGCACTGTATGAAAGCCAAGAAATACATTTTATATAAAAATGACTGCACGCCACTGTTCCCACCATTGCGAACGGCAGAATTCTTTTCCAGGGATTTCTGTAGCTGCTCTAAATTTAAATTTTTTATTCGTTGGTCAATTCGGATAATCCTCTACAACGCTACCCCTCACTTTCGACTAGCTAGGCATCCGAAGCTCGTTACACCGTGCTGACATCGATCCCAAGCTCTACTGTGCCTACTGGTCCTGCTAGACTTTAGGGCCGGGCGAAGCAGATAAAAAACTCACCATGTTTTATCAACATAAGTGCAAGATACAAACCAGTATGAATAGTACTAGTGATGGTCGCCTTCTTGGCGATCCTTGGAGTGGAATATGTCTTACCTACCACCAATTATTACTTGTATTACCCGAGCCAGAAATTCGGTGTCCGTTGCGCTAGGAACTCCGATTGCCGAGCGGCGAGTTCAAGAGGCGTAAACAAACCATAATCCCGAAGCGAGAAGCACGTATTCATGCACTTACTACCGTAAAGACTCGAAAAACGGACCATGTGCCATTATATGCAGTCCAAAATTTCCTCCTCTAGAAACGGGGAAAAAACACACCAAAAAACAGGTCCCCCAAGACAAAAAAAGTAAAAAAACACAGACCTTACTAGGAGAGGCAAGTCCAACGTCCTAGCACATGGTCCGTTTATTCAAGTTTTTATGGTAGATCAACATTCTAACAGACGCAAATTTGCACTAGCACATTGCAAGCACTACTGGTCTCCTGATGCGCTCATCAAGTTGGCCAGGACCGGAGGGTAGATCACTACAACAAACGAAATTCCTTGGTGCCTGGGGGAGCGTAAACACCCGCAGTAGCATTATTATAATCCGAACAGGTATTGCGCCTGTATTGTGCTCTATCCTCCAACGCCGCGCCTGCCACGCAACATGATCTAGACTCTTTATCTCTAAGAATACCAGCCTTCGGTGAGTATATTGTTTCGCAGCTGAAGGCGCCTTTGAACGCCCGAATAGCTACGATTGGTGAATACGTTTGGATGCCGGCACAAACGGTAGCAGAAATTTACTTGTAATGCTTGATGCGAGGGACAGTAATTCTCCCTTACCCACCCAAGTCCAAATTCAAATCTGATCTATCGTCCTCCTCATCTCACACTACTATAGCTTTAGATACGCTAAGTTCCGTAAGCAAGAATGGCCCGTAAATCGTCTTCTTCCCTCTTCTTTCTCCACGCCTTTCCTAGGGCTCTCTAACTTCTCTCCCTCTCCATTCTAGATATGTCTCTTTCTGTTCCGGGCCGATCTACTACACTTGTTCACTAGAAATATCAAGCTTTTTCCCTTAATGAATACTTGCCCAGTTCGCCTGGAATTGGTGATGCATTGTGAAGGTCAAATTATAACAATTGAGGGAGTGGATATCCCATAAACGCTAGGAGGGAAAAACCCGTAGTTTTTTTTATAAAATCTTAGCCACCCGTTTACGTGCCTATCAGTACGATTTCCCCATTAGATTCGAGGAATCGCATATGATGGAGCCTAAGGTTTCTAGCGGGGGTTCGGAAGTCGGGGTGCTTCAGCGGAGGAAATTGTTCCCCGATCTAATTTATCACCATTCTCGTATGATAAGAACAAAAGCTGTGGTCAGGTGTACCACCACTTGCAGATCTACAAAACAGCGGGGAGGACTCGGTGACCAAGCACAGCGCCTGTGGGTTAGTCTCCAAACCTTAGGTACCCCAGGAATACCCTCAGAACCCCCAGATGCTCGGTCAGCTATCCATACCCCTCTTGTTTTGCCTGTGCGGAGTTTTTGGTGTTGAGAGAGTGGGTTCATTCTTCCCTTTCTCCACCAACCGGGAATTTGTGGATGGGGGCGACCGGAGGTGGTACTATGAAGTGAGAGTAGACCAATGAAATCGAGATTCTTCTGTGCTACTTCAATGGCCGTTTCTACTGGTTATCACAAGGGTACAAAGGTTTGGTTCGCCTGCCGGGCCACAAGAGCAAGGAAAGAAAACGGTGCGCAAGCGGTAAGTTGACAACGCCTGCGAGAAGTCAAAGAGGGGGAAGAGAAAAAACGTCTTCTAGCTTTGCTGCGCTGTCAACGAAGTGAAATTATGCGGCTTTCTTCCTGGCTAAATGACTGGGGGAGCTTCGCCCAAGCTCCGAGCAGTCACCATTTCAGTCTTCGCTAGATACAAGAATTTATAAAAGGTCAATCCCGCCCGAAACTTCATTTATCCCATACGCGTCTGGCTCTCCACCTCTCTATGCCCTCCCTGTATGCTTTATTCGCTCCAATATCCCTCGGTAATGCCTAGTTTGTGCCCATCTTCTAATACTCAATCTGCAATGCTTTACTACGTCGAATCCCAACCCTACAGTCCAAAGCAGGAGCTTCAGGAGATTGAAGCAGATCCATCCGGAGGCTACGGATTTGCAAGCAACCCCCAAATACCTTATGACCATCTCCCCATCATGTTTCCGGGCTACTCTCTCGCTGCATATGAACGGCCTCAAAATTTGGCAGGCAACGACGACGGGAGCAATTTTACGGAGGCAGGATTCAGCAAAGAGCAGCACCGATCCCCAGCGACACCGCCCTTCTATCCAAAGACAGACTTAGATTGGTCGCACGAAGCCGACGTCCAATCACCTTATGACTTCCACGAAAAGGAAACATGGGGCGTACCGGAGTTAAGTTTCTACCCCCAAGCTGCCCACGAGAAGCAAATATTGGGTCTGCCGGGGTTGGGTCTCTCCTTCCAAGGCGCTGCGGACGATGAGAGTGATACCACTAGCTCAGGGCCCAGCTCCCCGTCTACCCCTGGAGACTGCTACCCTGGCGTCATTGTCAGCCAGCCCCAACCCTTTCACGAAGCTTCATACGACAGCACGAACCTTGGACCGTATCAGTCCACTCCTGGGAGCTTTTCTGATACGAATTGTGGCACCCAGAAGTCCAGCAGGTAGCTCCTCGCACTGACTCCAAACGTAAATCTAGACCCACAAGATAACACCCTTACCACCACAGATACAACACGGAAAGCAATCCCTCCAGCGCCCTGGGAGACACCCTTCCCACTCAATTGCTCGCCGGCGCATATCCCAACTTCACCCCAGACTGCCCCACCACCCATTCCGACAATCAGCCACTTCGCAGCCGTCGCCGTGCCCAACGAGGAAACCAACGAGATACCAAACCCTTAAAGCGAAGGCGCCCATACAAGTGCACGGAGTGTGATGAAGAGTTTGAACGTACCGGGGATCTCCAGAGACATCTCGACACTGCAAGGGTGCACAGTCCACCGAAGGGGCCGTTCTGTCCAATAGGGGGCTGCAAATATCCTAACAAGAGGTTCACCAGAGCGGACAATTGCGGGGCACACCTTGTAAAGAAGCACGGGGTTCATGTAGTGGAAGCCGCACGGTTCATTCGGAGGTGGAAGGAGGGAGGAAGACCATGACCGTTACTCGCCGAAGGCTGCAGGGCGGGGTAACGGGAATTAGGCTAGGAGACAGCGAGAGGTTGGTTGGGGATTTGGCCTTTGTTCCTGTCAGATTGGGGTTTCTACACGGAGGAATATTTCTAGCCTTATTTAGTTATTTGTGATGACATGTCATTATCAAGCCCGCCTCTTCCCGTTGTTTCACTTTTCTGGTTGGCATGCTTGCGTGTTTATGCCTTGTATATAGTATGTATTACCAATTGCAGCGTCGGATCTTGATCTCAAAGTTTCCTTCTAATAGTGTATTTTTTCTGTGTTCAAGCCGCCATCCCGTAATGGAACTGTACCTGCACCCCCGGTTTCCTTCTCAGGAAGGCTGCACTTCCTTTAGAGCACTATACTTCCTTAGTGGCACAACCACACCCTGTTGCCTAGTATTAATGTACAGTTGGGTGGGTTGGCGGGCCTTTTTCTTTCTGCCTGAGGAGAATGCTTTTCTTGCCGTAATTCAATTAATAACCCCTAATTTTTCTGAATGCACTCCTACCCACTTCTATGATAGTGTGTGGGCCGGAAGGTGTTGTGGAGAAATGGATTCCCACCCACACAAAAGCCGTTGAGAGAACGGCTACATTATGAGGGGTCTCTCACAAGCACATAGCTAGTGTGTGTTGTTTCTCGCTGCACCCCTTGCCCCCACCTCTCTTAAGCTTTACCACCGCCCTACTCCCTTGGCGAACCATTGCCTGGGTTGGGTACCATCATCCAATTGAGATCGCCGATATGAAGTCGGTGAAAGAGACAGGAGCGATAAATTCGCTCAAAGTAAGACAGGGACTAGCGCGCTGTGGCCCGTGAGAATATTAAGCGAAGTGTGGGATAAAGCTTAGTGATCCACTTCGTTCGGTGTAACCCCAAAAATATAGAGCGAAGGGAGGAGGAAAGAATAATATCATAGCCTATCACTCGTGCTATATTTTGGCACTATCTGGGGGCTGGAGTCAAAGATCTGTTTACCTCCCAAAATCCTTGGAAATTCAGGTTGTCTGTTTCCCTCAATGGCCCGCAGTTCCAAATTTAGAATTTTTTTGATCAAGCTGGCTGCGAAGGTGGGTTTTGGTGGTTTGGAACGATACCAGCGCGCATATTCCCAATGAGCCTAGTAAAGAGCTCAAGGGCATCGCCTCTAGCCACCTACAGCGCGGAAAAAGCCAAATTCCCTTATATCCCGCGAAATGCTGACTTGATTTTAACCACGGTTTACTAGGGGGCGCTATCGCTAGGCTCGGCAGTTCCCCTGATAACGGGACTTCATAGCTACGCACTCTAGGCACCCCCAGTATTACTATTCGAATATCAATCTGCCTCCGTTCTTTTGAGTATACCGGCTAATCAAGCTTACCAATGACCGGAAGCGAAGAGGGCGCCAAGGCGGGGTGATGCACTCACAAGACACACGGCTGGCCCTCCGTAACTTAGTACTCTCCCCGACACTCCAAGCACAGTTACAGGCCGCAACCAAGCCCCCTTGGGAGTGCCTTGTCACTCCATCTCCCAACATCAAGATAGTAATAATACCACTGACTAGGTTTAATATGGTATTGGGGGATCTAGCCTTTCTTCTCCGCCCTCCAGATACTAGTGATTTTGGGTGCGCAGGTCCGACGCCCAATTTTTCCTCATTCCACCCTGGGAGGAGGAATCGCTTCCTGTTGCCTAGCCAGTCGGAGAGTGTCCGGCTTCGTTCTCGAGATACGGGTAGCACCAGTACCACAAAGCTGCACTGGTTCAGCCTCGTTTCCAAATCGGGAGCCCTCGGGGTTGCGCGGAAAGAAAGGGTGTTGTTTTATCAAATCCCTTAGGAATTGTCGACTTCTCCAACGATCGGCCACCGGTAACTAAGACCACGCCACCAGGGATGATCTTCCCAGGAGCTGGCGTCTTTAGCGGTACTCGTGAAGTTGGTACGTTAATCACAAGGCTGGCGTACTATCGTCAACATTATTGAGAGTTAATCTCAACACATGAACTAATAGGACTACAGGTGACCATCAGAAGACTTTATATGTCTAACTAATACAGGCACTAGTGGTGCTCGACGGTTGCTTGCGTCCGGGGTAAAAACGGGCGTGGCGAGTATTGCGCTTCTAATCTATCTTGGAGCTAATCCCAGGGACACTAGGAAGGAGCGTTGTTTACCTAGAAAAAATATAATCAGTAGATCCCTCAGAGGAGTACCGCAGAAACTAAAATGATTAGGCTTTGCGCCAGGACGTCTAGAATTCACCTCTTTGGGTTAAGGCGAACAGAGTGGGGAGAAGTAGCTCTTAATCCTCTTGAGAGGGGTGCGACGAAAAATACGACAAACCTTACTACCGTATCAACTCGCCAAAACGGATAGCGCCTTAACGGAGTCTGATCTCCTCAGCCAAGCGAATCTGGGGTTGATCATAGGTTAACAGAAGCTTGAGGCTCTTTTTTGATGGCAGTCAGGGTGGTCTTCTCATTCCCCCTCTGTTTAGTACGAAGTTTTCTAGGGAGCTTCTGCCTTAAACGGAGGTGGGCGCTGCACAGAGATAGTCAATTTGATGAGTTAATACGGTAGGAGAGGTAGCCCCGATTTCCTGACGCCTGGTCCAATTATTCTAGTTTCCACGGTACGGCACTTTCCTAATATTTTGCATCAATCATAGGGTACCTGCCTGATAATGGGACACATGTATAAGTGGTTGTGTGGTAATTGCCGTAGTGTCAGGCTTAAGTTGCCTCCTACAGCCACGGTACCGGTATTGAGGAACGTCCTGAATTACCTCTGTAGTTTGTGGAAACTAGCTAGCTGATCTGCAAATATCCGCCGGATGAGGAAAATATATTGGAGTGGGAATAGGTGATGAAAGAGAGACTGAATTCCAAGAGAGCCCAAGCAAAAGTGGGGAAGCAATGTTGGAGTCTTCCCAAGAGGCCAACCGACCAAGGCAGACCCATCTATGACCTAAAGAAGCCTGATTGTGACGGAAGATGTTGACCCAGGGCGTTGTGATATTAGCGGGCCAGTGGTTAGTTGCTGTAGTGCAGGTTACACAACAGTGACTGGCTGTCGGGTGAGGATATCAGCATCATTTTTTCTTTCATTCTTTTGCTTTCTAATTTCGTTGCACTTTCTTCTCTTTTCTTATTCGATCATTTGGCATTTTGTGTTACACGAATCAACCTATTATCCCCTCCCTCCTATTCTTTCCGCTTTTCTTCGTATAATACTTGGGCAATGGAATGCACATAGCCTCCTATCTTACTTCTCCTTCCACTTGCACTCGCAATAATGATATAACCATCTGCCAACCCTTTGATCTGACAGTCTCCCGGAGCACTTGTACCAAATCCCTTTCACTGGTATGGCTCTAGTAGCCTCTCCCGACGGGTTGGCTGCTGCCGCCTCCAGCACCACCCTATTCCACTGCCAAAGTGACCCGCCCACCCAAGACGGTGTATATACTACCCACCCAACTAGCTGCTACTTCACCCATACTCCCAACCATTCACAATATCCTGTCAGACCAAAGCAGCAGCCGGCCAATGGTCTCCAAGAAGAGGAACCTCACCCCGACCTGAACGCCGGCAGCCTTGTGTCTTCTCTCCCTCCTCCCCTACACCAACCCACATACCACGGCGAGGAAGGAGGCGCTGTAGCCGATCAGCCAAACCCGAGTCCCCATGAATGTAGCTGTGGAGCGACATTTGGACGCCGGACGGACTTGGAACGACACCAAAGGACAACTAGGAAGCATAACGGGGATCAGCACGGACGGGCTTGTCCGGTGAAAGGCTGCAGATTAACCTCGAAATTCACGAGGGACGACAATTTCAGGACTCATTGCAGGAGGCAGCATGGAATGAGCGCTGATGAGGTAAATACATATATTAGGCGGTGGAGGAGTCGGAGGATAGCCTAGGTTCTTGGTGAGGCTAAGTGGCCGTGTAGCAATATGGTGATGCGAGAGTGTGGTAGTGAAGGGCGGTGGTGTTTGACCAGACATCCGGTGGAGTAAGGAGAAGCGGGGGAAGCGGGGGAACGAAGATGAAGGGGTTTTATTCGACCCATGATTAGAAGGAGTCCTGGTGCCAAGCCACTTCTCTAAGAGATGCTCTACTGCATTGTGCTCAGTTGCTGTATGTAGTACAAGATACACTGCGGCGGCTGGCTGTCGGGCCAGGAAGCCAGCGCAACTTTTTTCCTTTTTTTCTTTACTTTCTAATTTCGTTGCACTTTCTTCTCTTTTCTTGTTTAATTGTTTGGAAACTTGTGTTGCACGAACCAGCTTATTTGCCCCCTCCCTCCTATTCTTTCCGCTTTTTATTTGTACTTGCGCAATAGAATAATGGTTTTCCCTAGCACTGAGGATCACTTGGGGCATTGTAGGATATGGTGGGATCCTGTAAGAAAACGTAGAGTGCTCTAGGCACTGAGTCCAGTCGCGGATTCTCGGGGACCGCCTCACTACCCGGTCAATCCCTTAGTTCATTCTAGTTATGAGAGTGAAACTCCATTGGAACACGATTAATCCTGATTACTGTGCGAAAGGGATATCATAATTGGGTAATGTTAGCTATCCCATAACCCGTCGCAGCATTCCGGTCGGGCTTAAAACCTGGAGCACTACGAGTAAATCTGCCCGGAGCAGGGATAAAATTCGCGAACGCTAAGGTAACGATCAGCAAAAAGCTCGACAACTAAATATTCGAGATTAGCCAGCTAGCGCCTTAGGAAACCAAAATTCGCCAATTGTTGTCTTTAAGAGTTCCGGAATTTTATATACCACTGCATGTGCATATAAGTTAGCCCATAAATCCCATACCCACCCCCCCAAAATCCCGCCCACGGACAAATCCTAGTATCCGAGTACGCGGAACCTCTCGTTTCCATCATGGCTATACTGAGCAGTCCCGGTTTTAAGGTATTCTAAGCACTACACCATTTTTTAAATAGCACGGTTTTTCCTATTATGATTACTTAAATAGGCTAGTGCTAGATATTCTAATTCGTACGGAATTTCCTAACAACTTAAGGGATAAAGCGTGGGTAAGGGATAAATCTATGAGATTCCGGTCTCTCATTTTCTGTAGGGTGCCCAAAGGGGCCCCCAACCCCACGAATAGACCATCAGTCTCCAGGCGCCCAAATAAGCTCAAGACCCCTACAAAACCATCTGGAAACCTACATATGTACAGCACTAAGTCTCGGAAAACCACGCCAGGACGATCCTCGGATGATTGTGAAATACCAGTAAAACGAATAGAATCTAGTGACTGCCGTGGTGTGAGTACACAAAAATAAAAATAAAAACAAGCGAGTGATATGAGATGACAAAACTGCTGTGAGCCTTGGTGTTAGACATATGATAATGGGTTGCATGCCGAAGAAGGGTTGTTGCTTAGTCATCTAGTTGGTCTGGTTGCCATTAGTAGCCAGTGCCCTGCCCTATGTTTCTCCTAGATTCTCTCCTCTTGGCTCCGCCGTACAAATACTTCATTCCTTCACCTTCCGGCAAACCAATTAATCTGCCTTGTCCTACTGGGACTCTCATCTCACCCCCCCCTCTCTTCTCCTTATCTCCGCTAAAGTCACTTCTTACACTTCCCATACCCAATCGACTGCTGTGCAAACCCTATCCCCGCTGTTGCTGATCCGGTTTCGCTCTCCTGTATCATTTCTACTCATACAGCTCAGGGGCTGTATGGCACACCGTTATTTGAGATGATCGTAATTTGAAAACGCGTTTTGCAGATTAGATTAAGATTAGATATCGAACTGACCAATTAAAGTTGGTGGGGAGGCATTATCATCTAAAAACCTATCATACTGAGATAATCCCTTTATATAGATTGTAATTAGCCAGCTCCAAATCATATCTAAATCTAATCTGCAAAAAGCGTTTTCAAATTACGGTTATCTCAAATAGAGTTGTTCTAGAGTCCCGTTTGGGTTGTTGAAAGGAAATTTTTAAGTTCAGCACAGTCTAGGGGCTACTCCACTTTAAGCAATATTTAGGCAAAATGGGCTTGTGTTCTCAAGAATCTCAGAAACTTTGGCCTTTGAAGCAAGAAAAAATAGAAACTTAACCAGCCCAGCCCTCCAATCTATACCCCTAAGGGAATGGTGTCGCTGTCTTGGCCAACTTGAAAATTTCCTTTCAACAACCCAAACAGGACTCCAGAACGACTCTAATAATGGTGTGCCAAACGGCCCCTTAGCTATTGGCACGCCAGCGATTTCCTGCAAACGGCCATGCCAACCCGAAAGTACAACTGTTCGATTTCTTTTTTTTTTTCCTTTTTGAATTATTATCCGAAACAACTTGTGGTAGTGTAGAGGAAGGAGAAATCCGGACATCCTGCCAGCTCAACATCTTTTTCACATGGGCTCTTTTCTTTTCCTTCCCCTCCTCTACCCGCTACACTCCGGTTTGAAAAGTCTTCATAACCACATTAGTTCATTCATGTAGCACCGCAAAAGCTGGTGAGGACCGGCCAGGCACTAGCACGTTGAAATAAGAAGCGGCTGAGGTGAAACTTACAATTGCGCCAAAATAGAAGCCCCGAAAGGCCTAGTTCTGGCTACAAAGAGTTAGCCTATGTTGTCTAATTGCGATTTCGAGACAAAGCCAGGGTAAAAATCTTATTTGAACGTAACTAGCGCTGGCCGGTGCTCACCAGTTTTTGCGGTATGTTGGTGCCAACCAAGCAACAGCCAGGATTACATAGATTGGCCGGTGTGGCTGGACGTATGATTGTAGACATAAGGGTGGCACAACTGCTTTAGCATCTTAAATACTAGAAAAATAAGAGATAGGGGCAAGACATCAAGAGGGGCCTTCTCAGTAAAGTAAAACCAGAATCCATACTAGTAAGCAGTGAAACGAGCAATATTTTTGTATATCAGAGGACAAGTGAATAGGAATATACAAAAAAGGTAAAGGGTTTGGTGGGGAATTACAGAAAATGCGGGGCCCAGGAGGGGGAAATTTAGTCTACAGGGAATTTGACACAGGATCTGGAGTTTTCCAGGCCCGTAGGACCTATAAAGAACACTAAGCATGGGATCTACATGAGACTTTGACTCTGGAATCTCTTCGAAGCAGCAGAGCCGAAACCTATGCCAACATCATGAAGCACTTAGGAGCAACAAGTACCATTTCAGCACTGGTTCCTTTTGATTAGATCCTAAAAGAATGTTGTAGCACTGTGTCAGATGTACTGGATTTTTGTAAGGTCATGAAGAGATTCATTAAAAGTATCGATTGTGAATTGATTCAATAGAGCCAGTATAATCTGGCAACTGAGTTCCCCCTCCTTAAATACCCAGTGATACTACAATCACTTCTTGTTAAAATACTAATACAGCTTGAAGTGCTGGTCCTAACATTCCAAGAAACTGATGTTTACGACTTCCATCATACACAATATCAACGAGGTCTACATTTCAAAACCCTGGTAGTTGAAATGATTGGATTCAGATGCAAACTGGAAATAAGCAATTGTATCATGTGCTGAGAGGCCACCTTCCAGCAAAGCTCATGGCCCTCTTTAAAATCTGAAAATATGATAGTACTGTCCAGTATTTCTTGAGAGCCCAAATGTTGTGCCCAGTAAACTCAGGATTCCTATTCAATAGATACAGGCTTGTTACTATCTTGGAAAGGGTAGATACATAGGAGTTCACAATTGTTGACATAGAACCAATCCTAGTCTAGGCACATATAATCCCCGAGGTACACCGATGCTAACCTGTCAATAACTAGATCGATCTGAGAACATTTAATAAGATTTATATCCTTAAGCATGGCTGATACCCTGCATTAGAAATTCAGCTATATGTACAGTTATGTATCATGTATAATTGTAAATTTTCAGGATTTCTGGGAGTCAACTAAGCATACTTGAGCTGAGTATCCTGTATACTATAGAAAAAATGATCTAGTCCAGAAATAAAACAAGAGTCCTGTTTGCAATTAGATAAGATAACCTACTAGCAGAGAATCGGTATACCCAGATTGCAAACTTCAGAAGTGAGTGCTACCAGATGCCCAGGGGGAGTGGGAAACTTGAATTAGTAATACCAGTGCTATGGTATCCAGTGGCCTCTGGAATGATAAGATAGAGGGATAAGTCTTGATATGGAAATAAGGCAAGGCAATATCAGATGTAGTAAGGATATTCAATAGGAGTGAAGTCAAGTCTGGATGCAATGGATAGTCACTAAACAACTCAGGATACAGGAGATGGGAGAGGAGATTGCAACCCGACTCAGAATATAAAGTACTAGGCCAAAAGGATCCGTACGATCGGTGGTTACCGGGCAACACCTCAAAACACCCCACTCCTACAATCAACCACCCCTCAACCACAATGCCTCCACACAAGACAGGCTACCTTACAGAGTTTGAGAAAGGGCAAATAGTTGCTCTGAGGGAAAAAAAAATCTCTTTGGGAGAAATTGGAGAGCTCTTAAACTGTCCAAAGAGCACTATTCAAACTTGTCATAACTGCTTCCAAAAGAGGGGTGATGCAAAAAACCTTCTCATACCGGGAAGACCTAAAATTATCAATTTCAGAACCCACCGCCGCCTAGTCAGAGAGTCTAAGAAGGCATGCTACCAGACTTTATCAGAATTGTGCAATGATGTTGCACCACATTCCTCCCTCCAAACAGTCAAGAGAGCTTTGGCCTCTATCAACATAAAGAAATAGAGAGCTAGGAAAAGAGCTCTTCTAAAGGATGAGCATGCTGTAAAGAGGTTAGTTTGGGCAATGAAGTATAAGGATTGGACAAAGGAAGACTTTGAAGGAGTCATCTTTAATGATGAATCCTTGGTTAAAAAGTCTAAGGATCTTAAGGGTATATGGGTATTCAGAACACCTGAAGAAAAGTGGCACAAAGACTGTATTCATGGGGTTACCAAGGGGCCAGGGATAAAGCTGATGGTTTGGGCTTGTATTTGGGGCAGAAATAAGGGTCCTCTGATTTCTATTTTTGACAAGAGTGTGGATAGATTTGTATATATTGGAGTTTTGGAGGATGGTTTAGTTGATATCTGGCAGGAGGTGGAGGACACAGTTGGGGATCCTATATTTTAGCAGGATGGTGCAAAGATACATACTGCAAGAGATACTATGGCTTGGTTTGAGGAAAACAACATACAGGTTATGGAATGGCCACCCAATTCTCCTGATCTCAATCCTATTGAGCACTGTTTGAAGAGGATGAAGGAAAAGCTGCACCAGTGCTTTCCCAACATCCACAAGACCAAGAGGGACCCAGATACTGTTAGAAAACATCTAGCAGTAGCTCTAAATCAGGTTTGGACTCAGGATATTGAGGGTGATTTTCTGAAAAGGTTGTGGGAGTCTATGCCTAGTAGGGTTGCTGCTGTCTTAGATGCAAGGGGATTGTATACCAAGTATTGATTTTTTTGTTTTCTAATTTTACATATAGCTTTTCTTATATCTATTGTATGTCTACACATATTTTTAGCTTATCCTAAGTAGTTGTGGTTGTAGGGCTAATAAATTTATAGTGGTAGTGGGGTTGCGGTTGCGTTGCCGTACGGATCTTTTTGTACCCGTACTTTACAGGATACACTTGACCCA
The DNA here is from genome assembly GCA_003070745.1 of Tuber borchii. Lineage (NCBI taxonomy): Eukaryota > Fungi > Ascomycota > Pezizomycetes > Pezizales > Tuberaceae > Tuber > Tuber borchii. The sequence goes on from NESQ01000022.1 coordinate 276,330, forward strand.
ACAGTGATGTTACTAACATTAGGACGCAACGCTGATGCATCAGTCATAGGTAATATTTTTGCTGATGTATGCAGGAGAAATTGCAGAGTAAATACAACTAAACTGTAATATTAGTATTTTTTATTTGAACAAAGAATATAGGGAAAACCCAAGCTGGACTGGTATAGCAGGTTTACTGAGCTGATATAAAGCTGTTAGTAGTATATTAATATTAATAATCTTTTTTTTGGATCTGGCACCCAGCCTCATAGGCCTCAGTTTAAAAGCCAACTCCTTTGCCTACTTTTCATGAAAATCAGTCTTGCCACCTATCCTGTATCTTCATGAGTACCATGAGTCTAACATGTTTATCATACAGGCATAATATACTACATAGAACTATATTGCCATCATTCTCATCTGCATACTTGAGAGAATAGGGTATAGCATGATAAGACAGTACTGAACATCAGTCTCTTGCAGTCTTGACCTTTCATGTCTTCTAACAGAGTGTCCTGAAACTCCTATAGCTCAATAATTCAGATTAGACAGCCTTGAATTGCTCTGATCATAATTTTTTTTTAGTTAATTGCCCTCTCAACAATTTTTTCTATTTTAGTAGTAAATTAGTATCTATTCAAAGGATATAGGACTTGTTACATATACTCATATTCCTTCAAATAATGCAATTCCAATTTCAACACCCAAACTCTCTTCTTCAAGCTTCTCTCTTAAAGCCATTCTGTCATACTATTAGCAACTAATAAAGAAATATAGATAACATGATCTAAGTAGATAGAGTGCTCAATTGTCGTGAATCAATTTCTTAAATTTAATTTGCTGCCAGCTCTCTCTTGCAGCTAAGTGTTTCTGGAATTTCAAGTTTTTATTCTACCTGATCTGGACTTGAATATTCAGGTATATAAAAATCTTGATATATTTTGCATATCTGTTTTCTTTCTTCCATCTTGCAAAGCATAAAGAAAGTGAGGATTAGAGTAATAGTTGGTCTATATTCTGCTAACTAGCAATTTAGTGTATTATCTATAACTCTTTGAGTTTATCTGTCTTTTGCATTTGCTTACTTTCTAACTTCATGATAAATCAGAGGAGTAATAAATATAATTAACAGATTAAATAACTATTATAATATGAAATCTAATCAGAAAGCAAGTGAGATACTGAAAGGAATTATGCATGATTAAGAATTGAGATTGGGTTATATGATAATCATAAGATAGCTTCAGCTATTTTGAAGAATATTGAACGAGTGCATAGAGAAAATATTATTAAAGTTATTAGGTAGTATAATAAAGAAAAAGAAAAAGTAGCCTGTATCATGCCTGTAGACTAAGACAAAGTATATTGTGCTATCTCAAATCAGCTATTAACTTAAAGCTCTCAGTGTTCTCATACTCTTTACTTCAAAGCAGTTTATTATAAATTAGCGACCCTTTATCTCTATAAGATATATGATACTGATTATGATTGAATACGAAGGTACAGCATGTAAGTTTTGAATATTTTACTAGCAGGGGATGTTCGACTAACAGGGGTGAGCAGGTGAATTAGGCAACCACTATGCCCAATTCGCTGTCCTTATACCGAATTTGCTGCCTTAGCCCCTGCTAGCGTTACATCCCCTGCTAGTAAAATATTCAAAACTTACATGCTGTATCTTCGTAATATTGCAATATAAATAATCAATACATAAGATTCATATAGTAAATTTATATTTAAAACTTAAATATATAGTAAGATGAATACCTGTATTATTAATAGTATCTAGTAATAGATCTAGTTTCACAATTCAAAATAAATTATATGGAAAAGATATAATAGTAAATTAGGCTTCAAGTAGAAGCTCAAATAGCTGGTAAACTATTATTGGTGGCTTCATAGAACACTACAGGGAATAAAATATTGTTTGTAATAGTTGAAGTTTTACTAAATCACAATTGTGTAAATTCATCTGGCATAGTCACTTAAGAAAGTTCAATATAGAGTACTCCATAATACTATTTAAATAAATCAGAAGGACTTTTCTGGTAACTTGTTTACTGTCATAGTAAAGCAAATATGAACCGGATACCACCAGTGCTTATATTCCAAAATAAAGAGCAAATTCTGATTACTAGTTGTAAGCTTAATTCTTAGTAAGAGGTGAATTTCACTCACTTGCTATCCAGAATTCCAACTTGGAGCCAGTTTTGGTTTATATCAAATGATCACAATCTAGTTGGAGAAATAATCAAAAATGTATTTAGTTGTAGTAGATGAGCAAAAGGAATAGAGATTTTATAGAAAAATAAGAGTCCAAGAAGAAGAAAGAATTATATTCAGAATTGAGGTATGATACCAAGCTAGAAGGTACTGGGCTATATATAGGTCAATATGACTACTGGGTAAGGGTTACTATGAGGGTTACTCCCCAAACACTAATGAGATTAGATATCATACTTGTCAGATGATCATATCTGTCATGTTGATATTAATATAGAATTATAAATAGTCTCATTTTATATTATGCACTAGGTAAAGACTCGACTCAATACCTTTCTATCAAATCTTTAACGTGTTAACTTCAAGATTGCAATAACATACTTATGATACTTTTCCGGCACTTCTTTAGAGTCTTATCTTATATCTACTTATCAGATAAGATGTCGAAGTATCTACTTGGTCCTAATTGAAGTATCAAGAGTATAAAGATATTTTATTTATAAGTTATAAGTAGGTAATAACAGTAAACAGTTGTGTAAAAAACAAACTAACATTTACTTGTACTCCTTATATAGTTTTTTTCACAACCTTTTAGTAATCTAAAACCATAACTATGAGTCCCTATCATAACTCATATGAAAATATAGTTTCATATTACTCAAGTGAGTCATGAATCAAATAAACTTAACTTAACTAAACATGAGTCTTACTTGACTCACATGTGAAACCCTATGACCAAACAAGAGTCATGATATGAAATACCTAATACCCAAAGATACACAAGTCTGTTATCTTGTGAAAACCTACAAACTATACTAGGTTTGTAATGCATAAAGTACTATATAGATCTGGTACATATATAACTACCAATCACCTATTGAATAAAAGGAATTAAAAGGAAACTACAAGAATTTGTACTGCAGAAAGTGCTGATAAATTGAATTACAGATTTCAAGTTTGCAAATGAGTTTCCAGACATACATTAAAGAATTTATAGTTCTCTGGATTATCTAGCACCAGAGGAGGTTGCCCGGAAAGAAACAATAAATCTGTCGACTAGTGAGTTTGAAGACATACAGCATTCAGCCGATTCTCTTTTTACTAGATAGCTCCCCCCAGTGGCAATATCTAATGAGCTTGCACTTCCCTCAGTATCCTTATCTTTGACTCAGAGATACTTTACAGTTAGCCTTACTCTCCTAATATAATCCAAAGACATGACCTAAGTGTAGTGTAGCCGCACCTCCGCATATCCAACAAGCACGCCGGTTCAGGTTTTTTTCTTTTTTTTCTTTTTTTCCTTCTGAATTATTATCCCGAAGTAGTGTGGAAATAGGAAAGCGAAATACAGCTGGCCAAATGTCTTTTTTAAAATCCCCCCTCATTTTGTTTTCCTTCCTCCCTGGGGCCACCCTCTATGATAAGTGGTTCTGTACACCTTTGATCAAGAAAAACTCCCGGGGTGGCTCTTTAGGATTAGCTAGAAGCTAGTGTCATGAAGCTTACCATTGAGTTGAGATGTGAGTAAGTTGTATTTGATCCTTGATCGGCAAGGTTTGGCGGGTCTTCCCGCGTTGTCTGTTGTGGGATGTTTCAAACCGGATCTGAAGGAGTAAGCCTAGATAGAGCTTGTTATATGGCGATTCCACGGCGGAAAACAGTAAGCAGAGGCGCGGCAACTTATTAGTGAAATGGATGTCACCTTTGCAATGCTTATGGAAATCTTGACCAGGCCCCCCTTTGTTCCCACTACTTGCCTGGCACTCGTCAGGTGTGAGGGGTAAAATGGATAATAGTGGAGAGGGGAGCGGGGCAATTGAGATATCAATAACCATATGCCCAAAGCACGGGAGAGCAGGAATCTGTGGATGAGAGTAACCTCGCAGTAGATATAGGCCGGGGTATTCCTTCTAGGTCTTATATCCCTTTCACTTCTCCACTGTATATATAGTCAGTGGTCAGAAGTGTTTGTGATCTGAGGTATGTCTAATTGCGATGGTGCCATACTAGGTCCGTGTGGTGGGGTGCCAGTGGTGGGGTTGTGTTGTCAACAAAGGAGTGATCAAACAAGCGAACGAGGGAGCGGGAAAGTAAGCGGGCAAGCAAGCGGGAGAGCAAATGGTGAATAGGCCAGAGAACAAGTGAAGCTCTGTGTAAGGCTCCCGAGTGACCTTCCACACTCCAACAACTATTAAAGCCAAGTATACCCTTCTAACAGGGGAATGAGTAAATAAACATGTGAGTGAACAAGTAAATGGACAAGTAAACTCAAGCTGGTGAACTAGTGGTGTGCGAATGATTGAAAGGGCAAGAATGCAGTAAACCCGTGTTGAGAGAAAAAAGCGAATAAATAGAAGTAGAGGTAGTGTATATAGTACAAGAGCAAGTATCTTTGTAATGGGCAGTCACGATGCAGTGAGCAGTTGTGAAAGGCGGTTATTGCAATCAACTCAGTGAGTGGGCATTTTTGACGAAGCGCCTGTAGCTTAGTAAGGTCAGACATGTTTCACCAACTCTTCTGGTGACTGGCTGTAACAAGATCTTCACTACCCTCGCAAATCGCCCCTCATTCAAGCCCTACCAATCTAAAGACCACCTACCTCAGGAATACATATTACCGCCCTACGGCCAATCAAAATCGATCATCAAACTTTGAGTTCCTCTCCTGCGCTAGTTGCCGTAGAAAAAATGAACAAGACCCCACCGCCACAGACCTTCTCACCAAGCCGCGGCGACCAGCATAACCAAGGAGCATCCCAACGGCAATATCATAATTCCTTCTCAGAACAGGTGGTTTCCCCGTGGCGGCAGGGCCGCTGCCTGGATGATCACAGCGATGAAAATGCTGGCTTTCTTTCTGGCTTTTTGTTGACGCAGAACACCCCGCCCGATAACGGCAGCTCTTCCGGTAGCTTTGGATGGACCTCCCCGTATAGTACTGCGGACTCGTATGGTAGTAGCAATACTAGCTGCTCCCAGGATTTAGGCAGCATCGATCCGTAAGCGCATGAGCTCCTATCTCCTGTCTCCAATCATCTACTCACCTTTTGACTTGACAGTTCTCTGAGAGATTCATACCAAATCCCCTTAACTGGTATGCCTCTAGTAGCCTCCCCAGACGGGTTGGTTCCTACTGCCTTCAGTCCTACCCTACTCCACTACCCAAGCGGCTCAGCCGCCCAAGCTGCCGTACAAACTACCCACCTATCCGACGACTACTTTGCTTATAATCCCAACTATTCAAAATATCCCGTCGGACGAGAGCACCAGCCGGCCAATGGTCCCCAAGACCAGGAATCTTACCCCAACCTAAACACTAGCAACCTTGTGCCTGCTCTCCCTCCTCCTGCTCCCCCATACCAACCCACGCACCACGGCGAGGAAGGAGGCACTATAGCCGACCACCCAAACCCGAGTCCCCATAAATGTCACTGCGGAGCGGCATTTGGACGCCAGACCGACCTTGAAAGACACCAAAGGACAACTAGGAAGCATAACGGGGATCAGGGCGGACTGCCTTGTCCGGTGAAAGGCTGCATATTTACTACGAAATTCACGAGGGACCAAAATTTTAGGACTCATTGCAGGAGGCAGCATGGAATGAGTGTTGACGAGGTAAATACATATATTAGGGAGTGGAAGGATCGGAGGCCGACCTAGGTTCTCGGTGGGGCTAAGTGGCCATGTGACCATGTGGCAATATAGTGATGCGAGGGTGCGGCAGCGGAGGGCTGTGGCGTCCGATCGACATATAGGGTGGAGTAAGGGGGGGAGCAGGGAAACAGGGGAACGAAGGTGATGGTGGCTAGTTCGATCCATGATTAAATGCCTAGTTCCAAGCCACCTCTCCAAAAGAGGCTCTATTGCAGTTGCTGTAGTGTAGTGACTGGCTGTCGGGTCAAGGAATCAGCATCATTTTTTTCTTTTATCCTTTTGCTTTCTAATTTCGTTGCACTTTCTTCTTTTTTCTTGTTTAGTTATTCGGAAGCTTGTGTTGCACGAACCAGCTTATTTGCCCTCTCCCTCTTATTCTCCCCGCTATTTCTTTGTACTTGCACAATGGAATGATAGTTTTCCCTGGCACTGAAGATCACTTGGGGAATTCTAGGATGTGGTGTGATCCTGTAAGAAAACATAGAGTGCTCTAGGCACTGAGTTCAGTGGCGAACTCTCGGGGACCGCCTCACTAGCCAGTCAATCCCTTAGTTCATTCTATTATGATAGTGAAACTCCATTCAAACACGATTAATCCTGATTACTGTGCGAATGGGATATCATGGGTATTGTTAGCTATCCCATAACCCGTCACGGCATTCCGGTCGGGCTTAAAACCTGGAGCACTACGAGTAAATCTGCCCGGGGCAAGGACAAAATTCGCGAACACCAAGGTAACGATCAGCAAAAAGCTCGACAACCAAATACTCGGGATTAGCCAGTTAGCACCTTGGGAAACCAAAATTCACCAATTGTCGTCTTGAAAGAGTTCCAGAATTTCTTCTCTTTTAACCATATATACCACTGCATGTGCATATAAGTTAGCCCATAAACCCCATACCCACCCCCCCAAAATCCCGCCCACGGACAAATCCTAGTATCCGAGTACGCGGAACCTCTCGTTTCCATCATGGCTATACTGAGCAGTCCCAGTTTTAAGGTATTCTAAGCACTACACCATTTTTTAAATAACATGGTTTTTCCTATTATGATTACTTAAATAGGCTAGTGCTAGATATTTCCCGACAACTTAAGGGATAAAGCGCGGGTAAGGGATAAATCTATGAGATTCTGATCTCTCGTTTTCTGTAGCGTGCTCAACGGCCCCCAACTCCATGAATAGACCATCAGTCTCCAGGCGCCCAAATAAGCTCAAGACCCCTACAAAACCATCTGGAAACCTACATACGTACAGCACTAAGTCTCGGAAAACCACGCCAGGATGATCCCCGGATGCTTGTGAAATACCAGTAAAACGAATAGAATCTAGTGACTGCCGTGGTGTGAGTACACAAAAATAAAAATAAAAACAAGCGAGTGATAGGAGATGATAAAACTGCTGTGAGCCTTGATGTTATATGATAATGGGTTGCATGCCGAAGAAGGGTTGTTGCTTAGTCATCTAGTTGGTCTGGTTGCCATTAGTAGCCAGTGCCCTGCCCTATGTTTCTCCTAGATTCTCTCCTCTTGGCTCCGCCGTACAAATACTTCATTCCTTCAACTTCCGGCAAACCAATTAATCTGCCTTGTCCTACTGGGACTCTCATCTCACCCCCCCCTCTCTTCTCCTTATCTCCGCTAAAGTCACTTCTTACACTTCCCATACCCAATCGACTGCTGTGCAAGCCCTATCCCCGCTATTGCTGACCTGATTTCGCTCTCCCGTATCATTTCTACTCGTAAAGCTCAGGGGCTGTTTGGCACACCGTTATTTGAGATGATCATAATTTGAAAACGCATTTTGCAGATTAGATTTAGATTAGATATCGAACTGACCAATTAAAGTTGGTGGGAAGGCATTATCATCCAAAAACATATACTTAGATAATCCCTTTATATGGATTGTAATTAGCCAGCTCCAAATCATATCTAAATCTAATCTGCAAAAAGCGTTTTCAAATTACGGTCATCTCAAATAGAGTCGTTCTAGAGTCCCGTTTGGGTTGTTGAAAGGAAATTTTTAAGTTCAGCACAGTCCAGGAGCTACTCTACTTTAAGCAATATTTAGGCAAAATGGGTCTGTATTCTCAAGAATCTCAGAAACTTTGGCCTTTGAAACAAGAAAAAATAGAAACTTAACCAGCCCAGCCCTCCCATCTATACCCCTAAGGGAATGGTGTCGCTGTCTTGGCCAACTTGAAAATTTCCTTTCAACAACCCAAACGGGACTCCAGAACAACTCTAATAACGGTGTGCCAAACAGCCCCTTAGCCATCAGCACGCCAGCGATTTCCTGCAAACGGCCGTGCCAACCCGAAAGTACGACGGTTCGGTTTCTTTCTTTTTTTTCCTTTTTGAATTATTATCCGAAACAACTTCCGGTAGGGTGGAGGAAGGAGAAATCTGGACATCCTGCCAGCTCAACGTCTTTTTCACACAGGCCCTTTTCTTTTCCTTCCCCTCCTCTACCCGCTACACTCCGGTTTGAAAAGTCTTCATAACCACATTAGTTCATTCATGTAGTACCGGTATGTTGGTGCCAACCAAGCAACAGCCAGGGTTACATAGATTGACCGGTGTGGCTACGAGGTCTTTTCAAACGGGAGTATGCACAACTTCCCAGAAACTCTCCCTACGATAAGCAGTGGCAAATTGCAAAGGCGGGGATTACTTTATGGCGCCTAGTTACTTTTTGTGAGAGCCAATGGCTAGGGGCTCACTAGTTCTCTCAGGTGTGTGAGGGCTTACCGAAGATCCGGCATCGGTAGCGATACACGTGGCAAACCTTGAACTTTGAAGTACGGTACCATCAGCAGCCGCAATGACGGTGGGTCCCTGCAGTCTTCTACCGATTGGTAACTCCCAGACGGCACCTATTGCTTGCACTTGTAGACGGTATCTCTTGGACTGCTGAAACGGTGGAAAATTTTCGACCACCCCTTTCAGTATCTGAGACAGAGATTACTAAGGTGCTCCCCAGTATTCTCCAGTGATAATGTGCGTAAGTACAATCATATTGCTAATATTAGCTACGGTCTAGGTTTGCACACCTGCGAATTTGTAGTAATTAACAAAAGTTGCTTATTAACCTGTGTCTCAAACACTGAAATGGGGTGGTCGAAAATTTTCCACCGTTTCAGCAGTCCAAGAGATACTCATCCCCTATAGTTCTTGCTAATTATCATTAGCACTCAGCAATTCTCTCTATTTACCTTTTTCTAGCTTATTGTAGTGGACCGCCCGCTATGGAGACTGGTTCTGTTCTGCGCACACCATTAAATGCGAATGTGACCTTGCAGGAATCTAATTTATGTCAAGAGTGACGAAATGGGACACTCTATGCTGGCCGTTGACCGCTTTACTTGCTGTTTTCAAAAGTATCCGGATGCCAAGGCGCCAATGCGTCCAAGTTTACACCTGAATTCTCTAATCTTGGCACCAAGGCATCCGGATGCTTTTGAAAACAGCAAGTAGGTGGTATCGGGGCTGCTTTTCTGTCTGTCTCGGGACCTGCCCCTGCACTTGTACGGTACTCAAATAGAAGAGAAATGTGTTAGGAGGCTGGAATTCCTCTTCTCAGTCCTGCGAGGGGAAAACACAGCAAACTCGGCCCAAAGTCGAGCCAAATAAAAAGGAATTGCCCCACGCCTTACATTTCTCTTCTATTTGAGTACTGGTACTTACGGTAGCTCATCGGTAGGTCTGGAGATTCTGTGAGATTGGGAATCCGTCGAACACGTCATAGAGGAGGGGAGATTGGAGCCTCATACTGGTAGATCTTTTCCTAAGCTGCACTCTATACCTGGTACTGATCCTAGTCTCTAAGTATCCATTGGTTACAGTACTTGTAGCCGCCCTCTTTCAGCCAGCGCTTCCAAGTTCCAACAAACCAACAATAACAGGGATGGTTCGATATTTCTAACGGCCTAGCTCGTCTGTCCTCACTCAGACAGGGCGGATGGTATCATTGGAGGCGATGCTCGAGACCATAACCTTCAATATGCTGCCGAACGAGGAAAGTTGTTCCTTATTTATGCGTTGACATGTCCACATAGTTTACTTCGTGAAGAGAATAACAATCAATATGACTTCCTTCTTAGTATTGCCGTTTGTTGGAGAGGCATGTTGGCTGCTACGACGCACAAATTTGTTATTTACTTCTAGACCCCCGTCCCTATTAGTGCAAGTACCAGAGGGATAACTCCGCTAGTCAATTGTCCCCATCTTGTGCGAAACACCTTCTCCAGTACTTTTGCCGATTTCTTCCAGTCTTCTAGTCGGACTGTCGTCAACTACCTTCCCATTGGGCCAGTCCCTACCCTCGACTTGAGGATCTTGGCACTGTCCATAGGTGGTAGTTGGCCGTAGTTGACTAGAATTGGCATCCCTACTTTATTTTCAACGCACTAGCGATAGGCGAATAAAACCAGGTAATACGGTACTCGTGTAGTACAGGTGATTTTCTACTCGTACGACAGACGGCTGCCATCAGTGGCATAACACGGAAGTAACGCACCGGACTGGGAGGAAATGGATCAGATGCAGAAGTGAATCTGTTTTTTTTTTTTCTGCGAATTCGCACAAATCTTCACCGCAGAAACATCGACGAAATGAAACCTCAAAAAATTCCGAAAAATAGGCAAATCTAATACTATGTGCTATTAGAAAAATCACCTGCCCTTCTTCCCCTCTCCTTAGTGGCGTCAATTGAGATTTCCAGATTTTTGCTCTGGTGGGTTTTAGCTGATTCACTTCCCGTCTGATCCACTTCCCCGGTCCAATTCTAGTACTAGTACGTCAGACAACACTTCTTACACAACCGTACCAAGCCTGTTACTACCTAGAACATGGAGACCGTTGCCAAGGGGGAGGGGCAAAGTCGCCCATCTCAAATCTCGTTAACCTTTATGACAATGATCACCCGCCTTGCTAGCTCATACCTTAACTTTAACCACTACTACTCCCGGAACACGGAAAAATATGAACAGTGAATTTAGTCGAGAAAGTAAAATCTAAATACTGGCCAGTATTTGGTTATTGATTTGCAGTCGCTGGAAATAAGTTGGGGTTCGTTGTTCACTTACGAGGTTACCGAGTTTCATGGCAGATGAGGACTCTGCAATTTGGGAGGCAGACTACGCACAAAGCAGCCACGGCAACATATTGGACCGGGAAGTGGATCAGACGAGAAGTGAATCAGCCAAAACACACCAAAGTAGAAATCTGGAAATCTCAATTGACGCCACTAAGAAGAGGGGACCCAGAAGGCCAGATGGTATTTCTAATAACCTATGGTTTTAGATTTGCCTGTTTTTTCTGAGCAGAGGTTTCATTTCGTCGAAGTTTCTGCGGTGAGGATATGTGCGAATTCAGAGACAAACCGATTCACTTCTGTACCTAATCTACTTCCTAGTCTAGTAGTTATCGATACAAGAGTGAGAGCAATATGGAGGGAACGTGCATGTCAAGTACAGCAGTGGGAGCGTGGGCATAGCCGTATCTCCAAACATATTCAACAGGTACGGCAGTTCGATATTTTACTTTTCTTTTTGAATTATTACCCAGAAATAGCATGAAAGCAGGAAGGCGAAATCCAGGTATCTTGGAGGGTATCCTGGCAGCCCAACGTCTTTTTCAAACACCCCTCCTTTTCTTTCCCCTCTCCCTAGAACCCCTCTTTCAGATAAGTAATGGCAAATTGCAAAGGCGAATGATTACCAACGACTATTATGGCACACGAGGAGGTTGGTTTCTTTGCGAGAGCCAATAGCCAGGAGCTCACCAGTCTCCCAGGCGTGCAAGGGTGTGCCGAAAATCACTCTACGCTCTAGTAATTGGCTCCTACGATCGCTAAGACAATGCGGTGTCGAGAGCGGGACAGGAAGACCAACTGGCGACCCATCCGTCCAACTGGGAAGAACATCAAGGGTGCCGAAATGTGCGGCACGGGTGGCCGCCTTCGCATGTGAGTATTAGGAAGAGTAGTTTTGTCCACTTTTAGTCAAGAGAGAAACTCCTAGAATGGCTCATTAGGACTAGGAAGATACCCCAGGTCTCAATTTAAGGCCTTCCCACCGCTGCTCAGAGGCGACGCCTCTCCTTTCTGTCGCCATTGATATTTTGGTTGCAGTCGGCGGGGATCGGGTGCCTTTTGCTCTCGTGTGTCGTGAAACCTGCCATTGAGTTGGGGCCCTAGCTATTTTTGGTCATTGGCCAGCAAGGCCCGGCGAACTCTTCCACGTTGTCTCGTTGCGAGGTGTTTTATATCGTGTCCGGGGGACGAACCTAGGTAGAGCTTATCACTTGACGATTCCACAACAAAAAACAGGCAGAGGCGCGGCAAATTGTTGGCGTAATAGGCGTCGCCTTTCCGATGCCTGTGCCTACCTTGGCTAGACGCCGCTTTGTTCCCCGCTCCCGCTTGGCGCGTATTAGGACCGATAATGGGGAGGGGAGTAGAGCAATTCAGATATCAATAACCGTATGACCGAAGCACGGGGGGGGGGCAGGAATCTGTGAATGAGAGTAATTTCGCAGTAGAGGCGGCATTCCTCCTAAGTCTTATTCGCCTTTCCCTTCTCTACTGTATATAACAGGTTCTTCGCTGCCCTCGCAGCCCGGCCCTCGTTCAAACCCAGCCAACCCAAAGACTACCTACCTCAGGAAGACGTACTGCCACCCTACGGCTGGTCTAGCTCTGGGGGTTGCTGGATCAATCATCAGACTTTGTATTCCTCTCGTACGCTAGTCGCCGTAAAAAATATGAGCACCTTCAGGATAGGCCTTCACTCAATGAGTAAGACCCCACCACCACAGACCTTCTCACCAAGCCGCGGCGACCGGCATAACCAAGCAACATCCCAGCGCCAATACTGTAACCCCTTCTCAGAACAAGCGGCTTCCCCGTGGCAGCAAGATCACTACTTGAATGATCACAGCGATGGCAATGCTCGCTTTATTTCTGGTTCTGGGCTGACGCCGAACACCCCGCCCAATGATGGCAGCTCCCCCAGCAGCCTTGGGTGGAACTCCCAGTATAGTACTGTGGACTCCTATGGCAGTAGCAATACTAGCTACTCCCAGGGTTCGGGCAGCATCGATCCTAGATCCACGCAGAGCGGCAGGTAAGCGCATGAGCTCCTATCTCCTGTCTCTTCCCAAATAGTTGCACCAGTAACAGCGATCTAACCATCTACTCACCTTTTGGCCTGACAGTTCCCCGGAAAACTCGCACCAAATCCCCTTAACTGGTATGTCCCTAGTAGCCTCCCCTGGGGGGTTGGCTGCTGCTGCCTCCAGCCCCAGCCTGTTCGACCAAAGCGGCCCGGCCACCCAAGCCACCGCATACGCTACCCACCCAACCGACGGGTACTTCGGCTATAATCATAACTATTTACAATATCTTGTCGGACAAGAGCAGCTGGCTAGTGGTCTCCAAGACCAGGAACCTTACCCTGACCTGAACACTGGCAACCTTGTGCCTGCTCTCTCTCCTCCCCCTCACCCCCCTCCCCCCCCACACCAACCCACATACCACGGCGAGGAAGGAGGCGCTGTAGCCGATCAGCCAAACCCGAGTCCCCATAAATGTGGCTGTGGAGCGACATTTGGACGCCGGACGGACTTGGAACGACACCAAAGGACAACTAGGAAGCATAACGGGGATCAGCACGGACGGGCTTGTCCAGTGAAAGGCTGCAGATTTACTTCGAAATTCACGAGGGACGACAATTTCAGGACTCATTGCAGGAGGCTGCATGGAATGAGCGTCGGTGAGGTAAATACATATATAAGGTGATGGAGGAATCGGAGGGCGGCCTAGGTTCTTGGTGGGGCTAAGTGGCCGTGTGGCAATATGGTGATGCGAGAGTGCGGTAGCGAAGGGCCGTGGTGTTTGATCAAGACATACGGGGAAGAGGAGGGGGGGGAGAGTACGATGGTGAAAGGGGTTATTTGTTCAAGCGCCGCCCTCTTGCTTGTACGGCCTTGGCAGTGGGCAAGGTTCAACAAGCAACTTTGGGGAGGGCCCGGGAGGCTCTATTGTCGCACAGATTACAGCTGGCTGTCGGGTTAGCATCTTTTTCTCTCTTATCCGGGTTTTGATTGGAGGGCTCAGTGTACCATGTTTTGGATCATTCATTTATTTCCACATTTCCCGATTTTTTTTTACAGCGGGCTGTAAGTTACTCGAGTACTTTCTTTCTTCTCTTGTTCTTGCGCAGGTATCGGTATTCAACAAGGTGTGCTCTACGGCCTATTTTTATTCTTCTCACGGCCTATTTTTTCTGTTTTTCCTTTTTGCTTGCGAAATGAAATGACTGTTTCTCTTGGGATAGACACTGTGAATCACTCGGGCCTTTTTGAAATGTGGTGAGATACCGTGAAAAAATGTAGATTGGTGGTAGGGTCTTAGGGCCGGCTATGCGAATTCCCGAAACCTCTACCCGAACTGTACTCGAGTACTGTAGCCACGGGCCCAACCACATCACCTATCAGCCAACGCTCCAGTTCATCCCGGCCACGATAGGGTGCGCCTCAAAAGACATTGTAAAGTTCTATCGCCGGTTTGTTTCTTACTAAATAATAGAAAGAGCTAGCGTAGCCTTTCCAAGAGCTTGTAGTACTTTGAAGGATATGTGGGCTTTACGGATGCACCTGTACAATGCAGTAGCCTGTCACGCGTTGCCAATCTATGAGACTCGTTTCCAGCTATTCCTTGGGTTACTACCAAGAAGGGTTGAGCCATTTACCGTTCTACACCCGCAATACCAGTTTGTTGGCGGGGGCCCCTTAAGTGCAACTTCAAGGTCAAAAGATGCAGTTCCAAAATAGCTCTCTAAAAAACAAAATTTGAAGGTGGTTGTGTGGGGAGTGGGGGATAGCGTGGGCTGGAGGCAGGTTTATTGCAGCCAGGTGCTCAAGATGAGTTCACGAACGCAACGAGGGGCAATTGAAATGTCACCAATTATCGTACAACGGTCTTTCTCTGATAAGAATGATTTCTCGTGAGATCGTCAAAAATGCTGACCAGGGAAAATTTGCTGGCACTTTTTATATCACAGCCATTCTGTTCAGGTCTTAATGGTGGCTTTATAGTCAGGGAATGTAGTGCTTGGAACGCCCTCAAAAAACATCGCAAACGAGCGGGGTAAATGCTCTCAGTACTGTACACTGGGTGTAAGGGTATTTCATGCGCAGTAACACAAGCCGCTTCTCCGTGTTACCGCACCCGACTTTTTTCAGTCACCAAAAAATTCTCACTAGTTATCACTCGAATTTCCTAATTCGGTTTAGTCTACACATACTCGAGTAAATGTAATGGTGGGGCGCCCGACTTTTCGCTCTCCCTTGTGCTGGGGTATGGACAGGGGTTCACAATGTCAAAGCTTTTTACTCTTCTCAGCATTATATTATACCTACCAAAATTTTAATTAAATCGTTTTTTTCCTCTGACGGTCATGAGCACGGAGACTTCAAACCCTGTCCATCCCGAGTACTCGAGTTCAGTACCGGTACCGTTCACGTGTATAGTATGATACAAGCACGCCATTTTGAAATCCCGTGCTCCGAACCCTTACCGGGGGTGGGGTGGTTGCCTTCTCTTTGTTTTTTTTGGTCCGCAAAACCTCAAAGCTGGCGCGCTCGGGTGGCTCAGGGTTAGTTTGACTTTGCCCAATGACGCTATGAGAGCCACGGCGCCCCGTGCGTAAACCAGAAGTCAGAAGCCTTGGCAACCATACCCGAGGCAACCCCGGACAAAAGCAAGGAACACACAACGACACAAGCTTCTTGCTGTGTGGGGAAGTTTCCTTCTCTCCCAAATATTTGCTAAGAGTTCCAACTTCGAACTTCTAGCTCTCACTTCTGCGCGGGGCGCTGTCGCTCTATTAGACACTTTCGGCAGATCCCTGTTTTCAGTTTGAATTCGATCAAGAAATCGTAGCATAGAATTCCCTAAGCTCACTCAATTTATGGCTAGTGTCGCTTGGGAACTTGTCTAGGTACCCTTGCAGTTGTTCCTATCATTTTTCGAACTTGAATTCGAACTCAAAACAGGGATCTGCTGAAAGTGTCTACTGTCGGAGGATAATTTCTACGCCGCCCAACGGCTGAGTGTGAAGTAGGGTAGCCCGAACCCATCGGGGACTATTACGCAGGGGTGTGTTCCTGCCCATGAGCCGGCGAAACGGGTTTGATTCGTATTTTACGTACTCGAGTACTCGAGTACTGTGGTGCCTTTCAATCGTTCACTTTCGGTTCTTTTTGGACATGATAGGCTAATGGCAAAACGCTATCTTAAGTGTTGTTTTTTCCGAAGCTCGCCTTCAGCAGGCAATGAAAGAAGCATGTACCATACACAGTACAGAAGTGCAGAGCTTCTTTCAGTATAATCGTCCTATACTCCACTACACCTACCACCTTGCCGTGACAATCTCGTACTGTGTTTGCCAAAAAAAAAAAGACCATCCCCGACCTTTATCCACACTCAAGTACTATACTAGGACGCCACCTTTTGCCATGAGCAAAGGGTAGTTCTGTTCTGAACTACGCTCCCAGCGCGCAGGTAAAAGTCGGGGACCAACTTTTTTTTTTTTTGGTGAGAACAATACATGTTCCCGGAATGGAGAACCCGAATACAAGGATCAAAAAATTGTAGGGCAAAATGTCTGCGTATCTGAGCACTCATACTAAATTCAGATCCAAATATTCAAGTTCATGCCGAGAACAAGTACGTAAGTGAGTAAGATAAAGTATTGCCCCTCTATCCACGCTTATCCGATAAGGAACCCTCCTTAAACTGCACAGCTCTCAAGAATTTAAGGCCCTGTTCGGAATGTACAAGTGCCTACAAATGCTCGAGTATGGTTTCATACGAGACAGGGATTATTTTGCTGGTGAGCTATCCCTGTCGTGCACTGTATGAAAACATATCCCGGGTACTTGTACCATTTTAGAAATACCATGGTATTTCTGGAAAATGGCCTGTAAGCTAAAATAAAAATACTATTGTATTCCTGAAAAATGCGTTTGGAAGTCCTGACATTTTTATGCCATACTTTTTTGTTCCTAAGCAACCTTATAATAATAATTATTATCGCAATACCATAATCTAATTTCTCACAGAACCCTAAACAAGAAGCCATAAAAGCAGAATTTCCCATACGGTATTACCCGAACCGGAGGTTCCGTATTCGTTGCCCTAAGGGCTCCGGGAGCTGAGTTGCGGGTTCAAGGGCTCCGGAGGAATCAAAATCCCGGGGGAGGTCCATGTTTGCACGTGGCGTACCCCACGGCGAGTTGAAACACACAGTGACATGAAACAGCCGGCCGCCGGCATACTAGTAGAGAGCATAAACCGGTTTTCTGAATACCACTCTACTCGAGTGTATGTTTGCTTCGTGTCACCGTGTGTCCCGACTGGCTGTAGGGCACGATACAAGATCAGCTCCCAGAAAACGCAAGCTTACACCAGCCTGCAGGCACTACTGGTCTTCTGATGCACTCACCTCAGTCTCAAGTTGGCCACGACTGGAAAGTAGATCACTGCAACAAGCAAAATTCCTTGGTGCCTGGGAGAGCGTAAACACATTTTGTTTTTTTTATGCAAGCCAGGGTTTAAACTTAGCATACTTTGCCACAACACGGAGAGCGTGCTCGGAATCAATCCCAATGCTAGAAGTAAAGAGGGAATTATGGTTTTCTCTGAGTATATGTGTACCTTTAGTGCTACCAACAACTCAACCAAATAGTGACGTGCAGAAGCACTGATGATGTCGTGGCAAGTAGTCGGTGATCAAAAGAGTGGTCGACTCTGAATGTTTGGGGGGAAAATGGTGGGATGGTGTAAGAGAATTGATCCCTCGATGCAAGCCCCGTCTGTAAGTGCGTTGCACGGGGGGAAAGACTGTTTCAAAAGGCGCTTTCGGCTGTAGAACCTTTTTTTCGTCTCAACCTCACTCCCCTTTCCCTGTTGGTTCAATGACAGTTATTGAAAGGAGCGTGGATTGGCAGTTGGTGAAGAGAATTGAGAAAGGGCATCCCATGCGTGAGCAGCTTAAACACGATCAACACATTTGAACAGATACTGTAGCCTTCAAGTGATGTTGCACTAAAAAGGGAAAGAAAAAAGAACCCTCTATTTTGAAAGGAACTCTCGGCCATAGGACATTTTTCCTTCCAAATCTCACTCGCCCCTTTCCCTATTGGTTGGCAGTTTACGGAAAAGCATCGATTGGTTGCAAGTGAAAAGAGTTGAGAAGGGTACTGTATGATTGGAGAAAAGAAAAAGCAAAAAACCTTGTTACACTCTCAACCATGCCCACGACAGAACCGGGCGGGTGGCGAACAGGCATCAATTAGACTACCGGTAATTTTTTCTAACCCTAACCTCGACTATTTACTTTCTTGCCCACCAAATACCCTTGCTCGCCGCCCGCCCAGTCCTCACAATGGCCACGACGAAACTAGCGGGTGACGACGAACAGGGATGGTTTGGTCGCGGGTACAGTTAAGACTGTAAAAGGCACTTTCAGACACACAACATTTTCTCCTTCTAAACCTCACTCCCCTCCCGGTCAGTCCAATGGTAGTTCCTGAAAGTAGCATGGACTGGTAGTCGATGAAGAGAGCTGATAAAGGGCACCGTACGCGCGGAGAGCGCAAACACGATCGACAGTGTTATCACAATTTAAATAAGTATTGCGCCTGCCACACAAGACGGCCTAAACTCTTTGTCTCTTAGAATATCGGTCTCCGATAGGTATTCGTGCGGTAGTTAAACGCGCCTTTGAACGACTAAACGACTACGATTGGTGAATTCGATTTCTCCCCCTCCTCTTTCTTTACGCCTTTCCTAGAATTCCCTACCTCCCCCAATCCTCTCGGTTCTAGATATAGTTCTTTCTGCTCTAGGTAAATCTACTCTGCTTGTTCACCAGAAATCTCTAGCTTTTCGCCCTAGCACTTGCATCAAAAATGAGGCACCGTTGGAGGGCATAATTTGCCAAGAGTTGGTGATAAACTGTGATTGACGGTCAAATCAAAGACAGCCCAGAGCTTAGTAGACGGGGAGGGGAAAGCCCGTGGCTCTTTTTATAAAATATTAGCCACCTGTTTACATGCCTATCAGTACGGTTTCCTTATTCGGCTTAAGGGATCGTGTATGATGCGGCCTAAGGTTTCTAACGGGGGTTCGGTAATCGGGATGTTTCAGTAGAGGAAACTGTTCCCCGATATAATTTGTCGCCATTCTCATATGATAGGAGCAGAAGCCATGGTCAGGTGTACCACCTCTTGCATATGTACACAACAGCCAGGAGGACTTGGTGACCAAGCAGAGCGCCTGCGAGCTCTATCTCCAAACCTTAGGTGCCCCGGGGATACCCTCAAACCCCGGAATCTCGGTCAATTATTCATATGGCCTCTGCTTTGCGCATACAAAGTCCTTGGTGTTGAGAGCCAACGAGCGGGCATCTGCTAGCTTCATTTTTTCCCTTTCGCTAGGAACAGGGAATTTGTAGGCGAGGCGATGGGGGTTGAAGAAGTGAAGTCGATGGAGACCAATTAGATTGAGTCTTCTGTGCTACTCATCGACCGTTTTAATGGGCAAATGACAACGGCTGATCCGCCTGCCGACCCAGGCGGGACCGAGGAAGTTATTATGAATGGACTAACGACGCCTGCTGCAACTTCTGGAAAAAAAGAAAAGAAAAGAAGACCCCCCAGCTTTACTGCGTTGGCAACGTAGCGAAACCGTGCAGCTCTATTCCTAGCAGATATCGAGAGGGTCTTTGCCCAAGTTCCCAACGATCGCCATCTCAGTTTTGGCTAGATTTAATTTATAAAAGGTCATTCCCGTCCGAAACTTCATTCATCTTATACGCTTCTAGCTCTTGGTCTTTCCACGCTCTTCCTGCATGCTTTATTCACCCCAATTTCCCCTTGGTAATACCCGGTTTGCACCCAACTTTCAATACACAACCTGCAATGCCTCATCACGTCGGACCTCAGCCCTGCAGTTCAAGGCAGGACCTTCAGGAGATTAGGGCAGGTCCATCTGGAGGCTACGAATTTGCGAATCCCCAATTATCTTATGCCCAAAGCTGCCTTGGTCATTCGCTGATCGAGCTCCCGAGCCATTTTACCGTCGAATATGGCCCTCAAAACTTGTCACCTAACGACGATGAGAACAATTGCCCGGAGGCAGGCTTCAACATATCGCAGTTCCAATTCCCATTGACACCGCCCTCCTCGCCCGAGGGAGGCTGGGGCTGGTCGCCCGAAGTCGATGTCCAACCTCTTCAGAGACAAATGTGGGGTCTAGCGGAGTTAAATTCCTACCTACAAGGCGCTCCGAACACCACCAACTACGCCGATGATAGTGACACCACTGACCCAAGGCAGAGTTTCCCGTCTGTCCCCGGAGGCTGCTACTCTGTGGTCGCTGCCAACCCGCCTCAAACCCCCCACGAAACCTCATACGACAGCTCAAACCTTGGACCGTCTATCTCCGGAGGCTGCTACTCTGCGATCGCCGTCAGCCCGCCTCAAACCCCATACGATGCTTCGTACGGCAGCCCAAACCTTGAACTGTATCAGTCCACTCCTGAGAGCTTTTCCGATACGAATCGGGGAATCCAGCAATCCAACAGGTAGCTCCTCACAATGACTTCAAATGTAAATCTAGACCCACAAAATAACACCTCTACCACCACAGATACCGCACGGAAAGCAGTTCCTCTGGCGCCCCGAGAAACACCCTTCCCACTCAATCGCTCATCGATACAGATCCCAACTTCACCCCAGACTACCCCGCCACCCATTCCAACCATCAACCACTGCGCAACCATCGCCGTGCCCCACAAGGGAATCAACAAGATACTAAACCCGTAAAGCCAAGGCCTCTGCACAAGTGCGCAGAGTGTCCTGCACGTTTTAAACGTCCTGGGGATCTCCAGAGGCATCTCGACACTGCAACAGCGCATGGTCCAGCGAAGGGGCCGTTCTGTCCAATGGAAGGCTGCAAGTATCCTAGGAGGTTCACCAGAGTGGACAATCTCAAGGCGCATATTGTAAAGATTCACAAAGTCAATAAGACGGAAGCCGCATGGCGCATTCAGAGGGTGGAGGGAAAGGGAAGATCATGACCATTACTCCGGAAAGCTGCAAAGCGGGGTAACGTGAATTAGGCTGGAAGACGGCGAGAGGTTGATGGGGGTCTGGTTTCTGTTGAGTGTCTATTCAGGGGAATATTTCTAGCCTTATTCGTTTTTTTGAACATAGCAAGTCGCTACCGAGTCCGTCTCTTCCCGTTGTTTCACTTTTCTCGGTTGGCGTAGCCCACATGTGTATATCTTTACAATATGATTCCGACTTTCGAATGATTTCTTTTTCTCAGCCTCAATTTTTGAGCTGTTTAACTGCCGTCTGGTAATGGAACCGTACCTGCACCCCGATTTCCCACCCTGGGAAGCCGCGTCCTGTTCGGGGTACCGTACCTTCCCAGTGGCACAGCCGCGCTTCGTTAGGCAGTTCAATGTACAGTTGGGTGGGCTGGAAGGCCGTTTTTCATTTTCCCTGGGCGGAATAATATTTCTACTGTAATTCAATCAGTCATCCATAATTTGCCGAGAAACCCCCCGCCCTCTTCTGTGATACTGTGTAGGCCGGAGGTATTTGTGGGAAAATGAATACGGATCCACACAAAAGCAATTAAGAAAGTAGCTATAGTATGCGGGGTCTCATACCGACACATAGCCCGAAATTGCCATTCCCGCGCACCTACTTCTCTTACTCTCTTTTTAAGCGTCATCGCTTCTTTGGTTCTTGATTTGGCGCACAAGGCCGGTGTCGTTGCCCGGGTGGAGTCGCCGGTTAAGAAGTGGGAATGGAGTAAATTCACTCAATCTGAGACGGGGGCTAGACCACTGTGGCCTGTGGAGATCTTAAGCGGAGGGGAGGAATAAAGCTTGATGGTCTGGTTCGTTTGGTGTAACCCCCCCAAATATTGAGGACCTCTTACTTGAGCGGGGAGAAGAGGCTCATAATCACGCGGTATCACTCGTGCCAAGATTTCTGTCTCACCATCAACAAGATTGATAGCCAAGGAATCTGCCTATCGCCCAGGACCTCTTGACTTCTTAGCCTCGAACAAGATAATTTCTCTGGGAATTTTGTACCAAATCAGGCTCCAAGGAGCCTAATAACGTTACTCCAGCTTTTTTCCACCGCTGTGCTAGTGATACCCTTTGCGACCAACCTCTCCAACTTCTAGCCAACCGCAGTAAGGATATTTTATTCTCCCAGGAGTGGCAGAAAGTGATGGGTCAGGTCCGATCCTCTACTCCCTTTGAAAAAAACAGAAAGAATGGCA
Source organism: Tuber borchii (assembly GCA_003070745.1). Classification (NCBI taxonomy): domain Eukaryota; kingdom Fungi; phylum Ascomycota; class Pezizomycetes; order Pezizales; family Tuberaceae; genus Tuber; species Tuber borchii. The sequence goes on from NESQ01000022.1 coordinate 298,558, forward strand.
TGATAACCCCTCAAGCTAGCTGCGAAGGCGTACTTTGAGGGTCTAGAATGGTCTAGCAGACATACCCCTCCTTTCCTTCAACTTTGTAGTTTCTAAGATTAAACCCCCATCGTCGAAAGAGAGTTTGCGGGATAATGCTACGCCCTACTGGCCGAAAGGTCAGTTTAGATATTTGTGACTTCTAGAGAGCCTAGTAAAGAGCCTAGGTTGTTTCTTCTAATACCTCTCTTACAGTGCTAACGAGCTAAATTTCCTTATATCCCGCAAAGTACTGGCTTGGTTCTAAGCACGGTTCACTAGGGAGCGGTATCGCCCGGCAGTTCCCCTGATAACGGGACTTTATAACTGCGCACTCTAAGCAGCCCATAGTATTATTATATGAATATCAACCCACCTCCGTTCTTCTGAGTATACCTGCTAACCAAGCTTACCAATGACCGGAAGTGAAAAGGGCGCTACAGCGGGGTAGTGCACCGACAAGACACACGGCTGCCCCCCCGTAACTTAGTACTCTCCCTGACACTCCGCGCACAGTTACAGGCCGCAACCAAACCCCCACAGGGGTGCCTTGCCGTCCCGTCACCTAAAGTCAAGATAGTTATAATACCACTGACCAGGTTTAATATGGCATTGGGGGATTTAGCCTTTTTTCTCCGCCCTCCAGACATTCGTGATCCCCGGTACGCAGGTCCAACACCCAACCCCCCCCCCAGCCCATCCCGGGCGGGGAAATCGCTTCCTGTTGCCTAACCAGTCGGGAAGTGCCCAGCTTCGTTCTCGAGATAGGGGTAGCACGTACCACAAAGCTGCACAGTTCAGCCTTGTTTCCAAATCGGGAGCTGTTGGAGTTGCGCGGAAAGAGAGGGTGTTATTTTATCAAATGCCTAAGGAATTGTCGACTTGTCTAACGATCAGCCACCGGTAACTAAGCCCGTGTCACCAGGGATAATCTTCCCGGGAGCTGGCGCCTTTATTGGTACTCGTGATGTTGCGTGCGTTAATCACAAGGTTGACGTACTATCGCAAATATCATTGAGGGTTAATCTCAACACATGAACTGATAGGACTTTAGGTGACCATCAGTAGACTTTCTATGCCTAACTAATATAGGCACTAGTGGTGCTCGACCGTTAGTTGCATTTGGGGTAAAAACGGGCGCCGAGTATTGCACGTCTAATCTATCTTGGAGCTACTAACCCCCGGGCACTAGGAAGGAGCGTTGTTTACCTAGAAAGAATATAATCAGTAGACCACTCAGAGGAGTACCAAAGAAACTAGAATAGCTAGGCTTTGCGCCAGGACGTCTAGAATTCCCCTCTTTAGGCTAAGGCAAACAAAGCAGAGAGGGATAGCTCTTAACCCTCTAGAGACAGATGCGACGAAAAATACAACAAACCTTACTACCGTATCAACTCGCCAAAACGGATAGCGCCTTAACGGAGTCTGATCTCCTCAGCTAAGCGGATCTGGGGTCGATCATAGGTTAACAGAAGCTTGAGGCTTCTCTTTTTTGATAGCAGTCAGAGTGATCTTCCCATTCCCCCTCTGTTTAGTACGAAGTTTTCTAGGGAGCTTCTGCCTTAAACGGAGGTGGGCGCTGCACAGAGATAGTCAATTTGATGAGTTAATACGGTAAGAGAGGTAGCCCCGATTTCCTGGCGCCTGGTCCAATTATTCCAGTTTCTACGGTACGGCACTTTCCTAATATTTTGCATCAATCATAGGGTACCTGCCTGATAATGGGACACAGTTTATTTTGCTGGTGCTTGTATAAGTGGTTGTGTGGTAATTACCGTAGTGTCAGGCTCAAATTGCCTCCTACGGCCACGGTACCGGTACTGAGGAACGTCCTGGATTACCTCCGTAGTTTGTGGAAACTGGCTAGCTGATCTGCAAATATCCGCCGGATGAGGAAAATATAATGGAGTGGGAATAGGTGATGAAAGAGAGACTGGTTTCTAATAGAGCCTAAGAAAAAGCGGGGAAACAATGTTGGAGTCTCTCCAAGAGGCCAACCGACCAAGGCAGACCCATCTATGACCTAAAGAAGCCTGATTGTGACGGAAGATGTTGACCCAAGGCGTTATGATATTAGCGGCCCAGTGGTCAAGGCTGCAACACTCGAGCACTGGAGGGAAGTCATGATTTGATGTGATACACGGGCGGGCTGCCGGCACCCCGCGGCACTGGCACAAGCCATCAAAATAAGCAATGAAACTTGACCCAACGATTGAATCCGCCGCCCGGAAACACTTTCCCAACCATCAGCAAGACCGCGACGACAATCTCTTACTCCTAAGAACTGACTTCCCACCCAAAATCAGCAGGTAAGTGCCCAAACCCAACCGGTTCATAGGAAGCCTCAGAGCGCCAGGAAACATCTCCACGCAAACCGTTGGCATCGCGAATCCGGCAGGCGCAGACAACTCTTGAAGCGCAGCAAGTGAGCTGACGCTTTGGGGAGGAGGGGTGGCATGAGTGGAAGATAGGCCGCACTTGTCGCTACTCTGATCATGTTAGTTTGCTTACCTTTGAGAGAACAGATATGAAACTACCGTGCCAGAGCAGAGGGAGGAGGGGTAATCCGCGAATGAAGCCGTCGCAGCCTTCAAATCGCCATAACACAGATAACTTACCCTCTGACAAGTGAAACATCACGAGGCATTCACAGGCTTTCCTCCTCTACTCTACAATCGATTGCATTAGCTATATATCAAACACAGCCATCCATTGGGAAAGCTCGGGGGTTAGCTCCGTTATCCTAGTATCGTATCGACAGAAGGCGAAGGAACCAACACCCCAATAAGATCGCCACGAAAAAGTGCAAAGCCAGTCCAAGTGGGCATGTTATCCCAATCTACGGATTTGCTGAGTCCTCTTTCCTATCTTTTCTGCTGTCTCCCTATTTTGAGAAGGGGTCGGAGACGTTATCGTTGGATCGACACCGGACTCGAAAAGTCCCGTACTAGGGGGGTATGAAGCTCTCGATGCGCCAATAGCTCACGATTACATTTATCGACCATGGAGTCGATCTCAATGTTATCGGCCGAGACATACCTAAGCACAGTGAGCAAATGCTCAAGAAAAAAGGCACCGCAAACATCTTTTTTTAAGAGAGAAAGTACGCCTTGTATCTAGAGCTTCGGACCCCCCTCCCACCCCAACACCGTACCGTAACTCGAATAATTGGACCTCACGATAAGACGTCCGAAAACCCCTCTCTTGGGTAGGGGGGTGACTGCACAGCAAAAACTGACCCCCAGCCCGAGCTTAAGACAAGAAAAAGAAAAAGAGCCTGACTTTACCAGCAAAGGCAGCTCCAACGTCCTAGCGTGAGGTCCAATTATTCGAGTTCTTACGGCACACAAGCACTTAGGACTATTAACAATCTCATCCCAAGTACTTACACTCATAGAAGCCACGCATTTCTATCCAGTCAATGGCTACCGTATTATACATACAGCAAACCTAATCACCAGAAACTTTAGTTTGCAAGTGTACTGTACATACGAAGGACTGATCCCTTAAGTTAGCAACTTACTTTTACACTACCAGCAAGATCCCCCCCCCCTTCAGACCTCAACTCCTGGGGTCGGCATTTTCTCGCTAGAGTGTTCTGCTAGTACTGTACGAGCATTGTGCGTGAAAAACTCTCCTTGCTTGGTTGCATTCCGCCTGCCGCTTCTAGGACCCCACGTTATTGTGGGGGTCCGCTCTCAATAAGCAATGGAGTACCGTAGCACGCACCCTTTCTCTTGGAGAGTACAATGTCAAGTATAGATTTTTCTTCTTTCTTTCCTTCCTTTTTCTCTCGCCCTCTCCTTTTTCCTTCCCTTCATTTCTACCACAAAGCTTTTACTCGGCCATCCCCCCCCCGCTCTCGTTTTTCGACCGTGTACAGGACAGGCAGACGTAATCTGACCATCGGATCGTGCTCTCTTAGGATAATACAATATAGAACCGAGAATTTTTGCTAGGGATTTCAGCAAGGGCGGGCCGGCGGCCTCTCGCATAATGATAAAGTGTATATCGAATAGACTAACCATGTTCCCGGTGGATAGCCACTCTAGCAATCTACAACTGTGAAGCGTATTAGCACTATGGTAGGTACTATAATCCTTAATATCGTAGCATACAGATCACTAACAAAAGAACGCCATGACCAAAGAAGGTTGGGGTGAAGTTGGGGAGTGGAAAAAAAAAAGGGTGATAGAAAGAAAAGAAAAAAAAAGCGACTGGAAGATATTGAGGCGTCCAGAATTCCCCTCTTTGGATTAAGGGGAAATCTCCCCGAAAAGAACTAATTTTCAGCCCTCTAAGACAAATAAAAAGGAAAACACAACAGACCTTACTAGGAGGGGTAACTCCAGCGTCCTAGTGTGAGGTTCAATTATTCTAGTTCTTACGGCATTTACCAAAGCTAAACTTATTTGAGAAACAAAAAGAACACACACATATGCGAATGCGCAGACAAAAAATGTAAACCCCTGGATGTTAGACAGGTATCGTGAGAAGATAGTGGATGGGGTTTTATTTCGGTTGAGCCGCCCCCCCGCCTTCTACGAGAATTTGTTCGTCAATCTTCTTATCTTTCTCAGGCCCTCTCTCGACTCTCTTCCAGGTAGTAATTCTGCCTAATGGCGCATTAATCTCGAATAAACGGACTCGTCTCTGATACTTGTTCCAACCACCATAACCTCCGAATCCACTTCCCCCAGCATAGCACATCCACAAACTCTCTTTTCCTTCGTCGAGCAGACAGTACTCATTGGCATGGTCGTGGCCTGCACTGACAACACTAACTCCAGCAGCTACTAATTCATCTTTGAAGCCGGAGTTAAAGGATGGGGCAGTTGGGGGCTCGCGTGGTGCATTGTTGTAGCCACCGACTATGGGGCGGCCAGCAAGACGATACTCCGGGAGGGGAATGTGAATAAAGGCCATGTCGAGATGGATGTAGTTGTAAGGGTTGTGGTTGTGTTTATCTTTCAGAGTCGATACAAGTGTCTTGAACCAGTCGATTTGAGAGGGCTTAATCCAGTCATAACCCCGATAATTATTTTCGTCGGGTGAGTAGGCGTGAGTGTCCACGAAGTAGATAGTGAGAGCGGAATGGCCACCCCTAAGTTTGTTAGGTTGGATCTGAGATGACAAAGGAGGGTGTATACTTGGATGCTAAAACTTCGACGTGATAGTTCCCTACCCCACCCTCGTTTCCTTCCCGGCCTTTCCTATCCAGCACTCGCTCACCAATGGGAGGGCCAACCTCACTGACAGAGTATGGCAAGCTCGCGGTAAGTTTCATGATATCCTCCCTACCAAGGTTTCCTTCATCGTCGTGATTGCCAAGGATGGAGGCATAGGGAATCTTTCGTTTCACGAAAAGTTCAGCGAACTTGAGAATTGCAGTTTGTGCATCCGGTGCAGTGTCTCCATTGACCTGGTCACCGGAAAGCACGGCAAAGTCCGGCTTCTCTTCGTCTAGAATTCTGCCTACGAATTCAAGTGTTCGGGGGTCTGCTTCACACCCATCAGCTGTTTCCACCGGTTCTGGGTCCCGACAAGCCCCGACACCAGTAGAAAGATGCAGGTCTATTCCAGTTAGCACAAGATATCTCTTAGGTATTTGCTGAGCCGCACCTGAGATCTGAATGATCTTGAACTTGTGATCACTCCTAAATTTCAATACTGGTTTCTTGGGGCCGGCTGGGGGAGCACCCTTCCGAACCGTAATTCTGGGCGACTCTCCAACTGTCAAGCTTCCTTCGCGCAACACCCATCCAGGCCTGACCTCTGCAGCATCCGGTCCAAACAAAACATCAACGCCCGTCACAGCATCATCAATCACCTTAGGACTCCTCTTAATCCAAATGCCACCCGGTCGAGACTCCCACCTGGCATCGCCGCCACCCTCGCTCGCCGCCGGCTCCGATCTCTTAACCCTAATATCGACAATGAATTTCTCCCCATTCAGCTCTTCCTCCTTCGTCCGTTTGAACTGGATGTATCCCCGCGTCAACCACGCCTTGCCTAAAAATAAGTCTTTCTCGATGCGAACCCATCCTTCTTTTGCTGCACAGCTAAGCAAACTAATGCGAGGGCACGATTCATATGTAATGTCTGTTATCACTTGTCCGGCATGGTGTTCTGGTAGTAAATTGTGGATTTGTGTAGGGAGAAGTGAGTAGCGGATGTCGAGAAAGAACAGCACTGTCACGAAGGTTACAGAGAGAAGGATTAGTTGGATGATCGTTCGAACGATTCGACGAGCCATGTTTGCAATGATATAAGTGAAGGAGAGGAAAGGAGCGAGAGGAATGAAAGAGAGCGGAGATTTGATAGGCCCTCCAGCAGGTTGTGGCGGGCGTGAAATCGAGATCGCGGCGTGGATGGAGGTCTGAGGTCAGGAAGACCGGGATGCTCGATTAAGCTCAGTATCACGTGAGTTCGGTGTTGCCTCAACCCCTGCAACAATCAACGACCGCGGGGTCAGGGAAGAACCCTCGTTTCCACTGTATCATACAGCGCAGCTGATAAGTAGCTCAGATAATCCACTCTATTCCTCTTTCTACTGGGATACTGTAACATCCGAAACCACAGAGTTCTAGAAACGGCAAAGCAAAACTCGGTTATCTTAATGTAACCCTCAAGAGAACACTTTGTCCATAGCTAATCTACCTAGAGCTAGCCAATGTCCCCGAACTACTTTTTTATATATTAGTAAGCTTTCACTTGTATTTTCGCAATGAGAATCACCAAAGGCTCCCAGGTGTCCTAGGAGAGGCGATGTCAAAGTGTCAAAGCACTAGATACCAATTCTATCCCCGCCGCTTTAACCGGCCTTCGTAATCCTAGCAGGCCTCGGGACCATCCATACTCTCCTCCATGGCGGTCACATCGCCCGAATATGCACCAGTATCACTTCCCCAATTTTGCATATAGCAGCATCTAAAAACAGCAGTGAATAACGAATATAGTACCTCGTATAGCATCTATACCGGATATCCGTAAACAAAGTTATAGAGCCTTAAGTCATCTCCTTCCTACTCATGACTTTCATTTCCAAGCCGTTTACCCTAGCGTCTATATCTCTAATAGCATCTAAGGCGCCCTCACTCACCTCCCTCTGTAGTTGAAGTGTAGTTTCGAATTGGGTGCGAACAAATTCTGGCAGAGGAGCCCTCCCCGGAGGAGATTTACCCCTTGGCTTGTAATTGTATACAACGATATCCTCCATACATCGCGCCGTAGGGCGTTGATGTTTCTCTGAGAGCACTTTTTGATTGTTAGCCTGCCTATACTAACTTTATATTAGACGTAGGGGCACACTAATCACTCCTAGAGTAAACGAGCTGTCGCCGACCTCGGAAAGTTTGTGATAAACCGTTACTTTGTCTGGCCACTCTACTGGCTTTGATACCATTAGTTCCTAACCGACCTAGACTAGGAAGGTAAACCTGCAAATTTGTAGTCGACCTGAATACTCTTCAAAATCAAACCCGTTCCTCGGGAAGTCAAGAGCTCCGCCCATAAGTTCCGATTTTCGGGATCAACGTGTTTAGCAAGGTTCCACACCCAGTTTACTCTTGCAGATTCTGCCCATCGGGTATATGTAACGTTATTCACATGGCCTGCCCATGGTTAGTTCCTAGCTCCGGAAAGTGTTGCGTTTATAAGTAGTATTACCCTAGCCCTATTAGCACAAGCATACAACATCCTGGAAGAATCTGGATTACCATTGAATCCTAGAAACAGAGTCAGCAAATTGATCTCAGAGATTATCATGGGTGATATGAAGCATTATATACCATATCACCCCATACTACGTTATGCCGGAACAGTCCCCGGCGTTTTTCTCCCGTCAGGAATCCCTCCGACCCCGCGACATACTCCCGCCAGTTCTTTGTTAGCAAAGTCAAGATTTCGCCAGCTTCACGAGATTCTTCAGGAGTGGTTCCATGGAAGAAGAGTCTACCGATGTGGTCTTTCGTGTCTGAGAGCCAACGGGGGTTTTCGGACGCCACGATGGGGGACTGGGTATAGTAGTAGGGTGTAGTTGCAAACTTTCGAATTGCCGCTGGCCTCGAAACTAGTCGGAACAGAGAAAACGAGCCCGAAAGAGGTTGTTTGATCAACATACTGGTGGGCTGTAGATTGATAATCGTAGGTGATTGCCCCTAGGGAAGTCTTTGGTAAACCCCGCCCACTTAACTCAGTGCTCCGGACGACCCCAGGGAGGTCCCCAAGGCTTATTATGACTGTAATAAGATCCTTCCAAGCCTGACCCCACACCCGGCACCGATAGGTGAATTTGCACCGCTGTACCGCAGAACCTCAAATGCTGGTGCTGGTACAAGTACAATACCGTACGGTAATTGAACAATGTGATAGGCACAGTACCGGTAGTCCAAAATTTCCTTCTCTAGAAAGGGGCGAAAAACATTGCCTATGATGAGCTGCTCAGCCCTGAGGAAAAAAACAAAATAAATACCGACCCTACCAGAGGGGGCAACTCGAACAACGTACTCGAGTACCGTACATGGCTCAATCATTTGAGATTCACGATACAACAAACTTCGTCCCAAACTACTGGTATGGTTCCATATTCCTCAAGCTGTAAATCCAGGGCTGTTCTCCCCCAATTCAGATCCTCCTGCCTACGGTGCCAGAACCCAACCTCACACCCAGCCCCTCAACCACAACCCGGTCGCTTCGCACACAACCCTAAACACTGGCCTCACAATGTCCCTCCGCCATGAAGTCAAGAGAATTTATAAAGATCTGGTCCGTATCCCCTCTTGAAGCAACGTTTAAACATGATCCCTGGAGTTGCACTGACAGAATCATATCTTAGCTCTATCTAGGACGGGAGTATCCGCTTGGTTACGATTACTTTCGGCCCCGCTGTCATCGGGCGTTCATGAGCCAAGCAGATGAGACGGACCCAGAAAAAATTAAGCAAGGAATTCAGCAAGCCGAATACGTCAAAAAAGAGATCGAAGCCCTGTCAGTGCCCCGACAGCTTTAGAGTCGACAGGGTTCACTAATGATGCTATAGATATTACGTCAAAAAATATAGGGCTTTAAAACAAAGTTACGGATGAAGGTTAGGTCGGTATTTTCGATTTAAGTTGAGGTGGGTGTGTTGAATATTTTCGAGGCACGATAGGATGAGAAATTAAGTGTTGGCCTATTGGTTAGACATGACCAGCGTGGCCCATACGGGGGAGACACTATAAGCAGGAGATTGAAGTGAATCTAATGTTTCCCTATGCAGGCTACCACAGCGGAACTCTGGATACAGAGCGGTACTGTACCAATCGCAGAATACCGGCACGGCGATGTTTTACCTCTTTGTGAGTGTGATGCCGGCACTAGGGATTGGAGAAGCCGTGCTCTGGGTATTATTTCATCCAATAAAACCAAAATATTTTCCTCCCTCTCGAACGATGGAAAATTGACACGTCCGTCGCGAGATATGTAATTCAAACCGCGTCAGCATCTAGTTGAGGGGTTTCCTTAAAGGAGCTCAACTCGATCCTTGAATTTGCATATCGTGTTTATATTGCAATAGAAGTCAACATAAGCCTTTACCAGGTACGTGAGATTCAGGAAAATGGCCTAATTGGGACCTCTTGTTATTGCTAGGAAGAGGGATTATGCTCAGTCATAAATCATGATCCTATGAGTCCCAACCACAGAACCATCCAGTCTGAGAAGATTGCACAGGAAGCAGACCGAGCCGTGGAATACTCGAGTATTTGTAGGACCCGTCAGCCTGGTAAAGTCGGAACCTATGTACCTACCCGTTGCCATAACACCATCGCCCCGATCGCCCCCTTGACAATTTCGCTCGTTGGGGAGATACAGTATCTTCGCATCGTAGTCCACCAGCATAATATCTCGGGGGGGGTTTTTTTTTATTTTTTTAATGTAGATGCCTTAACTATTCACGATACCATCGGCATTCTAGGATACCCTTTTCCTATTAGACGCGAGGGCTTTACTTTGGATATGGTCTGTACCTATGCGCATTTCTGAAAACAGGCCAAGAGTTTAGGGGAAAAAGCAGTTGTAACGGCTGGTTTAAGCATGCAATTGTTGAGCATATGAGTGAGGTTTAAGCGTTCTATTAACCTCCTAAAGGATGTAAGGAGACCCCAATTTTTAAACTAGCTTCAATTATTCTATACGGCGTGGAGATGAGGGGGCGTGAGCACTATACCAGTACGGTACCATAAGAGTTCGCATTCTAGGTAATACATTGGGCAGGATGGATTCCCATATTATGGCTTCTGTTTGCATACCTGAGTCGAGCATCTAGCGCGCAGGGCCGCCATAGAAACAATTAAACAGGCCCGTTGAAATCACAAGTCTGACTTCCTTTGCAAACTAATGAACATTCTATGTCGATTGGGAAATTTTGGGGCTGCTGGTATCATAGGGTAGTTTGAACGACATTTGTGGGACTGTGCGATGGTGTTGGGGCATGCCATCGCCAGCGAATTTTGCTTAGGCCAACAACAATCACATTGTCAACGTTGACGCCTTTAGCCTCTCACTTTTCCATCTCCATCCAAACCCCATCCATCCAGAACAGAGACTCGGCCGTTCACGATCACCTTCTATATCCCACTAATAATCTATCATCAATAGGCCCATTCGCCGATATCCTGCAGCTTTACCGGACTTTTCACAGAACCTCACCCCCTTTCACTCTGCTGCCCTCGTAAGGCCCACATTCGTCAATATTCTCCTACTCGAATCTCGGAGTTATTCTCGACCATAAAGGAGGTGCGTTCAGGTCTGGTGATAAACGGGTGTTTTTTTGTTTGTTTGTTTTGGTTGGCAATCGCGAAGTCTTAATGCTTACAAGGTTTCCCCTCCTTTAGTGACAGGTAGTCGAGTTCACCCCTCTCACCCCACTTCGAAGACACATGTAAGAGCAATAAAACCAGAGCCTATTCTTGAAGCCCTATTAATTTCGATCACTCGTTAGCCTTTACTCGTCTCCTCGGCTCTAAAATTCCCGGGGCTCTAGCGGCGCTGGTGAGCCTACCTTTAGGAGCGCAGGTATTGCGTCTCTAATGCTAAAACGACGGACACGACTACCAGCGTTACCAAAACAGACTCAAGTTGCAAAACACCTCACCCGATTCACCACCGATAGCCTCGTACGCATACTATACACCGACCGCTTTAGGCAGTCGATTCCTACTCGAATGGCAGAGGGCTATGGACAGTATCCAACGGGACAGCACCCATACAATCTCAATAATCGATTCCGAAGGAGCTCCCCACCTCAAACTCCATCCCCCTCTCGTTCACCAGCACCACAATCGCCTGGCAGCTACCTCTACCATTCAGGCCAGCAACACCATACAATGCTTAATTCCCAAGTCCACCGAGGGTACATGCCTCAACAGCCCCAAAATGTTAAATTCTTTCAACAGTTAGCGCAGCCTCAAGGCCACCAAGTTGACCAGACCATGAATCATGTGCAAGGTAATGCCGGAAACAATACAGTTGGAGGGCATTCACATTCTTACTCTTCCGGCGGGCTGGGGAATCCCTCTTATGTTTCGCCCCAGAATGGTGTAGCAGCAACACTGCAGAGCGCCTCTCCACATTGGCAGGAGCAACAAACCCTTATCGCTACATCTCGTAACTCTAGCTCTCCCCATCACCACGCTCGGCAGGCTGCGCTATCAAACAAAAACTCATCCCAAGCTCAGGTCACTGGGGGCATTAATCCAAGCGCATTCCAACCCCCTAGTGCTCAACACCGCAAAGACGGTCCCCCCGTGGAAGAGAAGGAGGTACGGAAGAACGATACAGGCGAGCTGGAGAGGCAAGATTGGAAGTCCTTGGATCTAGGTGGTCAAGGGCTAAGGGCCTTATCTAAATCATTATTTCAGTACACCTTTCTAGACAAGCTCTACATAAACCATAATAAGCTTACCGTGCTCCCCCCAGCTATAAGTCGATTAAAGCTCTTACAGCTGCTCGATGCGTCGGGGAATCAGCTTACTGAAGTACCACCCGAGCTGGGCATGTTAACAAATCTGAAAAACCTTTACCTGTTTGACAATCAGCTTACTACTATCCCAAATGAACTTGGATCTCTGTACCATTTAGAGGTTCTCGGAGTAGAGGGAAATCCCCTCCAGCCCGACTTGAAAGAGGTCATGATTAAGGATGGTTCGCGAGGAGTTATCCTGAACCTAAGGGAATCAATGCAAGGTAAGTTCTAGATTTAGATTTTATGACAGGGTCTTCTAATCCTTCTTAGTTCCGCCACCCCTTGCTGAGAGGGACTGGATAATACTCGATGATTCTTCCAGGAGTGGTGCCAAATCCGAAGCAGATAAATTCCAGGTTTTGTGTTACAACATTCTTTGTGACAAATACGCGACTCAAAATATGTACGGGTATTCGCCTTCTTGGGCACTTTCATGGGATAACCGCAAGGGCTTGATTCGTAGTCAGTTGATTGAATCGAAAGCGGATATTATCTGCTTACAGGAAGTTGACATGGAAAATTTCAATGAGTATTTTATGCCTGAGCTCGCTAGGGAAGAATATAAGGGTGCTTTCTATCCGAAGAGTCGAGCAAAAACTATGAACGAAACGGAAAAGAAGTCTGTAGATGGATGTGCAACGTTTTTCAAATCTGCTAAGTTAGTACATCGACGATTCCCCACTTTCGCCGAGAGTATGAGATCTAGACAGGGTTCTAACAGGCCAATTACAGGTTCTCTCTGCTCGAAAAGCAAATTGTTGATTTCAGCTCTGCCGCTTTGAACCGTGAGGACATGAAAAAGACTGCAGATATCTACAACCGTGTCATGCCAAAGGACAATATTGCTGTTATAACTTTCTTGGAAAATAAAATGACAGGCTCGCGGCTCATTGTTGCCAACGTTCATATCTACTGGGACCCCCAATACCGAGATGTTAAGCTTGTTCAAGTAGGAATTCTGATGGAAGATATCACTAAATATGCGGATCAATGGGCAAAGAGCTTTCCGAACAGGGCGCGATCACCAGGTGATACAAGCCCCCTACAGCCAGCTGTCAACTATTCAAGTGGTTCTCAAATCCCTTTGATCATTTGTGGAGACTTCAATTCAATTGCAGATAGTGGGGTGTACGAATTGTTATCCCGTGGTTCAGTTGCGAGTGACCACGACGACCTGCTCGGGAGGACTTACGGTAACTTTACGAGAGATGGAATGTCGCATCCATTTCCTCTTAAGAGCAGTTATTCAAATATAGGAGAGCTCGATTTTACCAACTACACTCCCGGGTTCACGGGTGTTATCGACTACATTTGGTACACCACAAGCAATCTCAATGTCACAGGATTAATGGGCAACGTTGATAAAGAATACCTCGCGCGAGTGCCTGGATTTCCTAATATGCACTTCCCCAGCGAGTAAGTTTCCGGTCCATGCATAACTTGCCAAAACCTCCCAATTCTAACCCACTCGATAGTCATATTCTACTGCAAACCGAATTTCAAGTTAAACCCCGGAAGGAGCCAATTTCCAAGCCACCACCCCCAGATTTCGGCAACAACCTACCACGAAAGTCATGAGTCGAAGTAATGGCGAGCGCTGCGACGAAGTAATGAGAAGCGAAATAGGGGGAATTATCTTTACAGACGTTAACTATAGCATCGTCCATCCGGGAGTTTTTTCTTCTTATTCCCTGGGTTTTGTTTTTCCTCACCCTTTCTGTCCTTTCAGTTTTTGTAAACCTCTTTGCTGTATGAGGAGCGAAATGCGGTTTCCTGATTTCTTTTTTTCCAGTTGGGTCTATTGAGGCCGGATGGGTTTTCGTGTTTTCTTGCTCGACCAGTGGTTCTCTTAAGTTATTCCTTCGATTCTTTATACTCTTGGTGATCACTCGTTCATTAGGTTTTGTCCAATTCTCGGCGTGTCATTTTTAACAGTTTTATTTTTATTTTCTTTTCACTCTTCATTATAACCAGAAAAACCCCTTCTAGCAAGGGGCCCTTTCTTTCTCAGCCCATAAATCCTTTTTCTAGTACAGTATCGTGTACTATCACACAGTTGGTTACTTTCTTTTCTTTCTCATCCTTGTCTGTCTGGTTTCGTCAATCTGGAGCACTTTTCCCCCGCCAATCTGGGTGAAGTGGAGGAATGTATCGTTGTGCTTCTTGCTTCTGTGATCATTTTCCTTATTCCCCTTTCGACACCCTAACTTCCCAATGGGTGGATGTTGAATACCACTCGTATATATCTGATTGATGTATTTCGGTTTTCTTGTTACTTATGGTGGGTTGGTATAGGATGGCGCTGTTGTGTATAAAAGGAATCTATGGGTAGGGTTTTTGGTAGCTGCGTACGATATTTGAGCGTGCAAGATAGGGTGAAGCGGGTTTGTTTGAGATGATAAGGCAGCCGAAAGCCGGTATGCAAGCATACCTAAGCATACATATGCACTGATAAGTATATGTGAATGCCAAGGACGCTGATACAGTGAGCGCGTTCATCCCTCGGGAACCCGGTGTGAGGACAAGCGTGAACCGGAGCAATAACTCTTTAGTGAGTTAGGGTCCAGTAATGAATGGGAGGGAAGGGAGCGGTAAGAAGAACTGAAGAGTTTCTAGAAGAAAGGCTAGACACGATACGGTAAGTAGGAGCTTCAGGAGTCTACATTAATTGGGTCACCAGAGTACAGACTAGCAGCGGGGTTTTTCTAACAGTATAACGGAAGAGCGAAGCATGTATCAAAATTGTCACGCCTAAATTTTTAATTTTTAGTTTTTTCCCCAATCTCATTGAAGCGACCGTGTCCTGATTTTAAGTGGGTCAATCGTTAGGAGTATGATATCAGTGTGATGCAAGAAAGTGATTCGCCATCATAATGGCGCGAGTGATTTCTTGTGATGCACGATTAACCTCTCTATAGAGTGTTGAGTTGTGGTTGATGCCTTCTAATATCATGCATCCCTTTTAGAGATTGCGAAATTACCTGTAAGGCTTGAAGTTTTAGAGTCGGAAAGGAATTGTGTTCTTAGACTACCTCTCTAAACTCCAAGAGGAAGACCCTGTTACATTGTTTCGAACAATAAAATTTTCCGAGAAGTCCTAGTAAGGGCTGCAGTGTTGAGAGAACCCCACATCTTTTATCCGCGGTAACTTGTAGCTCTATAATTTTTGAGAAAAAAAAAAATGAGTATGCTAGGGGATCGGTGGTGAAAGAGACGGGAACAAATACTTATCCTATTGGTAAATTTATTTTAAAATTCAAGAGAGAAGAGTGGTGTCTTTCCGCAATAGTAGTGGTTAATGCGGTCCTTCCTACTTTATGCATTCTTTTTATCGACAGACTATCTATAGTTATTGGTTTTAAATAGAAAATGGTAGATTTTCGCTCTGCAACTATGAGATGGTATGAGACAAAGCTTAAGATGGAGTTCGCTAGTAGTTGTTTATCCATTCACAGACTAAAGTTATAGCACTCAATTCCTGAATATTTTAGCCCACTGTACCTAGGACGGGGGTAGGACTTTCATAATTGCCAAGCGCATGACCACAGAGCGCTACTGGCGATATATGGCTTACGATAACCCCGCCCAAATCTTCGTGTCTCATTTCCAAGCTAGCATCACGGGCCTATTGAAGGCGAAAAAAAAAAGGATGTCTCACCATATTTCTAAGAGCTCCTATGTCAGTGGGTAATGAGATATTCTCCCTTAAAGGGTTAATATATGAATCTGTGTTTTGATCTTGAAAAATTAAGTCACCCGCTTCAGTTCAGCAGCTTAGGGATCTGGATATAGTAGCCTTTGCTCACACCCCACCACCCGATAAATCTAGAACATCCATTTAACATCCAGTGAGACGGTCTTGAAAAATACTTTTCTGCCATTATAAGCCAACACTCAACTTCCTGGGGAGGAGGGTTCCCGATTGTCGGCCAATACCCCTTACCCTCTCTAGCATACCCATTACCACTATAAATTCACCCGCACAAAATACATAAAATCGCGCCAACAAGAAATCCCGATACCGATCACCCCCCAGATATGCCTTCATCCATCATCAAAACCTCGACTTCGCTAAAGGAGCTCAGCCCTGCCGCGACCCTCCTTGTCATGCTGTCCCTCCCGTCTTTCGATGCCCTCCGGGATATTTGCGACACTCCGGACCTCCACCTTCCCAGTCGGCTCCTTCGCGAAAACCTTAGAACCGTCGCCCTCTCTATAGCGCAGAACGAATCTGGCCCTGAAATATGGTCAGACATGTACACACTCATCACAGCGCGCACGAGGGACCTCGGCCCACCGGTGGCAGGTGGAGAAGTTGAGTTCGGCGTCGAGGAAGTGCAGATCTTCGAAGAGACCCTAGATGCGCTTGAAGAATGGCATGGGATCATCGCCCCACTAATAATATCCCAGCAGCAGCAGCAGCAGCAACAGCAGCAGACAAGGTCGAAGTCCAAGCAAGCTAGGCGGGTACTAAAGCTCTCTGGAGCAACCCCAACTCCAACCGAATTCATACCGATCTATAAAGCCCTCCTGCGTTACTGGACTATTTTGATCGCCTGCGTGCCCGAGGCCTGCTTCACGGATCACGCCATCACTTGGTATTCCGGGGGGTGGAGAGAATATTCCTCGCGGTTGGCGATGTACGCTGGTGGTTCCCATAGTGTGATGATGGAGCACTACCTGAGTAATTTTGGCTACGTGGAGTGGGCTTTCGAAGTCTTTAAGGGTGCAGATAAGGATGAGATTCGCGCGGTTTGGGAGATAGGGGAACTTTGTGCTAAGATTGGGTTGAGGCATTTAGACGAGATTGTGGAGACCATTCAGATCAGTGCGCCCGGAGTGGTTGAAAGTTCTGAAGCAGAATTTTTAATTATGGAGATTGCAAATATGCATTTGAAGCATATGGCAAGGATGTTGGGGGTTGAGGTTGGGTGTGAAGAGTAGAAAGAGGTGAGAGGGGTGAGAGGGGTGAGTCTTTTGTTGTTCCTTTGTGTTGCTTTCGGTGGTGGTTTTGGGTTGTTTTGGGATTCGTTTTCGGCAGGATATTGAAAGTTTGGGATATAATTTTCCGTCATGGGTGACAATACAGCGTTTATTACAAAGGACAGGTCTCTAGTGCAACTAGTTAACTTTGCGTATGGTTCCTTATTTTGGCCCGGCTTAGCCAATGCTAGGGAAATGAGTAGCCGCCATACTTTATCGAAAGAGGGGAAAGAATACTACTCTCTAGTTCCGATGAGCCTTACACTTGGTCCGTACACCCACCATCATTTCGGTTGGCTGCTCATTATTTAGAAGTCCTCACAAAGCTGAGAATATTCACCCAATATCACTCGGGGTTATTGTTGTGGTCACGTGTTCAGTGCATGGCTTCACTTGGTCCGGAATGCCTACACGGGCGCCCATGTATAAGGCCGAGCCCATGCTAAAGCTGTTCCTAAGTCTAGGAGGCCTACTAGCATAAAACTAGTACCCGCCTGTAGCTCCAAATTTGAATAGTATAGGTCCGCAGAACGTTAGCCAAAGTCTATGCAGCAAGATCTCTAATGCAGACGGGGGCCCCAGACGGTCCAAAAGCAATTTTCTACGTACATATTATACCTTTGTTGAGAAGTATCGGAACTTGAAGTGGGCAAGCGAAGCGAGCAGTATTACTGGTTCAGTGAGATGCGGTATTGAAGCTGGCAAAACGACGTGTATTGCTAGACAAGCTTAAGAGAGAGATTAGGAGAAAAGAGAAAGAGAAGAAAAGCCAAGAGGGGAAGAAAAGGAATGTAGTGTTGAGGGGGCAGGGGGTGATGTAAGTGGTGACAAGGTGTCACTCGTGACCACGGCAACAGAGAAAGGGAGTAGACAACCGTGACAGTAACTACAGTTTCCAACACTTCCAGCCCTTTAACAAGCGTAGTGAAGCAGCTAATTACAGAAATACAACCCAAGTCCTAAACATCATCAAGAGCCAGTAAAACCTCTCATCCAAATTGTCTCAAATGGGAAAGGTATACTCTCTGTTCCTCCTAGCCACAGGGCTAACTGCCAGTGGGTAGGCACTAGGTAGAATAACTAGAAGGTGTGAAGAAGGAAATATAATAAAAGGAAGGAGGAAAGTAATAGGATAAAAGAAGTAACAAAAAGAAAGGGCACTAGTTAAAGTTAGAAATGAACTTGAATACAGATTATGGTCAGAAAGCAATAATGGGCAGTTTCAGGAAGGGGTTTTTGTAACCCTATCAGCAGTGTTTTCATAACTAGAAATATAAGTGAAATTGACCATTCTTGCTGAACATTGTGGAACCTGAATAAGCAAATATCAATTTTCTTGTTCCAGACAGTAATACTATCAGACCTAACTGTCTGCCTAGCACTCTTACTATCTCTAAAGATAGTTGTCAAGAAAGTGAGTATAGCAGAATATCCAGCTTGCTTTTGGTGATGTAAATTGACCTTAGTTGATCTTATGTATAGTTCAGTAGACACAATAGTGGATTGCCAGTTCAGGTTAAGGAGAAGTTGACCGAGCCAGAGTAGCTCCTTGACTGTCTTCAAAAAGGCAGAATATTCTGACTTATATATTGAGATTTCAATTATTCATTGCTTTTTTGACTGCCATGATATTGACCCACCTAGCTTAAGGATATAAGCACCAACTGAGCTCTGATTCTGTTTGTCATTTGCCCAGGTGGCATTGGTATATCCTATTAGTACTGGCTTAGGAATATTGATAGAAAAATAAACCTTAAAGTGACATAACTGTAAACCTAGCCTGAAGTTCAAAAGGCTGGTAGCCTATTATTAGTTTCTTCAGAGAAGTACTTCAGAGAATACTATATATTCTGTAACTATTATTGTGTCACTATATGACAATTGTGAGAGGGCATCCTGTCAGGTTACCTATCAAAGTAGAATAAAAAGTTATTCATAAGTGAATATATTAGTGTAGCAAGTGATCTGTACTTATCTTTTCCAGAACTACTCTTATAATATGTTAATAATCATAGCAAAGCAAATATGAATAGGAACTAATATATACTCAAGAATAAAGAGACAATTCCCATCAATAATTGTTAGCTTAATTCTTGGTAATTGGTAGTAAATTTTAGTATTACACCTACTCCCAGAATAACTACTAGAGGAGACTTTGGGCTGATATTTCAAAATCTCAATCTAGTTCCATTAAATATTTCCTATTTCAGACTCTGATTTCTAATCAAAATCAAGAGAACTCCAAAGAGGAATCTGAGAAATGAAGATGAAAGAAAGACTAAGAATGGGTAATAAATATATAGAGTAATAAAAGAGAAATATTATAGAGAATAATAAAATATTGTAGGTTATAATTATTATAATAGAAAACAGAAATGGAAAGTGAGTGTGAGGATGATGGGAGAATTGGGTGAGAAAAAGGATTATATGCAAAATTGGAGGGCATCAAGCCAGAGGGTCCTGGGCAGTTGTTGTGTGAATGTGATAGCTAAATGTGAGAGTTGCTATGAGGGCTTTCCCTATCCACTGACGGGATTAGATTGTTATCTGATGATCAGGTCACCCATTTTTGATAAGTACTTACAGTACATATATAGACAATCTGTCATGAGGAGCAGGAGATTTAAGAAATCCTGCCCTACAGGAACTGGGAGACTGAAGACCTTAAGCCTTCCTCTATAAGGCGGTAGCGCAAATCAGACCTGCTGCGAGGTGGTAGAATCCGACTCTGGACCTCACCCCTAAGGGTGAGGTCCGCGATCGGCGGGGTAGCAGAACTAAAATCAAACAATAAGTTTAAAAAAATTCACCTTTTTTATATAGAAGTAGTTGATTTCCTTCCTTTTTGGGAGGAAGGGGCAACTGCGAATTCTGAATGCTATTTAGGGTTAGGTTCTCTGGCCCCAAAAATATGCCACGATTTAGTCCCAAAACTTTATTTAGAGCACCCCCAGGTTAGCACCATAAATACAACCTTCATCTCAAACTATGGCGCTACGGCCAGAAAACACGACGTCAAACGCTAAACCCACGTTGTTACTATAATGTGTGTCTAAGTATAGACTACGAAAAGCAGCTCCATTATCTACTAACAGCACACGAGTAAGTTTATATAAACCACCGCGAACGGGGAGAAGAGGGGAAAAGACCAAGAACTGCTATAGGCTCAAACACAAAAAAAGAACGAAAGGACAAGGCTATCCGAGGACAGGGGACAGAGTGAGATGATAAATAATGAGAAACCTCTATATCATAGTTAAATAAGATGTGGCCTTGAAGCTAAGTGAAGAGCGAAGATGCTATAAAAGATTAAGAGAACTTTCATAAAGCGAAGGCTAATGATGGATAAAATCTAAACGGTCGGAGGTATTATTTTAATGTGATGGCAGGTGCAGATAAGCTCAGCCAATCCTCAGGTCACTTAAGGCATCAAGATCTAGGAAATGATGGGAGTCAGATTGATGTATACTCGTGCTAAGGATTGCTATAAGTAGGGAAGCCTTAGGCGCGTCTATGGACAAACGAGCAAGACAGCAACTCTCTCTTTCTTTGATCAATACTGTCTCATTAATTTACCCTTCGACACCCGGCTCCTCCTGTGTGACCTCCGACATAAACTAAAACAATGTCCGAGTGATTATTCATGACTACGGGGCAGAGGCGATCTCCAACTTAATCAGAACTTCCACCACGACACGCACACGATACAGCATACGACAGCCTAAATTATCCAAATTTACCCATTTAGGGGAGAGCTTTTTTCGCTTTCTCAGCTAACTTACTCTCTTTTCATCCCTCCGGCCTCTGCCTACCTACCATTCTAAGTTTGGGTAAGCCACCAAAAGCAGGAAATGATAAAACGGCCGGATTCTCGATAAGCGAAAACAGCCTGCAAGCCTTCAATACCCACAAGCCGACCGCACATGGCAAACTCAAAACCTCCTCCAGCGCCAAGGAACAAAATCAGACCTCGGCCAAGTCATCCATTCACCCGACATGTGCAAAAATAACGCACCGAAGATTTCAACCACAAGCAGGTTTACACTAACTTCAAGAAGGAATCGCTCGGTGATGCACTGTTCCCGCTCTCCTGCAGTAGAGTAGTAGGCTACAATTTATGCCGAAGGTTTCGATACCGGTATCATAGACATCCCGGAGGTTCCCGTTCCTTAAAAGCCCTATGATAAATGGGTAACCCATGAATGAAATCTTCAAAGAAAATACTATGCAGATAGCCGAATAATCCCCGGTGAAGCTGGAGCCTATTGCCCCGGCCAGTATGCCGGGGGGCAGAAGAATGATATGATACTTCGGGATGAAACCATGCCCTATTCGTACCTTTTACGCTCAAAGTTACGCAATGCGCTAGTGCATGTACTCTACTTGTATACTATAGCCCGATTGATTCTGCAAGGCCTCGAACCGGCAGAAATCAAGAAACTGGAGGGGTTTGGTGTCCCCTACAGTTTAGCGAAGGGAACCCCACTCGATCGCAGGAGATAGCCACCCTATCTATCTCTTCCCCTCTCTTCCATCCCCTGTTTTTGTTCATGTTTGTCCCCCAAAGGAGATTTCTCGCTGGCGGAGCTCTCTTCATCCTGATTAGCATTTCCCCGGATTCCGAGAGCTATTTCCATGTATTTTTTGCGACTTTGGAGACCAAGCACCCTGCCTAAAAATACGTACCCCCCCTCTCCCGGAAGTGGCTTGTGCGGTGGTAACCATAACGCCCTGCATCACGTGAGAAGTCTCCTATTTGTAATATGCGATAGATGTTGGTATTTGGAAGCTAGTTGCTGCGAGATACAATGATCCTACAGGATTTCTGGGAAAGGGCATGTTATAATTAGAAGAGCTCTTGTAAGTTGAGTCCGATTCAGAGAGGAGAGGAAGAGAGAGCGAGAGGGGTGGACAAGCCACAAACAAGGCCGGGGTAGGGCATCCTACAGGTTCCTGAATTCCACAACTATCATTTCGTCTGCCTTCGAAAGCCTCGGCGACATCAAATTAGCTCCTTTTAGCTCAGCGGGTAACTTAGGCTCAAATCTAACTCTCTCGTTCCTTCTCTTTCCCTCTCTCTCTCACTTCACTTTAAGAGCCTAAAATGCACTCAACCGACACGAGTTTTCCTAATCATAACAGATCTACAATAAACACCTCCGCCCCCTGCCACCACGTAACACAATTTTACGCCTAATTCCCTATCACCCCCCCAAAAAAGGCAGAAAAGGGTCCTACCACCACAAGACCTCCCCCCCCCTCCATATCCAACACATTGGGCACAGAATATCACTCGAACAAGGGAGCCAATAGCAAGGGTCTAGCACGGACCTGATCCAACAGTTCCCCCCTCGGATAGCGTACGAAGGGGGCACAGTTATTCCGGGCAAATCCCTATTGGCATGGAACTATCCGCAACGGAAGGTCGAGCACTCATCTAACTAATCCATCTATGGAAGAAAATCACTTTTTTTTACCGAGAAAAAAAAAACAAACCCCCACCACCAAATTTCAAAAAACCTAGTCATTAAAACACAATTTATCACTCGGTGGCGGTTCGATTCCGGACCGCCAATGTTTGTGCTAAACTAGAATTGGAGTTTGTTTGTTTTCTGGCGCTAATATTAGATTAACGCGCAAGCGTTCGTATGAGTCTACTTGATGCGGGGAAAAAAAAGGGGGGGGAGAGAGGAATACCGGTATTGTCAACAAAGTGATACCGCATTTTTCGTAAAAGTCGGATTAGCGATAGGAGGGAGGGAGGGAGGTAGGTATGCGCAATTGCTTTTCGCTATTTTGTTTTGGAGTGTGGATGTCCGGAGGGTTTTTTTGTGTTCCTCTTATTGGTTCGGCTATTCTCAGATACAATGTGATGGATGGTTTTACGAATACTGTAGATGCGATATTTTGTTTTTGACTTGATGCTGGTCTTGATAGTAATCGGACTGCCCTTCAACGTTCCTTTCGCTTCCGTGCGGTTCTCCGGGAGAGAAGCGGTACGATAGTGGAGGTATGATTTGAGCTGTGATGAGCCCTCCCGCTCGTGCGCCGGGGCTAGAGCTCTCTTCACCTATATATTTAGAAAGTGCGCTGGGATGATAGAGTTCGGAGCGAGTATAATAATTTGCTTAGTTCTGGCTGGTTGCAACGACAATGGATCCAGGTTAGGGTTCACACCGCACTTGTCAAGTTAAGAGAATTCCCCTGGGGTAGTTAAATGGTAATACAAACTCTAATCCATACCGGTATTGCAAGGAGCAAAGATCCCAGCAAAATCCTTCACGGATCTACGAAATCCCTGTTTTTGCAAGCTCGCCCGTTGTCACAGCAGAATGCAGTTGTCACAAAGATAGTAATTCTCAACTCTGCATGGTGAAATCCCCTCAATCAGTAAAAAAGACCGTTTTTATATGATCAGTATTTGTGGTATACGAATAATATATTATATCTCGTTTGTCCTCGAGCACACCCTACCGTTCACATAGGAACTTCACTAGCTCTCACTCGGTGACTATTAGATTCTGCATCGCCCAATCCGGAACAATCCGCGTGTGGTCTAGGCAAAAACTGCACTCCAGGTAATTTCACTTGCCATCGATTTGATTCGTCCCCTCTCCCCCTCCTCGCAGGTAGACTACCGTAATAAATAAATTTACAAGCGATCTCTCGCTCGAGTAGATCACCGACCCACAAATTCCGAATTCCCAGCAAGCGGCTCAAAAATCTTCAGCGACTAAAAAAAAAAACCCTCACGCTTCCCGCATCCGGATACTGGTCCCGATCAACGATGATCTTTTTATAGGAAGGGCCCATCGGGTTCTAGGCTCGCTGTCCCCATTTGATTCGGATGTCGGCGTTTTGTCGATCACTTGGATCTCGTTTGCCCTTGTGGTAGAGTGCCCGTGCTCAAGTATATTATTATCATGCAATTCAGCGCTGGTAGGACAAATAGGTCGGGAGCACTAAAGTGCGCACGAAAAGGCAGCAGCTTCCAAATAAAGAACATGCTCTCGCGAAAATCAACAACATTCAACAAAAGTCAACATCGATGGTTTACCGTCAGCAGATCTTGTGTATATAAGAGGGTATTATATATAATAATAAAAAAACTCCCCCAACAATCTCGGTAGCCGATCGGATATACCCTAGGAATCGAAGGCAGGCAGCCAGTTTCACTTTACGAGTGATTGCAGATGAACAAAGTGACAGCTTTATGCCACGTTCTCAATAAAACATGCGACACCGGAAAGACGACTTTTTTTTTTCTTTTTTTTTTAAAAAAAATAAAAAATCCTAGATCAATCCGATTGCTCCAGATCGTGAAATATCCAGGGGTAATTCCCGAGAAATCAAAAAAAAATTCCATGTGCCCGGACGAAAGCGGAGGCGAGGGAGGAGAGGTCGTCGCTGGCAAGGCAAGGGTTTTTTTTACGAGGAAATCCTTTCCTCTAGACAATTCCGTGGATCTGAAGTTAGGTACCGATCACCGTCGCTCGCGGTAGCGGGTAACGAGATGAGAAAGCCCGGACCCTGGAGGTGGGGGAGGGGAGGGGAGGGGGGCCAGGGGCTGAGCAAATCAACAAGGCCATATCATAGGGCAAAACCGAATTGACCGATGCGCTATTTCCTCCAATACCGAATAGGGTACCTCGAGCAAGCACAGCCCACAACGTGGGGGAAGAATGGAAATTGCGGGGGTGGAAAAGTGCGGCCGATTCATAGGTTGTCACTCTGTACCGTACTGTATGCACCCCGGACGTTGGCTTATGCTTGCTGTTCGTAAGCGGTGCAGCGAAACTGTAGGTTGCATGGCGCCAGCCAGCCAGCCAACACAAAGTGATCGATGTTTTAGTACCACTCATCGGTCATTTGAACACAGTGGATACAAGTGATGTTATTACTCTTATCCCTCCGAACTAGTTATCTGAGATAAAAAATGAAAAAGGTTCCTTAGAGCTCCTGTTTTTTGTTCTTGACGTGGGCAGATAGGCCACGGGATATGAGCCCCATCTCGGCGATAAAGAAGCGAGCTGCTACTGTAAGTAAGACCCAGGATGAAAAAGTGACCTACTGGTAATTTAAGCCACAAAAAGGTTGGATCTCTAAAACTTTTTGATACATCGCATCTGACTCAAGTTAACAGTGGGGAGAAGATGAAACAACTTCTCGGAAGGAAAAGCAAAAAATACTTCGGCTTAGTGATGAAAACCTTAAATCCCTCCAATCCCCAACAAATAACGGTAGATTCGGAAAAAGCCATTCACCTTCACCATCACGCAAGCATTTAAAACTCCCACCGTATAGGAAAAGAGAACAGGGAAGGAGGGAGGGAGGGAGGGAGGAAATGTTACAGCCTGCTCACTAACTTATATACCAAGCGACATACGATAATTAAAGGGAATCACACCAGCTGACGACCAACGCAGCAAAAAGTTGTTACTTTGTTTTTTTCTCTTCGCCTCTTTCCGACGCCGGGTGGGTATGGCTACTCGAGTATAAGTAATCCGATCGATCCCGATCCCGATGAACGTGGAATTGTCACGTACTAGTTTCTAAAGCAATTAGTTATTGGAATGCTAACCTCCCTTTCGGCACTCTCTTTGTATAGGAATGCAGAGTACCGGTACGGAACTCAGGTATCAATACTAATACATGCAGATGTACCCACCGTGTTGGGAAAGTAATTAAGAGGACAACGGCACGCACCCGGACGAGGAGACTACACACAACCTGGTACTGTACTGCTCCAATGAGACCTAAGCAAAAGGTCGGGGTAGGGAGCTATGCATGGGCAGAGTTATTATTGCTATATAGCGTAACACAAGTTGCCTAGAAACTAAACTAACCCCTCCTCCCCCTGTGACTAAAGAAAATCAAACAAAGAAAATAGTAACCTTTTTTCCTCAACTTCCTAACCTGAAAAGCACCCATGGGAATGTGAGGAAGCCGGTGCAACAACCTCTGGGTGTAAAGAGCCCTACTAGGATACCGGTACCCGGTATGGTATTCGTGTATGTGGAGGTATAAGTATGCCACTCGTCAGACGAAATCCGGTTGCCGTGCGGGGCGACAATGTTTACCGTGAGGTGGCGTGAGATGCAAAATCTAGGCTAGCTGGCGATACACGGAGCAAGGCGAGTTACTTGTAGAAGGTAGGAAGGGTAAGGTCCCGCCTGAGTCTTATCCCCCCTTCAGCACTCGGCTACGGTAATCAAAAGAGTCGCCGGGTGTAACGCGGACGGATGATGGGCGGATGGACGGACGGATAGACAGATGGGACGGGGCACACCATATCTCGGCCGGCATCCTCCACCCAGATGACCAACAACCCAGCCATGCAGTACCCTACCTCTCCTAATCGAGAGGCGAACCCCCCACGCCTTTAGATCTTAAAGAATTCGAAGTTATCGAGTGACCGTAGGTGAATCATACCCCCACTATCACCCGCCATCACCCACCTGATCGACTAAAAACCTCCTCGACATTTCACTATTTCACTATACTTTTTTGGTGCCGTAAATTCATCTCCCCAATGTAAAGACCGTGGTAGCAACGCTGAAAACCCCCATGGCAGTAGATCCTTCACGTGCCCCTCTCTCCCCTAATTCGGTAGTGTGAATTTATCCGGAAACATGTGCGCCGCCATGGCTTATATTTCGATAATCACACGCTCTGCAGGACTTTCTTTCTTGCTTTCTTTCCCTCCCAGCCCAATATTCCGGTGCTGGGATGATCACTAACATCCTAGAGAGATGGTAAGAGATATCGCTGCGTAGAAATCGATAGGCTGGCCTACGCCCTTTTCATCTTAGTCCTTGGGACTACCTCATGATCGTGGTCCCAACTCTCAGCGTGTCGGCCTGTCTGGAAGGTGGTAAAAATAAAACGAAAACACTCAAATACTATATGAGGCTCGATTAATGAGATGCAGGGAGGCATACAGTAAAGTGCTCGGGTAGGGTAGGGTGGTGATTTGCAACCCAGAAGCTAATTCCCACATCTTTTTCACGAGTACCTCTACCAAAGCGACACTGCTAGGATAGGATGGAAATCTACTCGTAATTGAACGACCTTTGTAAAAGCGGCTACTATTGCATACCGTCAAAGTTCAGCATTTTTCGTTCAGATCTTGGTGTCATACAATATCGGTCGTGTTCACAAACGTGGTTCAATTACGAGCATTCAAGCATCTGTAGCAGCTGCTGCGCGTGCTGTACCGGATCAGTGAGGCCAGAACTTAGACAAGGATGTGTGCGTTATTGTAGATCCAAGGACCTTCACCACTTCGCCTCAACTCTCCTCGCCTGCCCGGGTGCCTTCGGCCTCCACCTCCGCCACACAAGCACAGGCACAGGCACGGGCACAAGCACAAACCTTGTTTTGGGAAGATTATATCAGCATCATAAATGCGCACTCGATAAGTCTTGGCGCGGGGATGGGGATTATGCGCACCAATCATGAGAAAGCCGAAGCCCCGCCATGAATGGCTTCGTGTCAGACTATTGCTAGTCTTCTATTTGATATCAGGCTCGGGGTTGTTCGGCCGAGGCTGTCTGCACATACATACGCCCCAATCATCATGCTGTTAAGTGGCCAAATAATAATATATGGGAGGGGGGGGACAAGCTAAGAGCGGGCAGTGAGTGAGCGTGGCTGAGGGGGTGGGGAGGAAGAGACATTGAGGCTCTTTTAAAAAACCTGGTCCGTGCGTTGTTTAAAAAAGTGCGGGGAAGCCAGGGAGGCACGTATCACGAGAGCTCAATCAAGCAAATGAAATACGGTAGCGAAAAAGAAAAAAAAAATAGTCAAGTTTGGGGTTGTTCCTCTCTTTAACTTTTAAAGAAGGGATCGGCGGCTCGATAGTCGGTGCTGTGCTGGTTTTTAATTTTCCGGCCCTGTTTTCGGTCATGCTGATCTACGGCTGGTTTAAGATGTTTTGAGGGAACGGAGGTCGGGCCGGTACGATAAGGTAGGTCTACAAGATTGCGTTATTGTGCCGTAAGTCAGGCCTGATGAAAGTTCCGTGGCTAACTTACTGTGGTGCGGTTTAGAAAGAAAGTGTAGTAACTAAGGATGTACTCGAGTCAAGTACCGTACTCGAGTACCTGTGGTGTGGCAGGGAACGAAGGAAAAAAAGGAGCACCACGACTCTAGGGTGGCATAAATTTTTTAAAGGCCCGCGGAGAACCGGGGCTTACCTACGGTAACCTTTCGAGAGGGGCAGAATGAGCGGGGAGCGTTAGAGGGGTTGGCTAAAAAAATAATAAAAAAAGAAGTATGAGAGTGGGAGGAGAGGGGAAGGTTTCAGATATCCTTCTAGAACATCCAAACACTAGTCACCCGTTCATGTTTTGGGGAATAATATACAATATGGTACCGGTATGTTGCGTGAGTATGGTAGGGAGCGCAGCAAAAGTTGTTCTCCCTTGTGATCCCAAAGAACTATTCATGGGTTTGGGTAAGCTAGTGCACTTGCGCCGTGCTCTAGGGGTGGGAACCCCCTGCTCCGTCCGTTCAACCTCTTTTCCAGCCTGGAGCTGCCCTGGTCGAAAATGGCAGGAGAGAATGGCCAGGACGGGGAAAGTAGAGAGAAGGGTGAGGAATAATAATAAAAAGGCCAGGGAAGAGGATAGATTCTGATGTATGATGCGTACTGTTTGGGAACGTGATCACTCCGGAGCTACCTTGCTTCAATCAAATTTTATTATAAACTAAAGGGCTACCTTGCAGAGGTGAGGATGGAAGTGACTCCCAGTTGGATATAAAGTGAGGTTGTTGCCGCTAAGTGCTGCATTGCACCATGGTACCACCTACTATATCACAGATCATGCTCGCCGGCATTCCAGCAGTGCAGCGCGCAAAAGAAAAGAAAGACATTAACGTTATCACTACAGAATTGTTCTCTTCTCACCCCGCGCCACTTTAGTCTACTATCCACTAACCTACAGAGCTCTAAAGCAACTTTACACAACAGCAGAGCCGAAGCACAGCACAGCCCAGCACACACACAAGTCAAGACAAGAGAATATCGTAATATCGCTCATCTCTCAACCCAGCCTGTGATCGCTTTCCTCCCTCTTCCTCCTCCTCCTCCTCCTCCTCCTCCTCCGCCCTCTCCTTCTCCTCCGCCCTCTCCCTCTCCTCCGCCCTCTCCCTCTCCTCCGCCCTCCCCTTCTCCATCACCTCAACCCCTCAAACTAGAGAAGTGAAAAAGAAAATAAGGAAGCAGAGGTGGAAGAAAGAAGAAACACAGAATACCAACGCTCATAAAAGCAGCAATCCCGTCCACCCCCACTCAACCCACCAAAAGCCAAACCGTTCCCAATAAATTCATTCAATCATTCAATCAATCAATCAATCAATCATGTCATGTTGTGTCGTGTCGTGTGCCCACAATAACAAAGCACACACCGCGTGCAGGGCAGCCAAACAAAACACAAAACCGCCACCCAGCCCATCTGCCCATCCAATCCACTCATCCACTCATCCACCCATTCACCCATTCACCCATTCACCCATCCGTCCAGCAATCCAGCAATCCAGCAATCCCATACCATAGGAAACCACGCTAACCAGCGAAAGCAAAAAAGCATGTATGTAGTGAGTGAGTGAGTACAGCCCGTAGGCAATATATCCCTCCCTCTCGCCCTCCTGCTTGCAATTGCATCTCTATCCACTACGTACACAATAATTACCTCCGCACACAAATGACATGTGCGAACCAGTTAGTAGAGAAGAGTAAACGGGGGAGGGGCAGTGGCAATATGAGCGAGAGAGCGCGAGCGACATCACCGCAGTATTTTGGGGTAAGCCCCCCAGCTCCTCCCTCCACCCAATTCAAGGGTCCAATGATAGTTAGAGCACCAGGAGGCTCTACCCCACACAATGTAGATCACGACGCCAAAATCACGGGAAGGAAGGAGTTTTAGGTTGATTACGCTAATGCCTAGCTGGTTTCTGGACGTATTTGGCGGACCGGATGGACGGATTGAATGGATGGATTTGCGCGGTCTAGGGAATAAATGAGTGGATGGAAATTTGGGACGAAAGTATGAAAAATGATCCAGTGTTGAATATACTGAAGGGTAATCCCAGAAAGGAAGTGGTTAAAAGAGAAAAAGGAAGAAAAGAGAGAAGCAGAGAGTTGATGACAAATAGATAGCATAACAAAAAACAAATCATAGTAGCAAGACTGAGCCGGGTGGACCTAGAAACAAATGCCAGTATATATATAAAACCTCCTTCATGCCATCTTTCACAAACATGAATTCGTCCACAAGAGCAAAATGGGTTACCGCAAGCCACTAAATCACGAAGGAAGGCTGGAAACTATCATAGAAAAAAAGGGGAAAATGTTTCAGGCAGCACACAGCGAATATGGTATCATACTTTGCGGAACAAAACATCCATGACCTACCAACTTTAGCACAGCGACACTACAAGGAATACCAAGCATATAAATAGACTGTACGAGCAGGCGATAATATCGTCAGGAAATTTGTTTCATGGGAGGTCGTTGACAAATTCGTAAAACGACATGGGCGAGTAGGGAGAAGACCAGGTTAAAAAAAAAGGGAGAAGAAAACATAAGAGTACCTCCCCCGCCTTCTCGAACACCGGGGACAAAAAATGATAGGACAAGTGATAAGGAAAAAGGAAAAAAGAAAAAAGAAAAAAGAAAAGAAAAAAAGAATTGAGTCCCACGTTGTTGGGTCCTATTCCCCAGGTTTTGGTTTAAATGTGACACCAGTATCGATACAAAGGTTCCTCATGGCCGCAGGAACGTATATAAGATGCTTTTTGCGAACCCGGGTGCCAGCCGGTCTCATCTCACTGAATTTTTTCCCCCTTCACACCTCTATGGCCTCGGTTGAAATTTCCCAAATTTGTTGCCGCAAGGAATCATTATCCACCGATATTCCATTTCATTTCTCAAACACAAAGCACAAAAAGCATCTCATAGAATAGGGATTCCCGTTAGGATCAAAGATATGCAGATCCAACAATACCCATTTGAACCCCCATCACATTCTGCCTCCCCTTAATTTGTTTTCCTCAAGCAAGAGAACTGCCTCAATTAAAACCTCTAGCAAAACGCACCGGACCCCGTTCAGCCGCCTTCCTCGCTCCCCACCATTTTCAAATCGATACCAACTTTTTAAAGGCTAGTATCAATTTTCTTATAAGGATATCAAACCCACGATCACTTCTTCTTCTGCTTTCTAGGAGGAGTAACAGGTCTACCCGCTCCCATTCCACCGTAAACGTACTTCTGCTTCTTCTCAGCAGGCTTCAAGATCTACAAGGGCAGTCATCAGCTCCATATACAAAACCAGAGACACAGAAAAAAGGTATATCTAAAGTCAAACATGGACAAATCTCCCACGTACCTGGAACGAGCACAACAAACTCTCATCAACACTCATCATTGCGCCAGCGTTATCAAATTCACCACAGTAATTGGGTGCGGAGAACAAGGTGACGAGCTGCCTCTTGGAGAAGAATTCGTAACCGTCTTCAACGACTTGGTGAGCACGGCATATGAGGTCCATGTCATGCTTCTGCAAAAATCTCGAGACAACATCAGGGCCAAATGTGAAAGAGACACCACGGTCATTTTCACTCCAGCCAGTGATATCCTTATCCGGGTCGGACCAAAGGAGATCGCAGAGTAAACCACAATCAGGGATCTAAGAGAGAGAACATGAGTCGATTTTTCGGCAATAATGAATTGACGGTGGGGAAGGGGCTGGTTACATCAGTAGGTCTCATGACCCTGCGAATTTGCTCCATGGAGTTGAGATCAGGGGAGAGACCACCATGCATAGTGAAAATCTTTTCGTCGATGATAGCAGCAATCGGCAGACAGTTGAAACAATCCGTAAAGGTTTTCCATAGCTTGATGTTATATCTCCTTTTACACTCATCATAGAAGCCGTAGATACGGTTTATAGAGGCACACTCGTGGTTGCCGCGAAGGATGAAGAAGTTTTCCGGGTACTTAATTTTATATGCCAGAAGGAGGCAGATAGTTTCGAGGGATTGTTTTCCTCGATCGACGTAATCACCAAGAAACAGATAATTTGCCTCTGGAGGGAATCCACCGTATTCGAAAAGTCGAAGAAGATCGTAGTATTGTCCATGAATATCTCCGCAAATCTAATTGAAGAACTCGTTAGTACACATTGGGACCTTCGATCGCCCAAGAAACATGTGCATATGCTCGGGCATTAATGATATACCTTGATTGGAGCCTCTAACTCCAGCAGGATTGGCTGCGATATGAATATTTCTCTGGCCTTGGTACATAAATAGCGGATTTCGGCTTCCAACAATTGAACCTGTTTTCCAGGACGACTGCCACGAACTTCCAGCAGTCTATCGATAATAGAGTCCAAATCTACTTCTGTTTGGTCCGCCATAGCGTTGTAAAGAGTGGAGGGAGGGAGGGGGGGGTAAAGAAAAGGAAGAGAAAGAGAAAAGGAGAGGGAGGAAAGAGAGGTCTGGAGGGACGGCGAACAGAGACTGAGGCTGTCAAATGTGTCGACCTAAGCACGCGTTTACAGTTAGCTTACCTCCGCACGAAGGGTTCCCTTCTTTTTGACCTAGGAGATGAAAGTGCAATGAAGGAATATTTACCGGAATGTAAGAAATATTTTATACAATCAAAGTAAATATTCTTTGATCCCTAAGCGCGATCCGGATTTTGCGCTTCGATGCAGCAACTGCTCACAACAAAAGAACAAAAGAAAAAATCTTTTCAGTACACAGGGGGGTAGAAATGACGGCGAAAGATGTTTGAGAGTCGAAAGAAGGAGAACAACGGAAGATCAAGAAAAATCTACTCGGCTTTTTTTTCTGATTGCTAGGAGCGGGTTCTTTTTTTTTTTTTATCCTCTCAAACTTCCCTCTGAGCCGGCTGATAAGAAACCGGTTGTGATGAGAAAGGCAAGGCCCTGAGAATAAAGGTGTAGGACGGAACGGAGGGTGGAGAAATATGATTCAGATGGGTGTCGGTAAGGTGTTTGCCAGGCGGACGGTCGAGGGCAAAAAATAGAATAGGGCTGTTGCGGAGTGTTGATGAGAGACGTTTATTGTAAGAACACGATAGAAGACGACGAGCGGATCGAGACGAGTTCTTAGGGTTAAGAGCAAGCAAAGAGCTATAACAACGAGGGGCTGTCGCTTCTTCTCCTCGGTGAGTGAAAGGATAGACAGGTTCCAGATGAAGGGGTTGCGGCAGAAATGGAAGATGGATGGATAAGGGTGATATGACGACGAAGTCAAAAGTTTCAGTGGATCAAGAGTTTCAGTGGAGAAAGGTTTGTGTCCAGAGGAAGTGGAGAGAATAAGAGGAGAGATCTGGAAGCAAAATAGTACGTAGCACGGGAGTTGCACTGTATCGCTGTCTGAGGTGGAGTTGTGCTGAAGGCGGTGGTGGTGGTATTGTAAGGCAGAGGTGGTGTTGGGAGCGTGGACCAAAGGTGGTGGGTCTGAGGAGTGTGTGTGGATGGATTCTGGCTTTGCCGTACTAGGGGCAAAGATAGATGGGGTGGGCTGCAAAAAAGGAATGGAGAGGGAAAAGGAATATGGAAGGAGTACGATATTGTATGGCAGCACGGTACCAATAAAAATAAGAGGCGAGACAAGGAAAAAAGAAATGAGGAAAAAAAGGAAAAATAAGAAAGGAAAGATATTGAAAAATGTACTGACTTATGGCATGTAGCAAAGCTCTCACTGCAGCGTTTGCCAGCACCAAGAGAGAGAGACAGCCAAACCCAGTAAACTACATACTTCCCCCGTACTTGTGAGACTCCCATTCTATCACTCCTCACTCCCTCCCAACTCTCTTTCCCTACTCCTCCCTTACATTCACCGAAGATGATTCTACTTTTTTTTCCCTGAAAGTTGCATAGGATTGATACTTTCCGTTGGCGCAACTCCTATATTTTATTGTGTGCGGATAAACTGAATACCGCCTACCGTGGGTGGGGAATAATTCGACTACGGAACACTACAGACATGCCGTTTGTTGCGGATTTTGTGTATAGGCCTCCTGTGAGAGGGGAAAAAAATGGAATGTGTGCCTGTTTACATCTCCCCACATTCAGCGGGCACGACTGTGTGGTGGAAAACTCCTCAAACATTCGGCAACCAAAGGTACGGGTTTGATCTATGGTCGTTGGGCCCATACAGGCTCTTTTGCCCCTGGTTTCTTTTTATGGAACGGAGTCAAGTTTGGCGACGAGGAGGGCCCCAGTACGCCAGACTCTCTCAGATACCGGTAAGCCTACAAATAGTACCGGATGGTACTTGTTACTGATTGAGGAGGCAGAGGAGGCACAACACCCTTGCCAACTCAAAAAACAAAATCCGCGATTGATAAGTTACCGAGTCACCTTATGATAGAACCCATCTAAGGACCATCAACACAAATGCTAGGGAGCAGGAGGGAGAGCGGTGGTTATGGTGCATCCGGAATAGAACTATAATAGCGACCTAACGAGGTTGTGATATGAATGAGGATCATATGGCCGGTATTCGTCAATTCGTAAAGTGTCCGAACATAAAAATGCCAAGAGCCGGCGGCGTTTTACGCCCAAATTCGAGGATTTAGGCACCTCTACTTCCGGGCACTCTGCGGATTGGCGGGCAGGTGCTCGTTGCTCCCCAGACACTCGAATGATACATATATCCTAGGGTATCAGAGTCCTGTCAGTGCACAATATGTCAGGTTGGAAACAAAAAAGGACTGGCGGATGGGATAGGATTGCCAACAAAAGATTTAAACGGGGACAGTGTGATTGCGCAAGGGAGGGAT
This sequence comes from Tuber borchii, assembly GCA_003070745.1. Lineage (NCBI taxonomy): Eukaryota > Fungi > Ascomycota > Pezizomycetes > Pezizales > Tuberaceae > Tuber > Tuber borchii. Next base: position 333,384 of record NESQ01000022.1, read on the forward strand.
GGAGATTGGAAAATGGGAGTGGGAGAAGAGAGCCCTTTGAAGAAGCGCAAAGCGTAGGAAAGAGCATTGGGTAAAAGTGATGAACGGCATTATACCGGGCATACCGCACTTACACGATGGTGCATACGCATACGCATACGCATAGATCCTGTATGATTCTACATATATTGTAAGCACGGTATATGTGCAAAGGATATTCTCACTATCACTCTCTCGACTCCTGAAGCTTGTCGTGCAACACGGTAGTCGTGGATCCTCTGGCTCTCCCGTAACCTTCGTAGCGAGATGAAACAAATGAGAGGACAAGGTAGAGGGCTGCTGCTACAATATTTGCTGAGTTGCTGAATGTGCTTTCAAAAGCTCACCCCCACACATTCCCGAGCTGTCTGAGTTTGGCATTCTGATGCGATAAAGTACTGGCGCACAACAAAGATATGCACCTACCCCACGAAGAGATCCCTGGTTTAACGGCTGAATCAGCAGGAATCGTTTTCCCACATTTCATCCTCAACTCTGGTTCAATGATCCATATTCACTTTGAGCCTCGCCTTATAATTGGTGGATATTTATCGACAGGCTTGGGCCAACTCCCCCCGTAAGTCGGCGCAGCCATCGGGCACTTGTTGAGTGCTACACTTTAAAGTCGGCACCCGAGATGAGATTAGAAAGATAAATTAAATATCTACATGGTGAAAAGAATACCACCAGCTTTCCGGTTCCGAATTTCCAATACCCCAAAACATTCTACCGAGAATGAGAGGGATTCTCTTTTGCTTTTATTGCTGCAAGCTCTAGGCCCGCTCAGCGCGATAAAAGCGTCGTTTTTCTGAATTTTACGGCGTTTTTGAGCTGCTGTGTGGATTTGGCATTTTGGTATGCTCTGTGGTTAAAGGGATTCGGGTTTGGGAAAAATTGAATTTGGACGGAAAACGGCGGGCTAAACCGGGGCCTTCCGGTACTTTATCTCATCTTTCTTTTCTTTTCTTTTCTTTTCTTTTAATGGCTACGCTGCCCGTGAATCTATCACGAAGTTATCCTACCGCAACAGATTTCCGCTCCTATGGTGCAAATAGTGCAATTCAAGGCTTGTGCAAATTCACGAATGCTTATTAAGCAGGCAATTACTTTCCTCTTTGGGCTAGATTGATCATTGGGGCAAGCCTGACTGATTTAATACTTTATTGGGTATAGTACTCTCGGGTACTCTTGGTACAGTTATGTAGCTTGGACCTCATGGCAGCCCTATGTAAATGGTATTTCAAACTTTGAAGGGGCGACAACTATAAGCCGAATGCTTTTGCGGAAGTTTTTGAGCTTAGGGGTTGTGGTTGCAGTGTTAGGGGAGTTTGAAGTTGGCCATATTTGGGGTTGGCTTTGGTTGGGGCTGATTTAAATTGTTCGGCACAACACCGGTAGGACGGGGAACCGATGCGGCCTGGCGTGAGGTTTTGCTGCACCTTGGGAGGCTGGAAATGGCTGAATCATACCGGCGAACTCAGCCAGTGTATGGTACGCCACCGACGGAAAAAAAAAAGTATCGGTACAAGGACCCCTTGCCTACGATAACCGATAACATGCGGGCACTCACGGTACGTCGGTACCCCACCAAACGTCGATCCATCGACATCTTCAATGGTTTGAGTATCCAAAACACCTTCATCTCTCCACCCCAGATCACTGAATCCCCGTTTAAATTTGGAATTCAACCACCTTCCCCAACCCGGTTCTTTTTCACTTTTTTCATTAGTACCGCAGAGATACTCCAATCATGGCTTCGGTTCTTCGTCATTCCTCCCGTCTTGGGATCCGTGCTACTTGCCTCGCTCTTCCAAGGAGCCGAAATGCGTACGCCACGGCTGCCCCCTATTTCAACAATGAACCAAGTCAGCCTTCGGTGATGACATCAATCCCCGGGCCTGTTTCCAAGAAAGCGATTGAGGAATTGGATTCTGTGTTCGACACTAGAAGCTTGAACGTGATATGCGACTATGAGAAGAGTGTTGGGAATTATCTCGCTGACATGGATGGCAACGTAAGCTTGCGGATCTCTGAGAACACTGATATAAAATTCAATGATATTTACTAATAGGAAACTTTAATGTCGGATAGATGCTACTCGACGTGTTAGTTATGCATTGCATTGAATTCAAATCCGTCTAGCTTGTCTTGGTTAGCTCGGCTAACTGGTGAAATCCTAATTGGTTTAGGTATTCTCAAATTGCTTCAATCCCGGTTGGTTACAATAATCCTCACCTTATTGCAACTATGTCTTCCAAAGAGGCCGTTAATACCCTCGTTAATAGGCCTGCTCTTGGTAACTTTCCTCCTGGATATTGGGCTTCTCTCCTGAAGACTGGGATACTTGCTGTTGCACCAAAGGGTTTGGACCAGGTATTTACTGCCATGGCTGGATCTGATGCAATTGAAACCTCATACAAGGCTGCATTCATCTACAGACGCCGTATAGAACGTGGCGAAGGTGTGAGTTTCACTCCTCAAGAGATTGAGAGTGTCATGAAAAACCAAACTCCCGGGTCTCCTGAGTTGGCAATCATGAGCTTCAAGAAAGCTTTCCATGGTCGATTGTTTGGAAGTTTAAGTACTACCAGGAGCAAACCAGTTCATAAGCTCGACATCCCTTCTTTCAATTGGCCCCATGCTTCGTTCCCTCAGTTGAAATACCCGTTGGAGGAAAATATCCAAGCAAACAAAATGGAGGAAGAGAGATGTCTAGCGGAGGTTGAAGATGTAATCAATTCCTGGTATTGCCCAATTGCCGCTGTTGTCGTTGAGCCTATCCAATCTGAGGGTGGTGACAATCATGCGTCTCCGGCCTTTTTCCAGGGGCTGAGGGAATTGACGCAGAGAGAAGGCATTCTGTTTATTGTTGATGAAGTTCAGACTGGTGTTGGAGCGACAGGCAAATTCTGGGCTCATGAACACTGGAATCTCAAATCTCCACCGGATATGGTTACTTTCTCCAAGAAGGCTCAGACTGCAGGTTACTATTTTGGCAACCCTATGTTGAGACCGAATTTGCCATATCGTCAGTTCAACACCTGGATGGGAGATCCTGCTAGAGCGATCCTCTTCCGTGCCATTATTCAGGAAATTGTGAGGCATGACTTAGTTAAAAATACGGTTAGTTCTTTCTTTTGTATCCTCCGCGGTGGACAGCCATTGGTTAAATACCTTCAATCAACACCTTAGGCCGAGACCGGAGATTACCTCTACAGAGAACTTGAGAAGCTTTCTTCCAAGTTCCCAGAAAGGATCCAAAATCTTCGTGGAAAGAATCGTGGAACCTTCATTGCATTCGATACGCCTGAGAGGGACGCCTTCTTGAAAAAGATGAAGACTTTCGGGATCAATATCGGTGGTTCCGGAGAGACCGCTGTGAGACTAAGACCTATGCTTGTCTTTCAAAAACACCATGGTTAGTTTTCATGGCTCTTCCCTACTTTGTATTGGTCGCATACTTAGACGCTTTCTTCGGCTTAGCATCCATTTTGCTGGAGAAGTTGGAATTGGCTCTCAAGGAGAGTTGAGCGCCGAATCTATAAGCCTTTTTCAGGGTCTGCTCATAGCCAGCACGGGGCGTTCATTAATGGCGCTGAATATAGCCGTTACGCCTGTATGTAGCACTTTAGTTCTTTCCCAAGGTTCGTTGTTTCAAATAAGACTGCTCACATATGTGATCGGGGAGTGGTGATGCATCCTTTACGCACCGTTTTAATGAAAATACTTCATGCACGATCACTCGTAGATGGCCCCTGCAATGAGTTGATAGCGTCCCGGCATCACAGGCATCTGCTGTTAGTTTTTGGAAATGCAATGTCTTAAATCCTAGATTCCAAGCGGCTTGCCCATGTTTTTTTTCACTAGTAACGCCCAGCTCATGTAGAGTCCTTCACAGTTTTCGGTATATCGAAACACTCTGCGAAATCAATAGCCCCCCTCCATCGGCGGAGAGAGATAAAGGTAATATGCAAAAGAGGGGAGATGCCGCAGTAGGATATGACGACATTGGACCCCCGCGCCCGATTTGTGTGTGGTTGCCCAAAAGTTGCAAGCACCACAAAGTCTATTGTGTCGCTATTGTAGGCTGTCAGTGAATTTAAGAAAGTATCATACCGTTGTTTCTCCGAGCTTCGGTCGTTTGCCGACGCAGAATCTGATTTCCAAAAGCGCACTGGCCCCTCATGGCAAAAGCTACGGATCCACGCGATGGCGTTTATGGGTCGGCCATTCTTTGCTGGGGTTGGGATGTGGTCTGTCGACTGCGGCTTGATTGATGGTGGGGTGGGGTGGGGAGTAGGGGGAATGGAATGAGGCTACTTATGATACTTCGTAAAAGAAAAGAAAAAAAAGACTCTACATATCATAACATAAGCTTTTCTACTATAGATTGTTTTTTTGTCACAAGTGCTTTTATTTTATTTTATCTTACTCTTACAATACTCCACTCCACTCTACCTTTCTCTTTCCTCCCTTTTCCCTTTTTTCTTTGTTCAGTGTTTGTTCAATGGTGGTTGCCTTGTGGCTATTATACATAAGCGTGCATAAGGTAGTCTGTTAACGACCGCACACCGTTAACCCAAGCCCACCATAGTGGAAGGCTTGCAGATAGCACCCCCCACCGGCTAAATGACAAGCGAGGCGAGTTGCTTTTGCCATACAATTGAGCCCCCCTCTTCCCTCCTCCTCCTCCCTCTTCTCTGACACAGCCCGCAAAGGAGAAAAGCAAAGGTCTTCACCACTATCGCGTCCTTGCGGTAGAAGCTGCCTTGGGAGTCTACTGCTGTGTGCTGTCGTAGCTGGTGGTGCGGTAGGGTGGTGAGAGAAGGAAGGAGGAAAGTATTGAGACTGGTTTGACGGTTTAACAATGGGGAATTGGGAAAGAGTGCTTGTCCCCCTTCAGAATTGGAGGAGCAGGGTAGGGGGTATAAATTGATACTATACCAGTACTATACGGTACTATAGTGTAGCTTTGGAGAGGTGAGAAGAGAGTTCACATGTCCTTCCTCCTTATCCTGGTGCTTACGCCGAGCTGAGATGGAGGTTGAATTGCGGTTTTTTTCGAGCCTTTTGATCACTCGGAGGGATGGTTTTACATAACACCGCATTACCTGATCTAGCGTATATGGTAATAGTGCTGTAGCCTAAAGTGATGATGGCCTTGGTTGCAGGAAGCCCCAATGGGGGAGGCGCTCTCTGAGAACTGAAATGTAAGATATGTGGTGGTGTGTTTTGGCTCTAAGTGGATTGGATTGAATCTGGCTTGGGCTGGTTTGATACTGTACTTGCAATGTGCAGCGACAGGTAGTATTAAGGGTCGTGTTTTGCTATTTTTGTTCCTACTTTCTGATGTTGATGGTGGCGGGCCATCCATCTATTATATCCAGGCATTATGGCACTTGCAGGAGGGAAGGAAGGAAACTCATTAAATTGCCATTTTCGGTAGGGTCGAGCCTGTGGGTTTATGCTTGTTCCAGACTTTTTTCGATTTTCTTTGGTCAGTGTTCTAATTGAGGTTTTGATACTTGCGAGTTAGATACCGTATCGTATTTCTGATTGGGGTGCTATGCATATACCGGTAACTATAAAGTCCGGGGAAAAGAGGGTTGATGAGTTGGGTTTTTTCGTTCTCTCGTACACACGCACACATTTTTTTCTTTTCTTTTTGGTCACAGTGCGGTACTATTCAGTAAGCAAGCTCAGACTACACTCTTATCGAACGTCAGCGCATTAGGCTGGCATAAGCACTGTGAGTATCAGCCGTATGTATTGTAGGAGTACATCTTGAGTTGAGTTGGTTATCTGTCTATCTACCTATCAGTCATATATCCGTCCCGTCCTTGTGTCGAATGTATGTCGGTCCTCCCAAGAGTGGGTAGTTACAGTGCATTAGTATGCTCCAGCGCTTACCGACTGACCTACCGTATCTACTCTGCAAACTATCGGCTCTGCAGAGTGTATGTATAGTACTGTGCGTTCTCTACTCTACGGTACAGTACAGGCCCGATACATGGCAAACCACCCACCACAAGACCAAGCTGTGATACCGCATCCTCACGCCGGCTAGCAGACAATGCAACGTTGCGCAGTCCCTCTCGCCTCTTCCTCCCTCCCTCAAGCTGTAACAAGTTATTATAACCCCTTCCCCCCGGTTTCACCATACCGGAATTGACGATATCGGGGAGATAAAGCGGGGCACGGGAAGGAAAAGGCCTCCTCCCTCCTGAAAGAGGAGGAGGAGGGGGGAGATATGAGTATTAGGTTGGACTGGATTGAATTGGAATTGGGGTTAGGTGAAAAGGAGTATTTTCGTAGATTCTGCAGGAGACGGCGGCAGCGGACGCAGTATCAGCACGGTAGATACCGGTATCTCACTGCGCTGCGCTGGCGCCATATCCACCCTATTTACTGCCTGCTATCTGGATGATCTTAGTGGGTGGGGTAGGAGTCTATCTGCTCCACCGGGTTCAGTGCTTTCTTTCTTGGAGATATCATACCGTGCACATATCACGACATTAACAATACCATAACTTACTGATGTTGCACAGTGGGCTACTATATCCCCCAAGTTTCAAATAGAAGATAGATAAATGAACGGATGGATAGATAAGTAAAAAAAAAACAACAGCCAAAAAACACATGCCTGGACTCCATCCCCGCCATCTATACATAAGCCAAATGGACAAGCAAGCAAGCGGGAGAAGAGTTGTGCATAAAACTCTTTTCTAGATACTGTGACTTTTTTCATGCGGTCATTCCCCAGGTACAAAAGGAAAGTTAAACTAAACATAGAAATCTTAGCAAAGGACACGTGACCTTGAAATCGGCCGAGCGAGTCTTGGCGCAAGGAAGCAGAGATGGAGATGAAGCGTGTCTTGATTGTTTCTAGCTCTTGTGTGGTTCCTGCATTTTCCTCCTTTCTTTTTTTTTTCCTACCTTACCCTACCCTACCCGGAGCTACTGACGAACGCACGGCGACCCCATAACCTCAACGCTAGCTTACTGACCGACTCAATTTGACGGAACGGGGTAGAACAGAGCATACGTCAAGCACCTGACGATTGACAAGGAACAAACCGAAGCCTGAGCGGGAAGAAGAAAAAAAACGCATCGGTAGAGCTGGAATACAACTATGTCCTCCGAAGGGCGAAAGTCAGACGAGAAGGGGGGGGATGGGGAGAATACTGCTGGTGGTGGAGGCAGAACTGAGGTTTCTTCACAGACGAGTGCTTTCCAGTCTGCTGTTGCTGCTTGGAGGGGTTCGTTCTCTCTCCTGTTTCTTCCTCTCACCTCTCTTGGATGAGATGAGATGAGATGAGATGAGGCGGGGAAGCTAATGTGGAAATGGGAGGAGGATGGTAGATATCGATCTCACAACGCTACAAAAGAACCTTGACTCTACCGCTGCGGAAATTGTTAGTTCGCAGAAGGATGGACTTATTCAGCGGAAAGAACTGGCGCAGAAGACGAAGGAGTACAGGAAGCTTGATGAGGAGGCTAGAAAGGAGGAGTGGAAGGGGTTATTGAAATGTTTGCCCTTTTACTACACCCTTTTCTTCCTTGCGGCGATGGATAGATAAGTGCGGTTTACTGATGATTGCGGATGAGTTAGCATATCAAATGTTCATCGACCACCTGAGCACTTCTAAAAAGGCTACTGAGAACTCCTTCCTGTCGGTTTACTCCTCCCTCTCTGAAGCTCCCGACCCGTACCCGCTTCTCGAAGCCACAATCGATTCGTTACTCTCCCTGTCCGATATGCAGTCCCTCAACCGCGAGAATTCCTCTTTGAGCGCTACGGTCGCTCGGTTGTCCGGGCAGGTGTCTAATCTGGAAGCTTCGATCCATGCGAAGAATAAGGAACTTGAGAAGAGAGAAAAGGAACGGGATGAGGAGGTCAAGAAGACCGAAGAGGTCTGGAGGGGAGTTCTCGATGAGAAGACGAGGAATTGGGAGGGGAAGGAGAAGGCGCTTATGGAGAAGTTGCAACACCAGGAGAGTGTGCTTAAGGAGATCAAGGCGAGCTATGAGGTTGCGCAGCGCATGGGAGGTTCTGGTGGGAGGGGCGCCGGCGGTGAAGAGGACATGCTTGTCAAGGAGCGCACAGCGGAGCTGGAGCTTGTCTCTAGTGATCTTGAGAGGACTACATTACGGTTGGCAGAGGTGGAGGCTAGGAATGAGCAGTTGAGGGCTGAACTAGCTAGTGCAAAAGACGGGATTACGGACAAAGTGGAGGAGAAGGAGGATGAAGAGGATCCTATCATCGCACGCCTCCAAGAGCAGAACTCGGATTTGCTTAAGAAGGTAGAGAATGTCCGTTCTGATAGTGAGGGTCTAAAGAGAGAGTGGGAACGGAAGATTAGGGCCCTGGAGCGCACAGTTGAAGCGCTCAAGAGGGATAAGGATACACTCAAGGAGAAGGTGAACAAATGGGGAGATTATGAAGAGGTGCGGAGAGAATTGGAGATTTTGAAGGTTTGTCTTATGTTTTTCAGACACCCCCGGATTGGAACTTTAGCTCATACGACGTAGTCTATTGAATTCTCGACTGGGGACGACGGAGAGGAGGAGGATGAGATGCTGGATTTTTCAAGGACGGGGACAGCAGATAATGGCGGCGCTACGAACGGTGATAAAGTCAAGGGTGATAAGAAAGAAACTCTGGAGCAGCTCCTTCTGGCTCGGAACAAGAAACTCGGAAGTGACCTGACTCTCCTCCGAGTCTCCCACGATGAGCTCTCGCAGCAGCTCCGTACCCTCCAGCAGACTCTTGACTCGACTACTTCGGAGCTGTCTTCCTCTAGAGCTCTCAACCAAAAGCTTGAAGACGACCTGCTGAAATTCCAGCAAGAAACCCAGCACTCCTCTGCTGTATCCGTAGCGGGTACCTACGTCTCCCGGTACCCCACCCAATCCATTGCTCATAGTTCCCACACCGGTCGCACCCGGGTCTCCCCTGCTTCTTCCATAATCTCCGGCGCAGTCCCCCATGCGTCCTCCACCCAACTATCACTCGAATCCCTCCGCGCTGGCGAAACCCAAAACGCCGGCATCCTCCCCATGGTCACGGCGCAGCGCGACCGCTTCAAGGCTAAAAACGCCCAACTAGAAGACGAGCTCTCGCGTGTGCACGCTACAGTCTCCAACCTCCGACAAGAAGTCGCCTCACTGCAAAAAGACAATCTACAACTCTACGAGAAGACTCGCTACATCCAAACATACCGCCAACCCCCGGCACTAAGTACTGCCAACACCGCGGCCAGCTCTGGCTTCGGCGCAAACATAAACCCGTCCTCCACCCTCCACCCGTCCAACGCCTCTTCGTCGGGAAATCCGATAGACAGGTACAGACAAGCATACGAGTCGAATATATCCCCATTCGAGGCCTTCCGCGGACGCGAGACGGCCAGGGCATTTCATCGCATGGGTGTGCTCGAGAGGGTGATTTACTCGTTGACAAGGGTTGTGTTGGCAAATCGGTTGAGTAGGAATTTGTTTGCCGGGTACTGTCTTGCGCTGCATATCCTTGTGTTCTGCGTCGTCTGGTATTCGGCGATTGGGGAGGTTGATAGGCATGGTGCTGCCGGGATGGCGGCTGCGGCGGGAGCTGCGGGGGCGGGGATTAATGTTGGTGGCGGTGGTAGAGTGGGTGCCGGGGCAGGGGCGTTTGATGATGGGGAGTGAGTTGGCGGATGGGTAGATTTTAGATGTGAATGGGAAGGAAGGGGTGGGTTTTTTTTCTTCTTTTCTCTGCTTTGTATGTGTACAGGAGTATAATGCTTTTATTAGTGGTGGTGGCAGCTTTCGAATCATTTTCTTGTCTATAAAGGTGGGCGATTGACGCACCGTTCTTACGGGGAATAAACACTTGTTTTTTTTTGCGGGGGGGGAACGCAGAGCAAAACACAATCATTATAGTGTATTCAATCTACCATACATAACGCTATGACAAGGAGAGGGTATGACATCTAATATACGATAGAAGAGCTGACCAAGAAAAAAAAGACAAAAAAAAAACTCGGGCGTTGTGTATCCCCCAGCTTCCCCTTTCACCCATCGCCTTCTCCCACACGGACAAAGACAAAGATATAAAAAAAGGAATAAAAACTCCACCAACATGCACCCACTACAAAAGAAAGCTACTATCCTCCTGTACTCATCAGATCCCTCCACTGGCAGCTCTGTCAGCATCGAGCTTCTCCACCACCACCTCCTCATCACTAGAGATACTCCCGCTACTCCCGCCGTAGTCATTATCGAAAAAAACTCTGCCTTGGTTCTCCATTTCTTCTAGTAGGCTGGTACTACTACTACTGCGTTTTCTGTCCATGCTGGTTGAGCGCTCAGTGGGGGACCAGGGGAGCCAGGTGAATTTTTTCTTCCCCTGTTCCTCCTTCTCTTCCTCCTCCTCCTCTTGAGGAGGGGGAGGGGGAGTAGAAGGAGGGGGGGGTGATAGTTTCTTCTCTCGCACCTGACCCCCACTGACAAGTTCCGTCTTCCCAACGCCACGCGTAGTCCTCCGCCCCCGCTCAAGAACCCTCTCAACCACCAACCTATTCTTGACAAATTCCAATTTCGGGAACGTACACCTCTGCCCGACTTCTAGCATCCTCTCCAACCTCTCTACTGTGGGATCGGACAGTATATACCAAAAATCACTCACCTTCGTCCTCGGCCAAATTGTGATATTCCCGTCGAACTTTTGCAGGAAAACACTGCTCCAGTCCTGACTCAGGGGCTGGGGCAATAACTCCAAGTGCCGAAGGACTTTTAACCATTTTGCCATGTCGAGCTTTAGGTATTGCTCTAGCGCTGAACCTAAGAAGCCCCCGCGCCAGCCTTTTCCTTTCCGGTGAGTTACCGGGCGGCCGACCGAGCCGCGGGGCGAGAAAAAGAAGATGTTCACGTGTGGGTTTACCTGCGAGACTATGCTGAAGGTTACGTTGAAATGCGTATTTAGCGCACGCAGAGGGATATCCGTGCGGAGTGAGCCGTCCTTCCATTTGTGGCCAAAGGAGAAGGGGGTTATTGTGAAGGGGTGATGTGGGGTTTTGCTCATTAGGACTACGGGGTTGAGGATGCCCGGGACAGCGGCGGAGGCGAGGACTGCGGAGAAGATGCAGCAGTCTGGGGCTGTGAGGTAGTTTAGGAGGAGGGAGGGGCTGTGTGGGAAGGGGGTTATGTTAGTATGGCTGGTGATACTGGGGAGAGGAGGGGGGGGGACGAACGAGTGGGGATCGGAGGGTATGCAGGAGATGTTTAGGATTCGTCCCGTGCGTTCGTGGGCTTCTTTGAAGGTTAGGCTTCCACGCGTGAACCAGCAGAGACGTCGGGCCCAGTCCACGCTGTCGAAGCGCGCGCCGGTCTTCCACCAGCGGTAGAGCCAGGTCTGTTGTGCCTTTGTTAGTTATTGTGAAGGGAGGGAGGGAGGGGCAGGAGGCAGAACGCACAAACATGTCGTCATGACAGGCAGTGATTTTCTGGGCGAGTGCTGGGACAAGTAACTTCTTTAGTTCCTCGTCCGTTCGAGTGCAGACTAGTGCCGCGACAAGTGCTCCCCCAGACGTTCCTGTGATGACGGTTGGGAGGAGGCCGGTGTCTAGGTGTGCCTTTACGACGCCAAAGTGATAGTAGCTAGAGTAGCCTAGTAAGTGATAATTCGTGAAGGAGTTTGTGAGTAGGGGCATCGTACGCAAAGCTGGCGCCGCCAGATAGACACAAAGCTGTTCGCCCGTAATTGCTAGATAGATGCTTGAACAGTGCTCTCTTCTCCTCCATGTCCAAGGAATTCGTCTCGAGCAAGAACTTTAAGCTTTTCTCAACTACCCAACATTAGAACCCAATGAGTGAAGAATATGCGCAACGGTCCAAACATACGCTCCCGAATAAACTCCTGCACCCGATCTTTAGTCCCGTAATATGTCTGCGAGTACATCCTAAAGCTTTCAATTCCGGCAAAATTACTCTTAACGCAAGCCTTCACAAGCTCCCTAAGGTCACCCGCAGCCCTATTCCCTCTGGTGGTGCCCCCGCCACCACCATCATCACCGTTCCTCTCTTCGGAGTTTGGCTGACTTTTCCCATTCGCTGTGCTCCCCGCTCGTTCCTCTTCCTCGGCTCTCTCTCGAAGACGCCATAGATCTGCCACAACCTTCTTTATCGTCGAGTAGTCATAGTAGGCAAATGCATCTTCAGCTTTCCAAACATCAGCGCCGAGATAGCTATCCAGCTCTTTCGCCGCAAGTTTCCACTCCTCGTAATTCTTGGTGGAGCGGAGTTTTCTGCGAAGGCGCTCCCGCCGTCCGCGCCACGTTATCCAGTATTCGTATTGGGAGATGTAGAGGCGGGTCGTTACGTAGAAGGTTCTAACAATACCCCCCCCGGTCAAGTAAGTGAGCAAGCATGTAGGCACTCGGGAGAGGTGGGGGAGGCTTACGAAAGGATAAGCATCCAGGCAAACACAATTATCAATAACGGCCATTTGAGTAATTGGTAGACGAAGCCTTCCCTTGTCTCGTCCTTTCCTCTCCTGGGTCGCTTCTCCGGCCGCTTTCGTCGGATGCGCTGCTTGATTGGTTTCCAGTCGTTCAAGGCTGTGATAAAGTCTTCGTCTGTGACGTCGGGTGCGTTGACGGCCTTTTCGAAAGCAGCGATGTCTAGAGTAGGATGTCAGGTTTGGTTGGGGGGTGGAAGGTGCGGGGAACAAGCTCACCGGCTTCGTTAACAAAGTCTGTGCCAAAGTCTGGTAGCTCCTGCTCTGCCTCTCCCCCTCCCGCCGCCTTCTTTTGCGGCGTCGGTTCGTTGGGTCTGTCCCAGCCTGCCATCTTCAGAGTTGCCGTAGTAACTCGCTAGCCCATCCGCTCATCCACTCTTGATATCGTTGAGTGCAAGTTGCGATAAATCGAGATCTTAAAGGCTATTCGCAAACCGGGAAGTGCAGCATAAGGTTACCCGCAAGTCCTGCTCGAGTAGGTGCTGGGGGGGGAGGAGGCTGGGGCACAAGGGGGGAGATGTTGAGCTCCCCAACGTTGTGTCACTCGTGTGATCCCTGGTTAGAGCCCAGCTGGTCCCTGCTCTGGTCACCCGCTTTTTTTAGCTTTTGATGGGCGATCAGCCGGGGCTTGGCTGTTTCATTGGGAGATGGAAAAAGATTGGTTACTCAGCAGGGGTTTTACCCTTTCCTTTATCACGAGCAGTTGCCGGCGAGAAAAAGGACAGCTTGGTTTCTAGATTGTTCCTAGTGCATGAAATTTGTGCAAAATTCAATATGGGAAGTGCCCTTTTTTCATTTCATTTTTTTTCTCAATTCATGATTTTGAGATTCTTTCTAGAATGCTGTATAGTACAGTACCAGTATCATACGGACTTTTACAGGGTTCCAGGATGTGGACTCTGAAAACGGTGAATGCCGCGCGTGGTGCTAATTATATGATACCGTGCTCTCTCGAGTACGAGTACTGGTACATTCGCAGGGCGAATCACCGGCAGCGGCAGCTGGTCTACGGTAGGGCGTACTCGAGTACAGTCTGGACTGAATCTGGGGTTGAGGTGAGGGTCTAATCCCAGCGTTACAGTGTTACCCTGCCTTGGTGATACTGGCTGGGTCCCCCCAAAGCACCATTGCTTAATGCCGGGAGTCTATAATACCCAATACCAGTACTGCAAGGTGCACACCGCACCACTGAGTACCGTGTTCTCGTTTGCGCTTGGCTTATGAGTCACAAAAGGGCAGACCCACGTACGGCCATCTAAAGGTACCGGTACGGTAACTTGACCTTTCGCGCCCTGTGTGATAGGGACATCCATTACCATGGCTCTGTGGATATGTCCTGACGGATAAGGATATGGATATTGGGTTTATGGCATGTGGCACAATACCGTATGGCCATTCTAGCTATATGAGCCTTAACGCGCCGTATCCGTATCCCGTAGAGGGCCTCACCGTGCTTAGCAGTCTTCATACCAGCAGTATAAAAAGATGCAATATAGTTGGCACATTGGCTTTTGCTGATGTAGTTACCGTAGAGAGGTCTTTCTGGTATAAAGTTGCTTGATTTCTGAGGAGGCCCGTGGGACTGCTGTAGTCCGTTTGAAAAGTCATTGGCGTGTGTGCACGATTAGACTACAATACCGTAGCCTTAGAATATCTCTCTCACCACCTCTGTAAGCTATTTACATAACCCTCTCGAAGCCCTTACAAACAAAAAAAAGCCAATCCGACGAGCGTGGTTATCTTGGGGCCAAAGGTAACGACTGGGAGTGATATGTATCCTGCGAGATAGGCCCTCCTCTGATATGCTTCCTGGAATTTAAAGTTCGGTATGATATGCGAATCGAGCTATTGGTAGCTTTTGCTTTTTGAAAAATCTACCATCTGAGGCAGGATTCCACTTTCCGGGAAGGGTCAAGCAGTACTAGTACAGTACCGTGCCTTACAATCCCTTTGGCTGTTTTCGGGCACTAGTTTTGTTCCAGCTCACGACTACGAGTACTGGAGTAGTGGAAGGCCAAGCTTGTTGATTGGATAGGTTAGCTCCCGTGTGTGGATCTGTTCCTTTATCGGTGATATTGTGGCTGCTGAATGAATTTGGTGAGGGACCAAAAGTTCCGCAACAGCGCGTACATCTCAACACTAACAAACTAAGCTCCTGAACCAGGGGGCCCGGAATTCCGTGGCCTGGAAAGTTCTGGTGTCTTATGACAATTTTTCTCTGTCGCTCATTTGTCATCTCACAGTTTTGCTACTAAAGGGATAATAAAGCAAGTTCCCCGAGCGGGGTGCGTCGGAATTCCTTGCGTAACGGCGAGAACGAGGGAGAGAGTAAAGGGGAAGAAGGAATACCGGTACTGATATCATCCAATGGCACAATCGTGGGCCTCTCAATCCTCGCCCTCCTCACAATCTAATAACTCCGCTGCTGCTGCCGCACCCCACACTGTTGCCCATCACCCGAAAGATAGCAATACTGGTACCGTACAGAATGCACTGTCTCCGTCGGAACTGTTCAAGTGTTCGGTGTGCGACAAGGGATTTGAACAAAGTGGGTTTTCTCTTTTTTCCCTTTTCGTTTCTTTTCGTTTAGTGCAAGTCTTGCTGCATATTTGATGCGGCTCGCACTTACATACCCGGTGTGGGTAGAGGAGGAAGGAGGGGAGGGAGAGCTTGTGCAGCTAGCGTATTGGCACGATGTGGCAATAAGGGAGGAAGGAAAGGAGGAGAAAGGGGGCTGGCTGACTGGTTATCCGCGTGTCACGTTTTGATCTGAACAGGATCGTCACGCGATAGGCACCAGCGGCGATGTCGGCAGAAGCAGATATCAGGGACTATTCCCAGGAAGAAGAGCTGTGCATTATGCACCCAAGCGAAAACTAGGTGTGACCTATTGACGCCATCCTGCTCAAGGTGCAAAAATAAAGGCCTTGACTGCCACTACTACCACCAACCACCCCCGCAACACTCCCACCCCCATTACTATCCAACAGCAACAACAACCCCTCTTCGTACAACGACTCTAGCCCACCGCCGCTCTCCTGTACGTCTTCCGGAAGAAGTCTCCCTCCCAACCCCACCATGCACAGACAGCGGCCTCTCAGAGGAATTCTCAGATGAGAGCCTACACCACAACGGGAATCACCGAAGCGGCAGCAGTCACGGAATGGGGGACATGGAGATAACAGACTGGGGCGATATAAACCATAGTCTCCTAGAGTGGAACATATTCGCTGGGTCGGCTGGGGACATGGAACTCCACAGTGTAATCGGGAGTGAAACCCCCCTCCCTTCTCCGGGTCCCTACCAACACCTTTACAGTCCGAACCACCTGGGAAATCCCATGGACCAGCAGATACGCCTCGCTCCGCGGCAGGTAACCATCGAGTCGTTCAAGCAGATGCGGAAGATCCGTGTTGACGCCGCCCCCGCCCCAGGTCCCAAGAATAAGTTCGTCTTCATTGATAGGGTGTGCAGGGCGTATCCGAAGATGATGACTGGCAGGAATGGACCCCCGCCGTTTATACATTCATCACATCTGGTTCCTGGGAGGATGACGAGCGCGCTGGCGAACTGTAGGGGGTTGGTGGATATGTATAAGGCTATGACACCGGATAATAGATCGTTCGTCATGAAGTCTATTGCGAATGAGCATGGGAGGATACTGGCTGAGGCGGAGGTTGGCCTTTCTCCTCGTGACAACCCTTGTGACATTATGGGGAAAGATGGGAATCTGACATGAGACTTTGTTGCTCGCTAGCATGTGCAAGTGCGTGAAGTGGATAAAATAGGTGCGCTACAGGCCTCGCTTATATATGGATTAATTCGGCATTTCGAGAATGATCCGACGTTTGATACAGCTGTTATGCTTTCTATGGAAGTACGTGCACACATCCCTCTGGCATTCATAACCCCGAGGAGTTAATGAGCCCCTTCCTCCCCCCAGACAATGGCGATAAACGTTGGCATAGCCGACATCGTCGCAAAAGGCGAGCTAGAGGGCGTGAGACCAGCCTGGGACGACTGGATTATAGCGGAATCCAAACGCCGGTCCGCATCCCCCCCTTTCACCTCCTTCCCCCTACTAACTTCGACAGAACAATGATAGCCCTCTACATGCTCGACGGCTCATTCCACTACGCCCACAACATACCAACCTTCACCTGTGACGAGCTTGGGGAGATACTCCTTCCGACCCCGACAACCCTCTGGCAATCGCGCGAGCGCTCCAGGTGGGAGTACGAGTACGAGAACTACCTCTCAGACCTTCGTGGCCGGCGGTTGCCCAAGATGGGAGACATCTTGTCGGCCGAGCCGGCGTATCTCAACATAGAGGAGTGGGTTAGCGGGATGGATACCTTTGGCGTCACGGTTTTGGCTATGGTGGAGAATTGTCGGGAGCATGTACCGGATGCAGTTGAGGAAGGGGGGGTTTGAGTTAGACGGAGGGGGGGGGCGGGAGTTTCTGTTTTGGGTAGGCCTGCTTTCGGGTTAAATGTCGCTCTATACCAAGATTTCTTGTTTCCTCGACACTGCGTTGTTTACGTGCCTCTTTTTCTGGATCGTTGGTGTTTAGGATGTTGGCATTGTCTTTGGGGATTTTTTCCTCTCTTTTTATCTTTTAACGGTAGTAATGGAATGGGTTTGATTAACTTATATCCCTTATAAGTTAGAGATGATTCTTTGTTGTACTTGAAGAAGGAAAGCGAGGAAATTGGAGGCCTACCGAGAGTGTTGTCTCTGTTGGCTGGATAATGTCTATGAGCATCCTAGAACATAATACTATTGATAGCAAGCCGTTCTTGAGAAAATGGCTCACTTAACTTTTTTAAGACATAGTGTGATAGGCCTAGCAGCTGACCGTCAAGGTCTGGCCAACCATCCGAGTGATAGTTTGTGCAGGAACTTGGCCGAGTCACTTTTCCTATTGGTGATTCAAAAGACTTTGCTTACAGCACGGTCATACGCGGGTCTGTCTAGGAAAGGCGGTTCTGGGGGTGTGGCTATGCTTAGCTTCTTGTTATCATACTTTAGATAATGATAGTCGCTACAGTAGACAAAAGTCTTGTGGAATGAAATGAGAATGGTGCTACTCTGAGAGCAGGGGTATTGCACAATTGGTGGTCTGTGTGGGAAGGAGGGCCGTGCAATTATAAAGAGAAGCCCCGCTTCACGGAGACTTGTATCTAGTGACGTATCAGAACTGAGTGAGAGGTGATTTGCTCTAGGCATTCTTGGTGAATTTGTAAGTTTGGATGATGTCGTTTCTAGGCCCTGGTATAATATGTTTGTTCGCTCCTGTATGGATTAAGAGGGCTTAGGAGGGGTGTGATACCGTGGGTGGGGGAAAAGGCTGTGATCTTAGAGTGTAAAGGGGATCTGGAGGGGGAGATGAGGGGGCGTTGGGATTGAGGTTGCTCGGGGTTCACGTGATTAGATATTCTTGTGGTTTCTAACCACCTCATCGTAGCTACAGTATAATACCGGGAGCTGGCTGCAGCAGCATGCAACGGCATATCCCCGTTATCCAGACACTCAAGGTTAACATCGACCTGGCGTTGACGGACGGCATTAGGCTCAACTAGCGGCGCGCCGTACCGGAGCTATCGGGGTTCGATGGCGCTGTTCGGCAGGGCTGTTACAATCAGTGTGCGTGTTCGGAGTCAGGGCGGCTTGGAGTAGTACATTGCTATAACCTCTTGTGATTTTGGAGAGTATTGTGGGGATTCCGTAGACAGTCGAGTTGCACCCATCTTGTGCGCTCGGATTTGGGATGATGGCTTGTTGGAGTGTGCTGGTGGTGGTGGAGATTGCGATCCGCTATCCTTATCGCGTGCGGAGAATAATGCCCGCGGATGCTATGTTGGAGAGTCTGAGCTACTGTATCTATCACAGAAAGGGGCGACCTCAGACGCTGTGTGGGGGTTTGAAGGGATAGGGCGTCACGCTAGCTGAGATCTGTTGATGTCTGGGGAATTAATTCGTTGCAGAGATCGGGGCGGGCGTTTTGTGGGGTGATGGTGTAATATGCGGGGTTGGTTGGTTTCAGCTGAAACCATTCTAAAGCTCTCTGAAAAAAATCAATAATAGCTATAACTCCACGTGGAAAAACAACTTCAATGGCAAAGCGGTCCCAAATTGTTGCCTATGCCAATCTGAGAGGTAACCGAAAGGTTTCTTTGTGACAAATTGGGGCCAAAATAGGAGTGCTGCTAAGCACCTGTTCGAATATCGTCTGAGAGGTGAAAAGACGAGTGGAAGAACCAGGTGGAAATAAAGATCCCTGTTTACCAGAAAATCTTCAACCAAAAACAAACTGTAAGAAGGGCTCTAGGTCTATTTTGACCAAAGAGCAGAAGCAGCATTTGGTTTCAGTTACTTTATCTGATGGTGAACATTGTCGGATGACTTTCCAGTCACTTGGGTAAGCTGGTAAAATGTGTATTTTCCTCTGTCCATATTGCTTGCATGTATATTAGTTATACTAATAAAATAAAATAATAAGCAGGCCTTGATGTTAATGGTCTTATAGTACAAAGAATGCTTACTGAGAACAATATGCATTGGAGAAAGGCCAAAGAAAAGCCTATCTTATCATAAGAGCAGAAAGCTACTAGGTGAGCATTTTCTTTAGAGTATCACCATAAGAGTCGGTGAGAGGTTATTTTTACAGATAGGTGGTACTTTAAGACTGGAGCCTATCAGTGTCAGTATGCTCATGGAGATTTGAACCAGCCTAGAGAAGCTTTGCTTTCACAGAATGTCATAGTAACTAGTGAACTTGAAGAACCTGGTTTTACATAGTATCATACTAGCCTGTTAATGTAACTTTCAGGTGCGAGAGGTAAGATGCAATTGGTGACAATCAACTCATACAGCAGAGAAGAACACTCAGAGGTCATTTCTATATTGCATATATCATACAATGTCATTCTCATGCTGGGTTGTCATAAAGAAGGAATAGTATAGAAAAGTATTATTCAAGATAGTAGGTAAGAAAGTAGTTAGATGACTGTGTGAAGAGCTATCTACAGGTTTTTTTTATCTCAAGTATTGGTTGTTAGGTACAAGAACTCACATGCAGTGCTAGTTATGGTATAAATAAAACTTTAATCCTACAAATAAACAACAAAGTAAAAACTCAACCAATTGTCTCCAAGCTGTATTGAGTACTTGACATGACACCATACCTTGTATAACAGAGTAAGAAAAGTCATAAACTATCCCAAAGAAATATTACTATGGATAGGAAAATACACTCAAATGTGCTTTGAAGGAGAGGGAGCAAAAAGACCGAAAGCAGGAGGAGAGGAAGGAAAAACACTAGAGACTGGAAAGGGAGCTTATGATGAGAATATACTAGTGGGAAGTTCATGGCACTGGTTTTGATGAACTTGGCTAACGAGATGAGGAGAGAGGACAAAGACCACAGAGGTGCATTAGGGCTGACTGAGAGGACACATTAGAGGAGGTGAGTTCTGAGCTCTGACTTGGCTTTGCAACGGAGTATTGTGTAGCTGAAAGACTGGTCCTTATCCCCACAGAGTAGACAAGTGAGAGAGGCTTCTAATTGGGATTGGGCAGTAGAGTAGGTGGTCAAGTAACTCTTTTGGGCCCTCATTTAGTGGATGCAGTCTGCAATGAATATTTCTAGACCCATGAAGAGATGCCATTTCAACGTGAGGGGAAACTGATAGTAATCAGGAGTAGGGAGGAAGAACCTCTAGTGGTATATCATAAGGTTACAGGCGTGTCTTTGTAGATCCTTGAGGATGGATTGCATGAGTGCATAGGAGGAAAGATAAGATAGGTTTGGTAGGAGGAAAGCATTGATAAGAGGCACGTTAGTGAGTCTATCAAGCAAGAGGAGGATAAGGTAGGAGAGGGTGTCAACTGGTAGTTGAATGTGAATAGGAGATTTTGGGAGGAGGATTTTTCAATAGAGGGGCATAGCATTTGGAGTAAGGGGAGTGTATAGGTGTCGGTGGAAGTTCTGTGCTCCTCTGTGGCTGATAAGTGAGAGGAAAGCTGGAACTAACTGGGTGGCAGTGAGGTTAACAGTAGGGAGGAAGCAGACAAGAAGAAGGACGGCCATATGTTACTTGTAACTGAGGAGAATATGAACAGGAGGGAGGCATGCCTCAGCAGTAAGAACTGATAGTGTTGTGGAGCAAAAACAGTTGGTGACCCATCTCTGAACTTGTTTCCAGTGGTTGTCCATGCTGGAGAGAAGCCATTTGGTGGGAACAAAGAGGTCAGTACAATATGACAAGATAGGAAAGAGTAGGGAGTAAGTTAGCCTGTGATAGGTGTGAGGAGAGATACCTGACCCAGAGGAGAAAAGGCGTCTGACAGCTCCAAAGGCAGCTTGGGAGAGGGTGAGTCTGCAAGAGAAATGAGTGGTAGAGGAGATGTTTGGAAAAAACAAATAGCTAAGCTATCAGAGCTGAGCTGCAGGAAAGAAAACTGGGCTGTCCAGGGTGATCGGGGGGTAACAAGGTGAAGTGGATGGATCTCTCCGGACTGGAGTGCGCAAGTGAATGAGTTCAGTCTTATCAACTGAGAAACTAATGTTCATCCTGGAGTCCTTAGCCCTGATGATGTCAAGGCTCTCTGTAGGGGCCTAGCTTTCGAGAGATAGGAATTAGAAGCAATTATGAGACAAAAATCATCAATATAGGAAAGTACAAGACCTCTATAAAGGGGACCATAAAAATAAGAAACATAAATAATAAATAATAAAGCAGATATAGGGGACCCTTGAGGGGTACTCATAGTAACAGAGGAAATGATTCCGGAAAATCCTTGCAACAACAAACAATAGTGACTTTCAGTAAGAAAGGAAAATATCCAAGAAACGAAATAATAATTGACTTCTTTTCATTTAAGAAGTGAACAAAGGATGGAGGCATCAACATTGTTGAAACCTCCTTTGATGTCAAAGAACAGAGAAGAAACCTTGATACCTGGGCATTAAAGGGTAAGAACAGAGTTCAAGAGGGTAGTACATGCATTGAAGGAAGATAAGAGAGGTTAGGAGTCTCAGTAGTTGGGGGAGAGCAGGTCTGGAAACTAGGAGAGGCTAGTGGCAAAGATCCTTTCCAGGATCTTGAATATAGTTTCCAAAAGGACAATGATCTATATGGAGGTGGCAGAATTGTAGGAGTTCTTACCAGACTTGTCCAGGACTACTTAATTTACCTGTTTAAGTGAAGCAGAATAGTGATTGAAGCTAAGCATGAGGGACAGTAGAGAGATAAGAATATTAGAGGAGATCTTGTAGACTAGTTTCTAAATGGAATATAGAATAGTGTCAGGACCTGGTGCCGAGATAGGGGAGCGTTTCTTAAAGCTGAGAAAACCTCTTTGGTACTGAGGTCCTGTATATCAATAAAGGGTCTGAGAATATAAGATAGTGAGAAAGACTGTTAAGGAGGAAAAAGGTGAATGAGGAGGAAGCTGTTGATAGCTATAGGGGTGGAGACTTTAGGGAAGGTGGGAAAGCGAGACAAGAGCCGACTGAGAGTGAATTTCTGGACTGTGCAGATCGACTTAGAGGTAGCATCCAAAAGGAGGGATCTTCAGGGGAAATTCTTGGCATTCTTGATTGCGTTGAAATAACCGTACTTAGAGAGTCTGGCAGAGGCAAAGTCGTGAGGCTCGCTGGAGGATGTGGCTTTTGTTGAAGAGGAGTGATACTTGCAGTGGAGGAGGGAAAGCAGCAGGGACTGGCATAGTTTGGAGTGGGTTGAGGGATGCAAGAGGTGGGTGTAGTGAGTAAGAAAAGCGGTAACAGAAAGAAGAGAAGAACTGAACCAGGGGAAAGTGATTCCCAGTCAGCCAAAAGTGAGTTGAGGGAGAGAGATGGGGATGGGGATTGCATTTTGGGATGTGTAAGGAATAGTGATATAGGGACATGATCAGAGCTGGTGGAAGGGAGGGTGGCCTCCCATAACTGGAAAAAAGGAAGCAACACAGAGAAAGTAAAGAAAAGATCAATAGAAGATGGCAGTGCTACTCCACCCAGAGGGAAGCTTGTGTAAACATCGGGAATATTAAAAAGCAAAAAACACAATTCAGAATCACAAGAAAAATAAGTAAGGGAAAGTGTCAATTTCTGAGAGGAATGGCATCTCTTAGAGTCAGTGGAAGGATGGTGGATGTTAAAGTTACTGAAAACCAAAAGAGGATTAACTTCATTGGAGAAAGCAAGTAGTGGGGGTATCTTCATTCTACCAGGACATTTTACCCAGAGGTTGTATAAATTCGATATAGAAAGGGAAGGAAACCGAATACCAAAGAGATCTCTTTGAAAACATATCCAAAGCAAAGTAATCAGTCCTGCCCAGAGGGAAGGGGAGAATGAAAACTTCTTTTTAGAAGGCATCTGAAATATAAAAGCAAGTTCTAGGTTTGTTGGAGGCAGTACAAAGTAGACAAAAGCTGAAAAAAATACCAAAGGTGGGAAGACATCCACGCCAAAATGGGGGGCCTTGAAGGACTATAACTGGTGGAGCAACAGGTAGAGAATCAAAGGAATTAAATAGGGAAAGAAACACATTCCAGCTTCTGAGACAATTGTGTTGAATGAGGTATGGTAAGCGAGCAGGGACCAGTCCTGCGAGTTTCTCAGTAAGGTTGTGAGACATTTACTAGTGTGAGGCTGAATTATCAACGGGGGGTAGAGGAAGTACCAGGGGCTATATCAGAGAGTGGCTGCCAGTCCTAGAAGAGGAGGGCATGTAGGTGGAAGGAGGAATAGCCTTGGAGGTCACTATAGTGTCTTGTTAGAAGTGTCCGTGATCTGAGATATGTTTAATTTGCTGTTGCATCATAGGACAGTGGGGTGGTATTAACAATGTTGGCACTATCAACAGTGCGTGCATCTGAGCGTATGATCAACTCTCAACCACCACCTTTCAACAATCAACGGTCAATCATCAATGATCTATTATGTATATTTTAGAGTCAAAAAATAATAAATAAGAGTAGCTAATACTTTGTATAACCTTCCCTTGCTTCCAATACCGCAGCTACTCTTCTAGGCCATTATTTCAACAACTTGTCAAAAAACTCCTTAGCAGTTGTCTTCCAAATTAAAGATAATACTTGTGCAAGTCTCTTCTTAACAGTTTCTTTTCCACCTGAGGTATCTCCAATCCTTGGGTACTGCTGGTGCAATTACTTTTTAAGCTTACCCCATATATGCTTAATAGGAGGTAAATCAGGTGAGTAAGGTCAGTGTTCTATCAATTTAATAGAATTCCTCTCAAACTATTCCATAATACTACACTCTGTATGAACAAGAGCATTGTCTTGCTGAAAAAGAATATCTTCAAGTTACATACCAAAGGAAATCATTTGATGAATTACAGGAAAAAGATATCTTCTTAAGAGTCTAACATACCTGATCTTGTTTATATTTTGGGCAATGAGAACCAAAGTACCTTTTCTCTTACCCTAAAAGTACTACTATACCATAAGTGAAATACTCTTATCTTTTTCCTTTGGGTAAATATAGTCTAGAAAGCTACTGCCCCCCAGGTTGCCTGAATACCTACTGCTGTCTGAGATGCCTGAACTTCTTCACACTGCACTCGTCACTCTGAATGACTTTCTTAAAATCCTCAGGTGTCCAATTCCTATAAGCTCTCGCCCATTTCAGTCTCTTTGCTATAGGTTAGAGCCTTGAGCCTCAGTTTTGACTTGGTTAGACATTTCTGATATTGGCATCTCTGAGTACTTTATTCACTATAAATTTATCAGAGAATCATGTTCTATCACTCAGGCTCAGGTAGGAATCAACCAGTAGAAAGAGAAACACACGGCCTATATTTATCCCCGAAATCAGATCTGGTTATTTTCCGGTCTAATATTGCTGCCTGGATGATTGTATGAGGTTGTCGCTTCCTGAGAAGAGGTATGTGACCGGAGTGAGGAATATTGGCCAGGGATAGACAACCCCATGTGCAAGTGAGAAAGCTTTTAATAGTAGACCATGGCTGGCCAATAATTTGAGCAACTGGAGCAATATTCTGAAGGCATTAGAAAAATCTGATTATCCTGCCTGTGTCAACATTGGTCATTTCAGTTTGAGTAGTCTTTCGGTTTCACATTTTTGGCTTTGATTTATACCCAAATCAGTTAACTATTGGAAACTCAGAGGAAATTAAAAAAAGTTATTCGAATAGAGGAGTTAGTGCAAATATTAGATAGAGCAGGTATCGTATGGTAATGGTCATGCATGGTCAAGAGGTAGAATTTGGTAAGGTGATATTTTGCGAGATTGCTTAGTCAACTATCTTGAATACTTTTAAGGAGGTACTATAGGTCGAAGGAGATCAGATAGTTTATAGGAGTAACTGGAGAGGTAGTCTTAGATTAAGGGAACAGAGTAGGAGAGATGGCAGAAATGTTTATTGCATCATAATCAATCACTTCAGAAATTGCAGAGGGGGGAGCTGGAGAGTCGGAAGAGCAATCTCTGTCTCTCACTAAGTGGGGTTCTGAGCAGTTAGTGCATTTGGCAGTATAGCACCATAGGACAAGGCCGAGATAACCTGCCTTGGGGCAGGTGTGGTTGGTGCAGTAGTAGTTGGCCTTGGAGTCAGCACTATCACAGAATTGACAAATAGTCTGATTATTTCATAGAGGTTTAAGGTGGCCAAATTTCGAATAGCTGAAATATTGACTAGAGGGGGAGGAGGATATTATGGGACAACTAACTCAGAAGAGGAAAGAAAGTTAAGCCGTGCTGTAATTAAGATAAAGAAGAGAAGCCAGGATGGCTCAAGTAATGATAGTTTAGTAAAGGTAAAGTAATAAAATAAAGTTCTTGAATTTTCAAACTTAATAACTTGTTATATTTTTAAAATCTCGTCCCCTTTGCTTAATTTCTTTAAACTCTGGGGAATGGCTCTTACTACTTATACTAAAATCTCGCTACTTCCTGTTTCCTAACAATTATTTATCTTAAGATTTCAGCCTCGTCAATAAAGATGCGAATACTGGTTGACCCTGAAAAATTTGCCCAACTAGAACTCAGAGAGACTCCTGATATCTGTTTTATCTAAGAATGTCCCCACTCCACCAGTTGATGGTCTTTGATCTCTTCATCCTAATAGAGTAAGTTCATATATGCGGTGGCAATAATAATATACCAATAGTTTCTATTGTGAACTCTCGAGTGGTTAGTTTGAATAGCCAGATATTAACCTATTATGCAATATATGCATATACACCGGATAGGAAGTAGAGTCTTCTCACTTACATTTCTAATCAGTAACCAGCATTATGGATAATGAGCTCTTCTGGTATCCTGAGTAGTTATGATCATAGATGCCTCTACATTAGCAAAAAAACAGCCTGCCCCCTGTGCCTTATGTCATTGAGTTTTACGTTTTGGCACATTGTGAGTCCTATGATCGTGATATTAAAAATCCCGTGAGTTTGACTAAAGAAGATGATATTAATTCTGTTTTCTGCAAAATATGAGCAATTTTTATTAAGAACTCACGGACCTTTTACATACCGAAGTTGAGAAATTTGAGTTTATAACATACAACTTTGTAATGTAAAATGTCTATGAGATATTGATAAAAATAGCTCATATTTTGCTAAAATTAAGATTTGTGTCTAATTATTAGGGGACACAATCGGAAGAATCATGATTAACCGAGTTCACTCGCGATTAGCCAAAACGTGAAACTCAACGACATAACTCACCGTGGAGCACAAAAGACAGATGTTTTTTTGCTGATGTAGTTGCTCCTACTATAGTTAGTTGAGGTTGGATATAGGTTCCTCCCTTACAGTTACACAGCCTCTACTAATAATAATAGTGAGCTATTGTTGTATGTGTAAAAGAGGAATAAGCTGTTTCAACAAGAAAATTCACTCCAGAAATAAGGACATGGGGAGACTCAGCTAGAAGAGTGGTCCAATCAAAGGGGAGATAGATAATTATCCAGAAGTGCCTTTTGCCCTTAAGGTGAGTGGAACGGTCAGGGCTCAGAAAATGGGGATGGGTGATCCAGAAGCCCTTGTCATCTTCAATTTCTCTTCAGAAAATAGGGATGAGGTGATTATCCTGATTAGGGTAAGCCTCAGCTAGGATGCTGTGAATAGAAAATTGTAGATCAATGGGGGAAAGAGAGAAATGAAGCTAGAGGTTGGTGGCAACAAGGAAGGCCTGATTCAATCTGGTAACTAAGACTTAGGAGAAGGGAGAGGAGAATGCAGTAGGGATACACATATTGACGATGATAAGAGTAACAACACTCTTATCATAGTTGAAAACTTTGAAGGCTTTGGGGACTAAGGAGCTGGCTTTGCTTAGGACTGAAGTGGTGATATCAGGGAAGTGGACTCAGATAGTGGATTCATTAGAGTAGGAACACTGAGAGGTATGAGAGGTATAGAACATTCTGGTAGCAGCCAGGAGTGGGGCAGGGTCCTTTGGGTAGGCATCCTGGATAGCGGCTGTGACTATATTGGCTGAAGTGTTAGGGAGGAGATTCTGGTCTTTAGCCTTGAGCGTGCTCTTATTGGCTCTGACTATAGCATTAAACTTGGATGTTCCACCATAGATTACCAGGGCATAGGAAGGGAGTTGGGAGTGAGCAGCGTCTTGCCTTGCACAGTGGGGAGGAGAGGCAGAGGAGGGGCTAGGGCAAAAGGAATTGGGGAGAAGAGCAGGAGAGCGATTAGTGGTGTGAGTGGGAGCAGGGAGTAGGGTGGTAGCCGCCCAATGTGACAGGTCATAAAGAGAGTTATTTAAACTTCGATAAGCGATTTATCTGGATGGTAGTTGGCCACTTGAGACTGAAGGTCATAGATATGAGTGTATAGTTCATCCAAGTAAGAACTCAGGAAGGAAATTACCTGAATCGCAGAGCGGAGTAGGCGAAGTAGGGCGCTATCACAAGATGAAAGGTTTTCACACTCTATAGAAGACAGAGAGAGAAGCTGTTCTAGGGTGGAGAAAATTATAGAGGTATTGTGGTGGAGAAGGTTGGAGAGGAATAAGTATCTCAGTAGAGACCTTGGCTACTGAAGTGGTAGTAGAAGGGAGACCTGACCTCGGCAGGAAAATAGAAGGAAAAGGATTACAGGGGTCGAGATTGGGAATCAGGAATGTAAAGCCTATAAGATGGTAAATGATGGATAGGAGAAGGAGATCGTCCTCAAATTAATGTGGTGTTGTAAAACTTATGGTTAGAAAAATAGAAAGAGTGGAGCATGAACTATCTAAAGGTTTTTTTTTTTTTGTTTTTATGTTTTTTTTTTTTATCTCATATATTCATTGTTAAGTACTGAAAAGATAACTCTTGTTCAGGGATACGATAATCTCCAAGTACGAGAATAGTAAAGAAAGAAACAATGACGGAAAAGGAACCTGAATTAATATCACTATCAGGAAAGAAAATGGTATCGACTATGGGCAATCATGGTTCGTAGAGTAGATATCTTTAATCAATACGATGATGATGAAGGAAACAAGCACAATAATAAGTAACCTAGAAACTATTGATCACACACTGTAGAGTGGAGTAGTCTATAAACTCTATTATGATATCTTTTAGCTAGTACATCATAGTAATTATACCATTGAACGCAATTGCTCTCGCATCTTGCTTCAATCTCTTGAACCTGGCATAATAGTGATATCCCTTGCTAGTCCAATAGATTTTGGATTTCCTGATGACTTACCTCAGCTGCCGGCAGACTTGAATCTTCATTCAATTTAGTATGTCTTGCATTCTCAGTAAAAAACAGGCCTGGTGTTAGTCGACTGTAAGTGTGTTAATACATTTCTTAGCGTGTTTAGCTGTGTTGATTCGACATCAGAAGACAAGTCTCTATAGTTCTAATTGGCTTTAGGCGTGGCAAGTATCTTAGTAAAACTGGTATTGCCAATCGATACTTTTAATAGCTAGATGTTGCTTAGCGTCTTACCTTAGCGCCACCTCCATCTTGTTCAGTCCTCTCGCACTAGAGTCCCCAAACTATGCCAGTTGAGAAGGTTTAAATCATGAATATAATGTTGAGTACTTGAAAATCACTTTTTGCAGAGACAGATTGGCTTTAAATACCGAGTGATATCCTGTCATTCTACCTCCCTCCCCCTACATTCTAGTATATATGCCCTAATGTATTCTAACAAATAAGAAGTATCTTGGAAATACTTCCTCCTTTCGAGAATTGGGATTCTTTCAATTATCCTGAATTCCTACATCTCTATTTTCATTCACCAGCCATCTAGTGTTAAATCAAGCTTGAGGTGCAATAAGCCGATTTATGCAATCAGCTGACTCTACAAGTCCGCAATCTGAATAGATCTAGAAGCGCAATTGCACTACCTGGCTCCATGGGCTCCAGCCAGCCAATATCCGAAGTGGTCAATTTAGTATAACGTTGATAAGAAGTTGTATAAAATATCATTAGATCTGTATCAGGAATGAAGTGAAATGAAACTGGCAGCTCTTAAACAATACTGTTGAGCCACCAGCCATCATATATGAACTCTTTTCCTATGCAAAATGAAAACTATCTTTTATCAAGGCTATCCAAGCACTCTTGAAGAACAATAACTTGGAATAGGATCTTTGCTCAACCCGAGACAGAGCTCGACATAGAGGTGCAGCCTGTAATGATTTGTTAAAGTGATGCAACCAGCAACAGTACCAAAACCCAGAAATGCCAGATAAAATCTATTTGGAGAACGAACTTGATAGCTAAACCCTTAATATTATAGATGGCGGAGCAGCTGGGTGGGATAATTTGCTGCAAGTAATCCACAGTCATCGGACGACTGTGCGAATTTCAGCCTTTTCCGGATTTCTGGAGGTAGCTCTTGTCAACCAAATGCCAGCAGCTAGGTGCTGCCTAATCCAATACAGACTCTACACTCTACCAACCTTCCTCTCACCAAGCATTAGAAGATATTTGTCCCTGCTCTGCACACAGAGAATTATTGCATCTGGTATCCTAAGCTCGAGTCTAGTAGGGGATCTAGGTATACCACCAGGTATGACGAACTGGCAGGGGCCTGAGTGCAGGTGAAATAGAGTTCAAGAGCCAGAAGTGACCATATTAGAGTGAGTGATTGTTACAAACCTGGTATAGTTTGTAGGTTTTTACAAGTTATTGTAGTTACATACCTTTGTATTTTGAGTATTTCTCACTATAACTACGTTCGGTCATGGCATCTCACATATGAATTAAGTAAGACTCATATTTAGTTAAGTTTAGTTATTTGATCAATGACTTGCATGAGTTATATGAAGTTATATTTTAAATGAGTAAATGATAATAACTTATAGTTAAGTTTTGGATTACTAAGCGGTTGTGAAAAGAACTATATAAGTAGTGTGCGTGGAGGATAGTTAGTTTTTTATGCAACTATTCACTGTTATTTCCTATCTAAAGTTATGTTATGAGAATACAGAATATCTTTATTATAAGTTTGATTATATTCTATATCTTGAATTGCTTCATTAAATACTAGCTCATTAGCAAGGTACGCAAGATAAGTGAACAGACTCGCGACATTACCATAAAGTACTGAAGGATATAAGTACTCGAAGTTTTGACTAGTAAAGACTTAGTGAGTGATGAGAAGTTATGACCTAGTGCGCAACAACTAATAGCAATATTAGGTAATACTAGGTTGCATCTTCTACAATAACGAATGCCACAATGGCGGACAACCACTTAGATACAGTATTACCAAACACAGGTATTGAATAACTACTCTTAAATCTTCCAGAAGATCTAGGAGATGCACTTAGTCAAGTCTTATCTAGAGAAGATTTACAGAGCCCAGTTAGCCCAACGACTGCTTCTCCAGTATCACCATCACCATCTGAAGAGATAGCATCCCCCACAGATACAAGGAGAAATACTATATCTCTCAATCCAAGAGCAGTGGGCTAAGTAGCAGGACTAGCAGTTGGCTTACCAATAAATCAAGTTGGAATATCTGACGAACAAATATAACACTTTGTTTAAACAATAAGTAGCAATGAAAACACATGAATATCAAAGACAAAACTACCACCAGAATACAAAGGAGAACGATCTTTAATACAGACATTTATAGTACAATGTGAATTGTATTTTGAAGCCACTTATGTGACTACAGACAATGAAAAAATCACCTATACCAAATTCCTACTAAGGGATGTAGTAGCAAAATGGATCACACCATATGCTGAAGGTATAAGGACAACCACATGGACTACCTGGGAAGAATTCATTGAGGAACTTGAAAAAGCAATTTCCAAACATAGAGGTAGAAAATACAGCAAGAACAAAAATAGAAAGTATGACGCAAGGCAAATGAACAATTAGGGACCATTAGAACGAATTCTGATTAATAGCCAAAGAGGTAAACTATGACGATAAAACAATGCAGAGATTATTTCTTAAAAAAATTAATAGTATCTTGCAAGAAGCATGGGGACAAGATAATCAAGAAGTTAGAGACATTGAAGAACTGGCAGAATTGGCCATCAAGAAGGAAAACCGTATCAACTTTGTCTGAAGCATTCAGATAAAAACAAACATGATTAGAGTTACAGAAAATCTAAGGAATTTGGATGGTACTTTTCAACCAATCCTGACATTAGCATGAGGAGGAGACCCTATGGACTTGGATATTTCTAATCACAAAAAATACCAATGATTGTCTCAACAAGAATTTAGAAGAAGTATGTGGGAAAAACTATATATCAGATGTGGAAGAAAATGAAATATGATTAAGGATTTTCAGATGAAAGAATGGGTCCAAAACTCTATGATTCGAATAATGTAAATAGAAGTGACAAAGAAATCGATTCCAGAGACTTTAAATGAAGAGAGTCCTTAGTAAAAGGTGGTCTGAGGGATATACTACCAAAAACTACTGGCATATCAAACTTACAAATGACAATCAATAACTCAGCAACACCTGGAACTCGAATCAGATCATATCATGATAAGAATAAACATCTACAATGGGAAAGAAGAAATTTCAATAAACGCCATGATTGACTTGAGAGCTACAGGAGACTTTATAGACCGCAATTTCGCTATAAATCACCATATACCCTTGAAAAAGATCACAATGCCAAGAGATATCTACTTATTGTATGGAATTATTAGTGAGACATGACCGATTACTCATATGGCAGCAGTACTAATATGAATAGTACAACACCAAGAAATCATTACCTTTCTGGTGGCAGATTTACGCAAATATGAGGCAAATCTAGGAATGACATGGTTAAGAAACTATAATCTAAGAAGTAATTAGGGAAAAGAAGAAGTTACCTTTGATAGTGAAATGTGCAACCATAGTATTACTTAGACAAATCCCTATCAGTATATGCAACACCAGAAAACTAGGCGATCAGAGAACATCTAACGAAAAGAATTCTCAAGATGAATACCAATAACTGGAGTCATCAACAAATCATGGTCAAAAAACTACACAATGAAGTAAAAATATCAACAAAAGATTCTAAAGAAGAAGTCGGACATGATATCTATAGTATGGAAAATATCACTGTACCAATAAGAGGACAAGTTCTAATAGGGAAGAGAATACTAATTGGACTTCTATTAGGAATATAGGATCAGATAGCGCCAAGAAGTAGATTGACAAGCATGTACAGAATAACGGTCAATGCTGGGGTTGTCGATAGCGACTACCCAGGAGGGATAAAAGGCTTATTAGTAAACCACTCTGAAAAACATTATGAGGTTCAGAAAAAGGACTGAATGGCAAAACTTATTGTGGAAAAACTTTCCCTCAATGAGTTACAGAAAGTAAGGGACCTAAAAACTAGAGTACAAGCAGAAAAAGACTTTGGCAGTACAGACTCAAATGATACTTATATAAGCTATGCTTATATTAGTAATTTTACTCCTGGGCAGACATGTTTAGTAAGAAATTTGAGCGAAAACAGATTAGGGTTAACCCTTGAAAATACAAGAGAAAGACAAGGCACCACAATAGTTATGCAAATTCCTAGCCATAGTTGGGAAAAGATTACAAAGCAATTCCCAGCCAAAGGTAACACAAATTCCCAGCCATGGCAGGAAAATGATTATAAAGTAATTCCCAACTAATAGTTATACAAATTCCCAGTCATGGCTCGGAAAAGATTACAAAGCAATCCTAGCCTGGACCAGGAAAAAAACAAAGAACTAACTATAGCATTCATATAAGCAGGAGCCTTTCGCAAAATGCACCAAAGGAAAGAAATCACTTGTATGCTAAAATGAGCCTTTGCCAAATTATCACTTACTGCAATCACTATTAGCATAGAGATAGTATAAAGAAAAGCAAAAGGAAATAATCTGAAAAATCTTAAACATGAATTTCTAAAAACTATCATGACTACTACTTAGAACTTTTTGAGGAAAGAGACCGGAAGGATTTACCACCCCAGATGGACATTGATCATACTATTGACCCAGAGAAAGGAAAACAAGCTTCAATCATAAAACTATATCTATTAAGACAACAAGAATTAGAAACCATCCAGAAATATCTAGAAGAAAATCTAGAAAGAGGATGGATCTGACCATCATCATCTTCGGCCCAAAGCTTCTATTCTCTTTGGCAAGAAAGAAGATGTTAAATTACACCTATGTGTGGATTACTATGGACTTAATGCAGTTTCTAAAAACGACTGTTATCCAGTACCCCTTATTAGTGAAGCCCTAGACAGACTCCAAACAGCAAAGTACTTAACCAAATGAGATATCAAGAATGCTTATTAATATATTAAGATCAAGAAAGGGGACGAGTGGAAAACTACCATCAGAACTAGATATAGGCATTTTGAATATCAATTTATACGCTTCAGTAAAGCTGATGCCCTAGTAATCTTCCAAAGATGGGTCAACGGAACTCTTAGCAAATGTCTTGATATGACTGGTATTGCTTACTTGTATGATCTATTAATCTACTCAGACACTCTGGATCAATACAAGATGAATGTCAGAGCTATTCTAAAACAACTAAAACAGTTCAGAGTAATACTAAAACAAACCAAAAGCCAATTGTACAACGAAGAAACTAAATATCTGGGATTCATAGTCAATAAGAATGGAGTGAAAGTAGATTCAACCAAAAGTGATGCTATTAAAGGATGGAAAACACCATACTAAGTGAAAGGAATCCAGAGCTATACAGGGTTCTGTAATTTTTACCGAAGATTTATAGAAGGATTTAGCTGATTAGCAATATTACGGGATAACTAACTTAGGGGAATAGAGAGAGTTAGGCTGTATAGTATTCGAGATAACGGAGGGAAGTCAGGAAGGCTCAGGTAATGATAGTTCAGTAAAGGTAAAGTTATAAAGTAGAAGTTCTCGAATTTTAAACTCAATAACTTGTTATATTATTATGGTCTCTTCTCTATTGCTTGATTTTCTCAAACTCCGGGGAAATGGGCCTTAATACTTATACTAAATTCTCACTACTTCCTGTTTCCTAACAATCATGTATCTTTCTAAGATTTTAGCTTCATCAAAGGAAGTGCAAACACTGTTTGACCCTGAATAATTACCCTACTCGAACTCAAAGAACTCCCGACATTTATTTCATCTGAGGGTATCCCCACTCCACCAGTAGATAGTTTTCAATCTCTATGTCCTAACAGACTAAGTTTATATATGTGGTCACAATGCCAACATACCAATAGTCTGTAATCGTGAACTATTGAGGGATTAGTTCGAATAGCCAGATAATAATACATAATGCATAATATGCCTATACATGGGATAAGGAATAAAGTATTCTCACTTTATCTTTCCAATCAGTAATCAGCTTCATAGAACATGAGCTCTTCTGGTATCTCGAGTAGTTAACATAGATGCCTCTAGTTGCTCCTACTATGCTGAGTTGAGTTTAGACATATGCTTTTCCATTATGGTGGTGTAGCCTCTACTAATAATACTGCTGAGCTATTCTCGTGTGCCTAATAGGCAAAACCACTCTATGACTTAACTAAGCATGGATGCAAATGGTTATAGGATAAAAAAGATGAAGAAGCTTTCCAATCTTTAAAACGGAAACTTACTTCAGCACCCATACTTCGACACTTCTATCCTGACAAGTCATATTTAGTTGAAACAAATGCCTTCAACCTTTTCTTTTCAGGAATCCTTTCTCAATAAGACAAAAATGGTCATTGGAAACCTATCGCATATCGATCCAGAACAATGAGCAAAAACAGTATGCAACCACAATATACATGACAAAGAACAGTTAGCAATTGTTCAGGTACTAAGAGGATGGAGAAAGTACTTAGAAGAAAGTCTTCGCACCACAAAGGTTCGAACTGACTATGGCAATCTAGTACCCTTCATGACAACTAAACAACTAAATAGGCGACAAGCTTGATAAGCCAAAGAACTCAGCCAATTCAATTTTAAAATCGAATATTATACAGGAACATTGGAAGGGAAACCAGATGCGTTAACAAGAAGAAAAGAAGACATGCCATAGGATGAAGATGAACGTAGAACTCAGAGATAAAGGATACTGCTACCACAGGAAAAAGTACTTCCACCTAGGATACAACTCCAGATACGAATCAATAGAAGAAATAGTGACAGCCTCTACAGAAATTAAAATACATACACTATAAGAAATTTAGAATGAGACTATTGACAACCCACATCTAGAAAAAATACGGATATCACTAGACAAAGGAGATAAAGAATTTTGGGGAGTGGCCTTAGGACTGTGTTAATGAAAAGATAGATATTTATAGTATGATAAGGAAATGTGGCTACCAAACATCGAAGAAATAAGGACTGAAGTGATAAGATGGAACCAGGATACCCCTTAAAATGGTCATGGGGGGTGGGAAAAGTATTAGAACTCATGCAAAGAATATATTATTGGCTAGAGATGCGGAAAGATGTAAAATAATATGTAAAAAATTGTGACATGTATTAACGGATACAACCAAGGCGTCATGTGCCCTCCAGATTACTCAATCCTGCTGAAATCCCATATAAACTATATGAATCAATTAGTATTGGCTTCATCACGGATGTACTAAAATTAAATGATTATGCCTCCATAATAGTCGTGGTTGATCGCTTGACAAAACTGACTCATTTTATACAATACCACAAGGATCTAAAAATAAATGAGTTTGTACAACTCTTTGTATAAAACATCTTGAAACTCCACAGACTACCAAAAAATATCATCACTAACAGAGGATCTATCTTCACTTCTAATCTATAGAAAGAAATCACTCAAGAAATAGGAGTTACAGAGAATCTAAGTACTGCATTTCATACACAGACTAATGAGCAAACAGAAAGAGTCAATGCTTTATTAGAACAATTTCTCTGGGGATATGTGAACTACTCCTAACAAGATTAGGAATAATAGCTATCATTTGCTGAGTTTGACTACAACTATAGACTCCAAGAGACAATTGTAACAAGCCTATTCTATGAAAATTATGGTTACTATCTGGCACATGAAACTATGAGTCAAGAAACACTGAGAAAAATCATAGGACAAGAAGATATGAATCAACTCAATGAAATCATACAACTGGAAATTACAGAAGCTCAACATA
Organism: Tuber borchii; assembly: GCA_003070745.1. Lineage (NCBI taxonomy): Eukaryota > Fungi > Ascomycota > Pezizomycetes > Pezizales > Tuberaceae > Tuber > Tuber borchii. The sequence goes on from NESQ01000022.1 coordinate 369,492, forward strand.
GAACAAAAGAAAGTACCAAGAAACAGAGAAAACCTGATCCAACCCTGGAACCTGACCATTAAGTATGGCTAAATAACAAGGATATGCGAATAACAAGACTATCAAAAAATTGAATTAAAAGAAATTAGGACCATATATGATAAAAGAATAGATAGGGGTCAATTCATATAAATTGGATCTCCCTCAGTTGACAAACAAAATATATCTAGTCTTTCATATCAGCAAACTAGAGCTTTATTCAAATAATCCTCTATGCTCACAGTGAAAAGAACCACCTCCTCCTATCGAGAGAGAAGAATATCAAGAATTAGAAACATTTGACAAAATCATCAATTCCTGACTCTGTAGAAACAGGCTTCAATACTGAGCCTGGTAGACAGGATACCCTTCAGAACACAATCTTGAGTAGTACCTAGCAGACAATATCAACAATATCCTCTTATCAAATGAACTCTTCAACCAGGAAGATCCGACCAAACCACGAGACTATAGATATTACGATAAACCTCCTTCCAAAAAATGAAGTATGCGATCAACCTCAAATGATAAATGAAGGTTGAGTCAATCTGGGAGACATCTGCTTCAACTAAGAGTTGCTCGAGTCATTGGAAAAATTGGAGGTGGGAGCGGAAATCCACCGCCGCAAGCATGCATTGCTGTCTCGGACAGCATGTTACCTCCAGAACTGTCAAGTCCACAAATCTGACAAAGACATAGCATAGTAGCCAACTCAACAACATGCAGAAACGAGTTGGCTTGAATGCTACAATAACTGATGCAGAGAACACAGAGTGGCAAAGAAGAGGGCAGGCTATTACCCCCACCCGAAGGGAAGCTGGGTAGAATATGTTCTGAGAACAGAACAGTTGAAAGAGGGGGGCAGAACAACCTGGCACAAGGTACTAAAAGAGGTCAGTTGGGAAGACAACTGGTGAAATCAGGGTTGGACCCCTACCTCTCCAGAGAGAACAATATCGGTCCTGTATCACAAATTCGGAAGATGAAACAAAAGGCAGACAAAACTGCAACAGCGATATAGAAGAGGGAAAATAGCTGGGTAAAAAATACCTGAAGATATGGGGTAAAGGTCATCATCCTCAAATGTAAACGTACCTGTTACGCACAGGAGAATAGCTTACCAGTATTATTAGTAGAGGCTGCGCCACCGTAATGGAGGAGCGTATGTCCAACCTCAGCTCACCGTGGTAGGAGCAATTGGCGGCATCTATGTTGACTACTCGGGATACCGGAAGAAGTCATGTTCTATGAGGATGATTACTGATTGGAAAGATAAAGTGAGAGTAGTTTATTCCTTATCCAGTGCATATGCATATTCTGTATTATGTGTTATTATCTGGCTATTCGAACTAATCAATCGATAGTTCACGATAAAGAGTATTGTCATGTTGGCATTGCGACCACATATATGATCTTAGCCTATTAGGACAAAGAGATCGAAGACTATCTACTGGTGGAGTGGGGACACCCTCAGATGAAAATAGATGTCAGAAGTTCTCTGAGTTCGAGTGGGGCAAGTACTCAGGTTCAAACAGTGTTCGCACCTCCTTTGACGAAGCTGCAATCTTAGAAAGATACATGATTGTTAGAATACAGGAAGTAGCGAGAATTTAGTATAAGTAGTAAGGGCTATTCCCCGGAGTTTGAGAAAATCAAGCAACGGAGAAGAGACCTTAACAATATAACAAGTTATTAAGTTTAAATTTGAAAACTTTTATTTTATTACTTTACCTTTATTAAACCATCATCTCCTGAGCATTCCTGACTTCCCTCTGATATCTCGAATATGATACGGCCTAGCTTTCTCTATTCCTTTGAGTTAGTTACCCCGTAATACTATATTGTTATCCTCAAGTCACCAAGGCTCCTCCACTATACCTTAACCTCTCACATGCCAAGGCAATATTACGATTGCGATAGCTTCTTCCAGTGCCCTTCTTGCAAGATGTGCAAACGAGCTATCCCTCTCAACTTCTTTCATCAGCAAAAAAATAGCCTGCCCCCTGTGCCTCATGTCGTTGAGTTTTATGTTTTGGCACATTGTGAGTCCTATGATCACAATATTAAACATCCCGTTCGCTTGGCCAGAGAAGATAATATTAATTCTGTTTTCTGTAAAAGATGAGCTATTTTTATTAAGAACTCATGGACCTTTTACATACTGAAGTTGAGAAATTTGAGTTCATAACATACAACTTTGTAATAAAAGATATCTATGAGATATTGATAAAAATAGCTCATAATTTGGTAAAATTAAGATTTGTATCTGATCTGTAGGGGACACAATCAGAAGCATCATGATTAACTGGGGTCACTCGCGATTAGCTAAAACATAAAACTCAACAACATGGCTCACTATGGAGAACAAAAGACAGGTCTTTTTTTTGCTGATGTTCCAGTCTATTGTGAAAATTACGAAAGGAACCTCCGGAACTTAGCACTTCAAACGATTTGGAATATTCACAATAAGAAACAAAATTACTACTTCCGGATCTACCGAAGCTATAGTAAAGAGTTTATTATATTAAAACATTAGCATACGCTCTGGAATTATCGAGTGCTACTTCCCATCAATATTGCGTACCTTCCATCATGTCTGATGAACAACAACCAGACTTCCCTGGTCCACCACCTACCAATCCAATAGATACTAGTTGGAACAGTTCCACACCGACAGGATCAGTACCACCCACTGATAACTCTAATACCCCTAGTACCTGGTCTTATGCACTGAGTAGGACTGTTTCACATTTCCTTGGAAGATCGAGTCCAAGTTCATGAAGACCTTCCAGAATTCGCCCCAACCCCAATGTGGAATGCAGAACCCAATTAGCGGGGGCCTTTCGGTTCATCCTGGGAGAAATCCAGCAAAGCCAGGATGAAATATATCTTGCTTTAAGTAGCTTCACAGGAGAGATTCAGGCAGCATATACTAACATATGACTATTCGATGGACGCTTACCCAGAAATGTGGAAGTTAACGAAGCTGAATTCGCCGAACACCAACAGTACCTACTTCAACTCCAAAGTGCGATGAAAGTAGGACAAGATCGGTTAAGAGAAGAAGTCCAAGAAGCTTTTAGGCTACAACAAGGGCAACGGGCTGGTTATAACCAGGACTCCCAAAGCCGTGACGTTGAATTGGCTGAACAATTGTTTTTTCTGAACCACGGATTTGATCAGCAAGAGGCAAGATGGAGAAAGGAACTCGAGAAATAAAAGATCAAATCAGCAAAAATGTAGAAACGACAGGACGAAATTACTGCCACCCAATTCAAAGATAATCACAAGAAAGCACAAGGTATCTTGAATCACCAAGCTAAGGAATCAGAAGCGGCAATCGATAACCTTGTCTGAAAATTCGAAGCCCAATTCATGGCTAATTTAGTAGCAACTTCAGTTGCGGCAGATGACGAACCTGGACTCTCCAACCAATGTCGGTCAAAACTCTTGGAAACCCACGATGTTACTAACAAAACAAAAAAGGCACTATCAACTCATCAAGACAAAGGAAAAGTGAGACGAAGGACAAGAAGGAATAAACCCACCACTACCCCCGCCTCTGTCACGGAATACTGGTGGAGACCAAGATCCTGGCAACTCTGATGACCATGATGACGATGGCGAAGGTGACCGAGGCAGAAAGGGCAGCAGGCCGGCAGGCGCTTCTCAGAAAACACCCATTCCGAGAGAGGTTTCCCCGCCTAATAGAGCTATTTTAGAATTCTTTCCAAGTATTAGCGAACCACAGCGACCATTAAATCAGATTGCTGAACCTCCTTATTGCTTTCAGGGAGAAGAAAACCACGACTTATGAAACTGGGTAATAGCTTGCGAAGATTATTTTGACCGCAATCCTGTACAATGGGAAGATCATAGCCATCGAATTGTGTTTGCTCTTGGTAAAACAAAGAGCAACAAAGTGGCACCTTTTTCGGAAAAATTCCGAAATGTCATTAGGGGTTTAGGGGATTACGCTCGAGAGCGCACATATTTCACATGGGAGCGATTCCGACAAGAAATAACCAAACGATATATCGGAATTGAAGAAGAACGAAGAGCCCTTCAGGAAATGGATAAGGTCAACTACAAGGGCAAAATCGATACCTACCTTCTTCTCAAACACCTAAACATCAAAGCAGGCCTCACTGGAATAGTGTGGAGGGTGAGAGTGGAGAGTAAACTTCCCGAGGACATTATTAGAAGACTTTCTCACGTTAAGTTTGCTAATGATGAAGAATGGATAGAAATTCTTCGAGATGTTGGGAGACAAGAGGAGGAACTTCTCGAACGGCGAAAAATATCGAAATCGATAATCACTCCACCGAGAACAACAAAGAAACGAAAACGAGAAGTCCACAATGATAAAGGTTTTAATTCAAAGGATGGACCCAATAGTTTTACGGATAAAAGTCAAAAAGAATATGCTTCCAGATCGAAGGCTGTGTGAACGACACCTGCAGAGTCAAAAAAGTAGTTCCACAGACGAACATACTGGTTGGAAGGAGGTACATAAAGGAATTTCTGACGAACTGGTAGCTTAACGAAAAAGGAGAATCATTGTACTCATTGCCATCTTGACAACCACCGATGGCAGAAGTGTAGAAGACAAGCTGTCGTGGCAACAACCTGTTTAAACAATATAGGACAGGATAAAATCAAACCTTCCTTCCGATGGTGAACAACAACCCTAGCGGTGCAGCAACTACCTCCGCACGCAAAACCCACCGCAAAAGTCAACCAAAATTATTGATCCTCTCCTTCACTTGTTTGGGAATTAGCGGACACTGAGATGGCAAAAAATGATTTATCAATACCTATTGGTCTCCCTAGGACCATAAGTCCGAATTTGCCTGTCTTAGTGGACAGACATCAAAGCCAACCGACGAGTTAGGAATGACAAGGAAGCGGCGCATACCTTGATCTTGGGAAGCAAGCAGGAAACCAAATTGTTAAGGCCGGCAGGAACTAACAAGGATCGATATAATCGAAAAAGACATCTAAGGTTACCTAGAAAAATAGCTGGCGATACCATTAAACTAAAAAAGTTATCACCTTTATGCAAAAGTTACACCCTATTTGCAAAGTTACTGCCCACCCTGGAGGAAAGGATGAGGAACCTCCTGAGGCGAGTATCAACTATAGACTTGCACTACTCTCCTTTCTCCCCCCCCTGGGCAGTGCGACCTAAAAGAAGGCTACTGGAAAGTGGACGAGACAGAGGGCATTCCGGCCAACTGCTTTTTCCGGAAGCTGGAGAAAAAAGGGGAGTTGTAGAAAATGAGCGGGCATGCCCCCTTTTATGTTGCGTAAAGGTGTGGGTAGCAATGGTGCAACCCCAGAAAACAAAAAAAAGAAAGAGAAAAAAAAAAAGAAAAAAAAAAGAAAAGAGAGAAAATGTTTTTTCCGAGCTAAGTTTTCCACTCCTTTGTGAATTTGTTTATGTTTTTTGGGAACCCCTCAGCAGGGGGTAAAGACTGCTAGTAGTTGGTTGCCCGGGAATATAAAGGCAATTTTTAATTATTAGGTTTAATTTAGTTTGTCTGAGGAGACCTAAGTGTCCGAAAAGACGCGGGCGTTGTCACAAACACCTTACGACAACAAATCGACATGGCTTCTAAACGAGCCAAGAGTTTTCCTACTCTATCCGGCAAGCGGAAAAATACTATTACCCAAGAACCCCTGCGTTATAACTGTCGAGAAGGACATGCACATATCTATATCCTCGGAAATCGCTATCCGATTCCAGTCTTACCAGACTCCGGATCAAATATTTGCCTTATCAACAAATAACTAGTTCATGACCTTCACATACCCTATGAATCACGATCAGACGCAGTACAGATCCATGGCTTTACCAGCGAAACTGTCTCCACCGGCGGATCGCATTATACTCATCTTCTTTACGTCGAAATAGGAAAAAACCATCACCTATTCCTCGTTTGCTGCGAAATAGCTCCGGCAGGACAATCTGGTATCATCATACCGTTTGGAGAGTGGCATCAGGAACATCCAATCAGCAATATTGCAGATCAGGACACCTGGTCATTTAACGCGGATTGCTGTTGGTCACATTTATTGCCACATCAGCAAAAAAGCAGCCTGCCCCCTGTCCCTCATGTCGTTGAGTTTTACGTTTTGGCACATTGTGAGTCCTATGATTGCGATATTAAAAATCCCGTTCGTTTGACTAAGAAGATGATATTAATTCTGTTTTCTGCAAAATATGAGCAATTTTTATTAAGAACTCACAGACCTTTTACATACCGAAGTTGCGAAATTTGAGTTTATAACATACAACTTTGTAATGTAAAATGTCTATGAGATATTGATAAAAATAGCTCATATTTTGCTAAAGGTAAGATTTGTATCTGATCATTAGGAGATACAATCGGAAGCATCATGATTAACCGGGGTCACTCGCGATTAGCCAAAACGTAAAACTCAACCACATGGCTCACCGTGGAGCACAAAAGACAGATTTTTTTTTTACTGATGCAGAAGATGAAGGAATTTCAATTGACTGGGACGAAGACGTCCTTAGTGATTCTAAAGCCGTAATTGTAGGAAGAATTGAAAGAGAAGATGATGAGAAAGTTACTAGTATTGCTCGTCTACCTGATTGCCGCCCCGACTACCTGGATTTGTTTCGCCCCTCAATAGCAGAGAAATGAGCTCCTCATCGTACCTTTGACCATACTATCGATCTCACACCTGATACGCCACCACCCTGGGTGTAACCTGCTCCTAGGTATCGCGAGATTCCCAGAGGGTGATCCGGCGATACTGAAGGACAGGAGTGGAAGCGTCGAGTGGAATCTCTGTAAGAGATATAAGAAAGATGAGGGACTAATAGAGTGACCATTCAACTTGTAGTATATTAAAGAAGAGCGTTCCTGTGAGGCTTGAGAGTTCGAATCCTTAGCGGATTTCGAGCTCTTTAAATACAAAATAAAACATAACCAAATATCCTGTCCAAAAAGTAAATATCAAAATGCAAAGCTACATGAGTAGCGAAACTTCTAAGTCCTTAAATAAGGTCATAGTAGCGACAGGATATAACTATCAAAACAAGTAATGAAATCAAACAATCAAGGTTCGCTACTGATGTACTAATCCAGTAATACATGGTAGGAAAGCAAAGAGTATTCTAATTGGGTACAAAGCAAAAGATACAAATAAGCGAGCAAAGGAAAGTACTACCCAATAGGAAACTATAACAATAAGGAAGGTACAAGAATGGAATATGCGTTACTAGGGAATCCTAAATAGGCAATATCCAACGTCAGTATAGTGAGTAGTAGAGATAATAGTAGATTCCGTTACAATGGGTTTCTATATACCTCTATCTGAAAAAGAACTCCAAGCCCTCCATTGGTATATCACCGATATGACGAAACAAGGGAAAATTACGCCCAGCAAGTCTCCTGCAGGAGCACCTATTCTCTTCATACCAAAACCTGATGAGCGACTTCGGTTAGTAATTGACTACCGAGGACTTAATAAAGTTACCATCAATAACAAATATGTAATTACTTTAATGACAGAACTAAGGAATCAAGTTCGAGACGCAAGCATCTTTAACAAACTAGATCTGAAAGATGAATTCCACTTAATTGGAATCTGTAAAGGCGATGAATGGAAAACAGCTTTTTGAACTCAATATGGCCTTTACGAATATATGGTCATAGCTTTTGGTCTTGTCAACGTACCAGCAACCTTTCAAACCATGATAAATGAAATCCGTGGCGAATTTCTCGACCAGGGAGTTGTTGCTTATATAGACGATATCCCAATTTATTCCAAATCACTCACAGAACAGATTTCTCTCGTGCGAAAAGTCTTACAACGGTTGCGCTAATCCCAGTTGGCAGTTTCATTAGAAAAAAGTACATTTCATGTTAATAAAGTTCATTTTCTTGGATATATTGTGACAACGGAAGGAGTTACGATGAATGAGAAAAAGGTAGAAACAATTAAGACTTGGAAACCTCCGACATCAGTGAAGGAGGTTGAGATCTTTATCGGATTTGCAAATTTCTATTGACGATTTATCAAAAACTTCTCCAAGATTTGCATCCCAATCATCAATCTGTTGAAGGGAGAAAAAGAAAGTTTTGTATGGGGAAAAGCCCAGCATGAGGCATTGGAATAGCTTAAGCGATGCTTCAATATGGCCCCACTCCTATGTCACTTTCACCTGAAAAAGCGACATGGAAGTTGAGACTAAAGCAAGGGATTAGGCCCTCGGCTATATCCTTTCACAGTTTCAAGGCAAACAATTGCATTCGGTGGCATTCCACTCCCGAAAGCTCAACTCAGCAGAAATGAACTATGATATTCACGACAAGGAATTGTTGGTTATTCTTGTTGCCATTATGGAATGGAAATATTACCTTCAAGGAACGGAAAGGCCAATTACAGTCTATACCGATCATCAGAATATTCAATACTTTCTGACCACAAAAGCCTGGAAGGCAGGGCAAATTCATTGGGTGCATAAATTATGTGACTTCAACCTTATTATCGTCTATCGACCAGGGTTGAAAGGAGGCAAACCTGATGCTTTAGTAGGCAGTCGGAGTACCGTTCTGGTGAGGGAGCCAGGCATCGCGAACAGCAAATCCTACAACCTAAAGAGTGCGGCAAATTTCAAATTGCGATTGTTTGGGGCAAAACCTCCTCACCTTTCTATCAGGAAAGTCCTCAGTCAGAAACAAAAAACCAGATATGAGTTGAAAGACTTTTAGAAAATGCAAGAATCCCAACTCAAGATTCCAAGCTTGCAGCAGGACATGACATCTACAGTATTGAAACCTTAACGATCCCAGCCAATAACTGATATCTTGTTAAAACCGGATTAGCTATGCCAGTCCCAAGTGGTACTTACGGTGGTATTGCACCAAGAAGTGGCTTGGAAATCACGGCTATATAAGTAGATACTGGAGTTATCTCTGCAGACTATAGGGGTGAAGTCAAAGTCCGTCTCGTATATTATGGCACTTCAGATTTCGAAAAATTCAGAAAGGAGATCGAATTGCGCAACTCGTAGTGGAAAGAATAGATGATTAAGACTGGATCGAGGCAGATGAGATGGATGAAATGGAAAGAGCTGAGTAGGGTTTTGGTAGCTTGGGATGAGGATTGATGTTCAAGGAAATTCAACCAACGATATGCTTTCTCCATTCGAGCAGCATAGAAGAATTTTATAATACCTCTGATATCAACCACCACCTGATACTTTGAAAAGGACAAATTCTATTGTGTAAAGCGATTATCGCAAAGGCAAACCTTAAGAGGTTCGAGGCTGACGTTTTGGAAAAAGTTCGACTGGTGGCAAAGGAAGATTAAGATTGGCTGCGGAGAAAAGCAGAATTGGAAACTATAAAAAGAGAAGAAAAGGAATAGACGAAACAATAGACTATATCCGATAACCTACATTACTACAAGAACGGAATATATATTCTAGCAAACAAAGACCTGCCAACACTCATCGCCCAAGGATGTCACTACCCGCAAGGGGCAGGATACTTCGGACAAGAGAAGACACTCGAAATCATTACTCGAGAGTTTTACTGGAAAGGACTTGCCTACTAGTTTAATGACTATGTACGATCCTGCTCTGCTTGTCAACAAGCTAAGTCTCCAATACATGCACGATTTGGTTTACTTCAACCCTTACAAGTATCCTTCGCAGCTTGGGCTTCGACTTCGGTAGACTTTATTACACAACTACCAAATTGGGCAGGATATACACAGATTATGGTCGTAGTAGACTGGTTTACGAAAATGGCTCATTTTATCAGATTAGGAGAAAAGGCCTCTGCACGAGAGGTGGCAGAAGCATTCGGTAAAGAAGTAAGGAAACACCAGAGGGTACCCTAAGAAATCATCTCAGATATGGATGCAAAGTTGGCTGGCGAATTTTGGGAATCATTGTGCACAAAACTCAACATTAAACGAAAGATGTCGACAGTGTACCACTCTCAGCCTGACGGACAAACAGAATGCGTTAATTAAAGACTGGGATGTTACTTCCGAATATTTGTCAACTACGATCAGGATGATTGGTACGACCTCTTACCACAACCTGAGTTCGCTTACAACAACTCAACCACGACGGCATACCAAATGACTCCCTTCTCCGCAAACTACGGTTATCATCCTCAGACTGGATGGTAAAAAGACCCAGAAGCCCAGAATCCAGGAGCTAATATGTATACTCACTGGATGCAAACGATCCATCAACAAGCAAGAGATTCCCTCGAGAAGACAAAAGTAGTCATGGGACCATATCACGATCGAAAGGCTAAGCAACAGCCAGACATCACAATCAGAGATCTGGTCATGCTCAATGCAAAAAATATTTGCACAAAACGCCCTTCAAAGAAGCTAGCCCTCAAACTCTACGGCCCTTTTAACATCCTAGAACAATGAGGAAACCTTGCCTATAAAATGGAACTATTGGATCATTGGATAATCTATCCGGTATTTCATGAATCATTACTCGAACCTTACCGAACTTCAATTCGACGGGCTCGAGAACAACCACCCATGCAACCTGAAGAGATTGATGGAGATGTTCAATGGGAGGTGGAGGAATGGTTAAGGGTGAAATAATTTCTTATGAAAGATGGGTTAGAGGAAGACTCTAAACATTCCATGAAATATGTTATTTCGCTAAGTGGAAAGGGTGTTCGGAAGATGAGAACACTTGGGAACCACCTGAGCATTTGGGAAATGCGAAGGAATTGGGGGATATGTTTAATAGAGAATACCCGGAAATGCCATCATTGGACTAAGTAGTATTACTCGGAAAGGTTTTCCTACCGCAGCCAAGCAAAAGTGGAACGTTTTTCACCCTACCTTGTAGTGTACTAAAAGGATTTAATATTTAATGTTTATCGTTGCTTATGTAATATATGTTAAAAAGGATTTTGGGGACAAAACCTCTTGAAGAGGGAGCTAGTGTTATGCACATGAGAATAGCTTGCCAGTATTAAGAAAAGAGGCTGCGCCACCTTAATAGAGGAGTGTTTGTCTAATCTCAGCTCACCGTGGTATGAGTAACTAGAGGCATATATGTTGACTACTCAGGATACTGGAAGAACTCACGTTCTATGAGGATGATTACTGATTGGAAAGATAAAGTAAGAGTACTTTATTCCTTATCAGGTGCATATGCATATTCGGCATTATGTATTATTATCTAGCTATTCGAATTGATCACTCGATAGTTCACGATAAAGACTATTGGTATGTTAGCATCGCGACTACATATATGATCTTAGTCTATTAGGACAAAGAGATCGAAGACCATCTACTGGTGGAGTGGGGACACCCTCAGATGAAATAGATATCGGGAGTTCTCTGAGTTTGAGTGGGGAAATTATTCAGGCTCAAAGAGTGTTCGCACTTCCTTTGACGAAGCTGAAATCTTAGAAAGATACATGATTGTTAGAATACAGGAAGTAGTGAGAATTTAGCATAAGTAGTAAGGGCTATTCCCCGGAGTTTGAGAAAATCAAGCAACGGAGAAGAGACCTTAACAATATAACAAGTTATTAAGTTTAAATTCGAGAACTTCTATTGTATTACTTTACCTTTATCCAACCATCATCTCCTGAGCCTTCCTGACTTCACTCCATTATCTCGAATACGATACGGTCTAGCTTTCTCTATTCCTTTGAGTTAGTTACCTCCTAATAGTACCTGGCTCCACAGAGTGCTAACCGCCACTCAGGGATCTTAAGAACTACAAACAAAACAGGTAGCAGACCTGAAGAAAGAATTGAAAGCAGAATAGAAAAGGAGAAGGAGATTGGAAAGCCCATTGAGAAAAACCAGGAGGGTAGTATGTCAGATTACCAATATACTACATGAAGCTGTAGAGAAAGAGAAGTACGAAAGCTGAGAATATTTGGTAATGGCCTAAAGAGACTTAGGAATTGTGAAGCGGGAGTTAGTGTCACAAACCCATTATCGTTTGTAGGTTGTGATAAGGTCATCAGGAAAAGGTTTTACGCACCATCAGGGAGTCCTGAAAGCTGCTGGTCCACCATGGGGGGTTTTGGTCCCCGTGGTACACATGGTCCACACTGATCCGCTTTGAACCACACTTTTGAAAGTTTTACCAAAAATGTGGACCCGGGTGGACCAGGAAGCACAAGGGAGTACCAGGGTGGACCACGGGGACCAAAACCCCCCAGGGTGGACCGGAGGGCCGTAGACATTTTCCTGATAGTATCGTACTTACATACCTTTGCATATTGGGTATTTCCCACTATGACTACATTCGGTCATGAGAACTTACAGATGAGTAAAGTAAGACCTATTATCGGCAAAACAAATTCTCCCTCATGTATTACCTACATATCTCCCGGGACCTGCTAGTAATAGTACCTACCCCAGTCCCTCCTGTCCCTCATATATTTACCACCTTTTCTAAAGATCCAAGACGCCTTCTGAATGCTCCATAGATGCTTTTGGTGCCATTTACTGTCTACTTTTGCATGTGGCCCCGAGCTTGCTCCACTAGCGAGGAGGTCTCGCTTGACTGACCCCGGTTTTTTTTTACATTTCCCTCCAGACCATTTTGGCTGTTGTGTGTCCACTTTGTACCTGTGGGAGTCCGGAACAACCTTGCCTGGCTCAGTGCTCCATGACGCTCTTAGCGCTGTCCGTTCCCCTTGATTTCTCCGTTATCGATTGCGTCCACCTGGGAAAATTCTTCATGTTATAATATGCACTCCCTACCGCTGGTGCCCGTCCGGAACGACCTGGTCGCTCTCAACGTCCTATATCAGACATTGTTCTCTCTATCTTCCCCTTGATTTCTCTGTTACAGATTTCGTCCCCTCGGGACATTCTTTAGCTCATAAGATCTACTCTCTACCTATGTGCCGGCCCCATACACCCTTCTGTTTCCAAAGTATGTGTGCCTAATCTGTTTTATTTCACAGAAACTCGTATCTTTTAGGCCTCATCTGGTCCTTCTCCTGACATTCATGATTCGCTCCGCATTTCTGTGCCACTCCTATTATGTGCCTCGGTTAGTTCACTATCGATATTCTTAGGTGTCTCAAAAGGTACCGCTACAGGTCCCCTTCATACAATTGTTGATTTCTTGCTTTCTACTGTAAAGTTTTCAATAAATTCTATTAGATGTCGCTAAATCAATCCTACTATTTACATACCAGCGGGTGTTATCCGTACCATTAGTCACGGGTACGAAATGCGTCATGCCCATAATCCGTTAGATTCTAATAACTATCTCTGTTGTTCCGTTTAGGCCTTTCTCTGTCCCCAACGTAACGGTAAAAAGTCGCGTTACATAGCTGAGCTTCTCCGCGTTCTCAACATATAGTCTATCTACTGATACCAGTCTTTCTAGTAAACACGTTCTTGGGTCTCGAACTTTCATGATAGAAACCAAGCGGGCTTGATAACAGCCTTTTAGTGCTCTAGTAATACTTCTATTACGCGAATCCACCTATACCCAATTATTCTTGCTCTGCCCTGTTCATCTCCAACGCTGGGTATAGATGTTACATACATGAGAATAGATTGCCAGTAGTATGGGTAGAGTCTGCACCACCATAATGGAGGAGTGTATGTTCAACCTCAGCTCAGCGTGGTAGGAACAGCTGGAGGCGTCTATGTTAACTACTTGGGATACTGGAAGAATAGCAAAAATATCTGGTTCGCATTCTGTGCTTCATGACCGCATTCTGGCGCTTCCTTAGCTTCCTGAAATACCTCTTTGCATCCTGAGAAACAAAATTTACCTAATCCAAAAACGCATTATTTAACAAGATTCATTAGATAGTGAATAGTATATATTCAAAATTTGAAGCCATGAGGTAGCCAGATGAGTGAGTAATTGAGATATATAATTTTCGATGCCGAAAATGACCACTTGATTGTTGATCCCAGTTTGTACCCAAAATAGTAAAGATATCAAATTGCCGTTAAGTGCAATCTGTTTGAAATTAGTTGTTTATGATCTGAGTATGTAAATATCTAATATTTATATTTTATCTAAATTGTGGCTTGCTGAATTAAGCTATAGACTTCACATTTACAAAACCTAGAAAATAACAATACTGGATTATTTTTAAATCTTTTATTTTGGCAATTTGATCAATTTTCAATTTTCAGGATGCGCAGGATGCGGCCAGGATGCAGCCAGGAAGCTCAGGATGCGAACCTGATATTTTTCCTGATGTACCCCGTAATACTATATTGTTATCCTCAAGTTACCAAGTCTCTTCCATGATACCTTAACCTCTCACATGCCATGGCAATATTACCATTGCAATAGCCTCTTCCAGTGCCCTTCTTGCAAGAAGTACAAACGAGCTATCCCACACAACTCCTTTCCAGTCTGTTGTCCAAACTACGAAAGAAACCTCCCGAACTTAGCACTTCAAACGATTTGGAACATTCACGATAAGAAACAAAATTACTACTTCCCAATCTACCGAAGTTATAGTAAAGCGTTTATTATAGCAAAACAGTAGCATACTCTCGGGAATTATCGAGTGCTACTCCCCCTCAATATTGCCTACCTTCCATCATGTCTGATGAACGACAACCAGACTCCCCTGTTCTTCCACCTACTGAGCCAATGGATACTAGTGACAATAGTTCCACACCGAGAGGATCAGTACCACTTACCGATAACTCAAATACGCCTACAACCGGGTCTTTTGCCCTGAGTAGGACAGGTTCATATTTCCTTGCAACATCAAGTCCGAGTTCACGAAGACCTTCCAGAATTCACCCCAACTTCTATGTGGAATTCAGAATCTAATTAGCACAGGCCTTTCAGTTCCTCCTGGGAGAAATCCAGCACAGCCAAGACGAAACATATCTTGCTTTAAGTAGCTTCACAGCAGAGATTCCGGTAGAATATACTAACCTCCGACAATTCGATCGACGCTTAGCCAGAAACGCGGAAGTTACCGAAGCTGAATTTGCCGAATACCAACAATACCTACTTGAACTCCAAAGTGCAATGAAAGTAGAACAAGATCGGTTAAGAGAAGAAGTCTGAGAAGCTTTTAGGCTACAACAAAGCAACGGGGTGGCCATAACCAGGACTCTCAAAGCCGAGACCTCGATTGGCTGAACAACTGTTTTTTCTGAAACCCCGATTTGATCAGCAACAGGCGAGATGGAAAAAGAAACTCGAGAAACAAAAGAACGAAGCAGCAAAAATGTTGAAACGACAGGACGAAATTACTGCTGCCCAATTCAACGATAATCACAACAAAGCACAAGGGATCTTGAATCAACAGGCTAAGGAATAACAAGCCACAATCGACAACCTTGTCTGAAAATTTGAAGCCCAATTAATGGCTTATTCAGTAGCTACTTCAGTTGCGGCAGATAATGAAACTGGACCCTCCAACCGAGGTCGGTCAAAACCTTTGGAAACACATAATGTTACGAAGAAAACAAAAAACTCAGCATTAACTCATCAAGAAAAAGGAAAAGGAGTTGAAGTAATAGAAGGATTAAACCCGCCATTATGCTGGCCTCCGCAACGTAACGCGTGGAGACCCAGACCCTGCCGACTCTGATGACAATGATGACAATGGAGAAGACGACCGAGGCCGAAAGGGCAGCAGGCCGGCTGGTGCTCCTCGGAAAATACGCATTCCCAGAGACATTTCCCCACGTACCAGAGCTAAGCTAGAATTGATTCGAAGCATTAGCGAACCACAGCGACCATTAAAGCAGATCACTGAACCTCCTTATTTCTTTCAGGGAGAAGACAACCAGGACATACGAAACTGGTTAACGGCTTGCGAAGATTATTTTGACCGCAATCCTGTGGGATCAGAAGATCATAGCAATCGAATTGTGTTTGGTCCCCGTAAAACAAAGGGCAACAAAGTCGCACCTTTTTTGGAAAAATACTGAGAAGTCATAGGAGGTTTAGGTGGTTACCTTTCAGACTCCGCCTATTCCATGTTGAAGCGATTCCGACAAGAAATAACCAAACGATATATGACAATTGAAGAAGAACGAAGAGCCCTTGAGGAAATAGATCAAGTCACAAATAAGGTCAGAATCGATACCTACCTTCTTCTTCTCGAAAAACTCAACATCACAGCAGGCCTCACTGTAATAGCATGGAGGGTAAGAGTGAAGAGTAAACTTCCCGAGAATATTCTTAGGCGACTTTCTCGCTTTATCAGCAAAATGTTTTCCCTGGTCCCCTTGAACCTTTTGGTCCACCACCCAGCACCGAGGTCCAGCCGTTTTACTCATACCCTGGGTCTGTGGTCCTTGTCCACCCTTCCCCTGTCCAAGCGATCTCTGGTCCACACTTCCCTCGTCCTGGTGATCTCTGGTCCACCCTTCCCTTGTCCTGGCTATCCCATGTCCTTGCTTTGACTCTTCTATACTCTCTCGCACCTCCCTCACATACCCCTTCTGCTCCCGGCCTCTGCCTGCCTCAGCCCAGACCTATCCAGGACTATCGCTCTTGTCCTCCAATTTACGCGTTTTTGATTTCAATCAACTTCTGTTACTTGCTCCCCCCTCCCATGTAATCTGATCCTTTCGATTCCCCTCCAAGTGTTCCTCAGACCCTCTTTGCACATTCTGTGTCACTCCTGGCTCTTGCTTACGATCTTCTATCTATCCTGTTTCCCTGCAGTCTACCTCTCGATTTGTCTCGGCAAGATCCTGATTGTCTTAGTTCTGCCTCTGCCCTCTACTGGTTCTTTCGTAGTTGACTAACTACGGACAAGCTCTGCCCTAATCTGTGTTCCGTCCACCCCTATTTTCTCCAGTTTCAAACAGCCTTGGCTCTGAGGCCCTCTGGGTTCTCTGGGTTCCGCGATCATCATTCTGCTGTGCCATATACGCGTCATACTTAACCCGGTGATTGTATCAGCACACCCTGCTGTTCTCTAGATATATAACCTATATAAACTCTAGATATATAACCTCTATAAACAAATACTCATTACCAAAGAAAATCCTCCCTGCTGGATCTAGTCAATACAAAAAGTGTAGTCTATGTCAGTGTGCTCACTATCAATGCCAATTATAACAAGCATATTAAATACCATGAAAAACAGGAAAAGCCATCAATCTACCAAATACTGGCGCGGCCGCAGTTCCCCTTCGGACTACCATTCTGCTCCCAACCCCTATCCACCACCAGACTATAGTTCGCCTCGGATGACTGTTCGCTTCCGGACTACTATTCACCTCTGGACAACCACACAGGATCTGCTGACCATGCTTAGGTATTGTCGTCCCTATCAATGAGATCACGTACGTCTTCCCCCATCTCATCCTCATACCCAGCAGTCTCAATTCATTCCGGCTCGTCCTATAACCGGATCTTTTACACCTGCCTGTATATCTTTTGGATTGTTGTGTTTATCCACGCCTCGGCTATCTAACCCTGGATTGAGTTAGTATAATTGACTGGAGGGGCGTATTTCCAGGGGAGTCCAGGGGAGTGGCTGTCCACGAAACTACCTTTTGATATATTTGATAGTACCTCTTGTAGTAGTCTTTTAACCTAGTAGCTGCCTTGTTCTCCCTAAGAAATCACTTACTGACCACCAAACACTACCAGTGAGAAATCTCCCACCACTAAGGACTTGTGCCCTGTATCTTCGTAGTCCATTAGGACGCAGCGAAGAGCAGTGCACACCTGAAGAACTGTGGGCCAACGCAGAGTGTGGAAGTACTTCTCTGTATATGGCTTGCTGCCCAGACTGCGCTCATTGGCGAAAAAGTAGGCACGTATCAGTTTTACTATCTCCTCTACCGTAAACCACCTAGTCCGAGAACCAGCTCCGAGATCCACCGTTTGGCTAAGAAATGAATTATCCTTGAGAAGGTTATTCATCAACGTCCGGCACTCAACTGGGTCCGCGATCGGCAACTTATAACACTCCACCACTATTTTCTGTGCTTCTGAAACTAGATAGCCACGACAAGCCGATACTCAACGTTTCAGCTTATGCAACTTTTAGCCGCTGAATTGTGATTCTCATTCTTGATTGGGTTATGGGACTTACCATCTCTAATGAGATTTCATCAGGAAGAAGCGATGGTGCCTCTTCCGTGGGCCGCAGATCCTCTGAGCGGTAGTATCTTCTTTTTCCCGCTTTCTCTGATCCAATGCCAGTGCCCAAGCCCTCTCGATCATATCCGCTATTACAGCCACGGAAGGCCATTGTTGGCCTGTATAGACTTCTGCTTGTAAATAAAGTTTTGCAGCATCGTAAACAAGAATATTCTCTGGGGAGATAAACTCTCTTTTCCAGAACTTGGGTGGTAGCTTGCCCTCCGATATAGCACTTGTGGAGTCCCATGGAGTCTGAGGTTCAGATATTGAGGGTGTATATCCGAGAGAGCGGGGCTGTTGCCAAGCCAGCTCAGTCGGCAGCCTCTTGTAGAGGTCATTCTGCATTCCGGATTACTGCCCCAAGCCTGTAGACCACGAGTTCTCAGTTGGCGAATGTCTTCTAATAAGGGGTCTCTTGTAGCTGTTTGCAGGGACCTCAGAGTTTGTGTGAGTCCGGTTGCGAGAGCGTGTTTCCACCACATCGGACTCAGAGGAGAGGGCTACGTCCACTACTACGCTCAAAGGTTCTGGTAGACCGGGTAGAACCTGTGCGACTTGCTGCTCTATTTCGGTAGCGTAAAGTTCAGTAGATAGAAGCCTCCCAAACTCTATTGGGTACTTAACCAGTTGAGAATTCAGCATTGTATTCCTGTTCATCCTCTTGGTCATTGGATTCGCCATCTGAATGACGAGAGAGGTGCTCGGGTTTGGAACGACAAGGGGGATGCTCAGGTTCAGAATGACGAGGGCGATGCTGGAGTTCAGAACAACAAGGGGGATACTCCGGTTTGGAACGACGAGGGGGATGGTTGGGGGAATAGGCATGCTTGGTCCGTTCCTGTCGCCTGCCAACACGCTGAGAACCAGAAGAGGGAGAAGCTTGAGTTTGGGTTTAATTAGTCTGTATATCCTCTCCGGCACAGGGCATGCCTTTGGTTGTCTGGATAGGCGTATGATGTGAAGATTGAAGTACAAAGTGCGAGGTATGGGCCGGAAGATATAGGCAGGTTGTGGGGTCCATTGGTGACAGAACTCGACAAGGTATTCAGGTGTCTTTACCTCCTCAAACAAATATATGAGTTTTAGATAATATTGTGGTAGGCCCTTTCCGATGGAACTCTCAAGTTCAATTTTGCTCAAGAGCCATCTTATTGTGGAAAGGTGCGCTGGGTTCGCTAGAGCTGAAGCTAGAGCTGAAAGGAGTATTAGCGCATGGTCCCCAACTCGGACGCAGCCAAGAATATTTCAAGTCCTGAGGAAAGTACAAAAACGCGTTCTGTGACACGGGTCTGCATCGCCTAGCACCTCAAGGAGTATGAAATCACTACTCGGTGTAGGGTGTCCTGTGCTTGCCTAAATCTCCGGTAACTTCAAGCTAAGTCCGCGGATGTAGAATCAAAATTTTGTTATAGCTACAGAGACAGCAGTTGAAAAGAAGAGAATGATATTAATCTCTCGGAGCTAATAGTACTGCTATTGACATCTAATCGAATGCAAACCCTTGATCCTGAGACTGATAAAATACAAACCCAAAGACAAATTGAAAAACAAACACTCTACCGCTATGCACTGACCTCGTAAACTCTAAATCTAATGCTCTATGAGATACAGACCCAAGAGAGAAGAATCAAACCACCGTCTAGGCTGCAGACCGAAAATAAATGCTAACCCAGTAGAAAACTAGAAAAACCACGAAATGAAACAAACCAATACGCTCCCGCAGATGGAAGCCAGGCAACAAGAGCCTTCAACCACGGACACTAAAACTAGAGGAAACCACCATCTATAACATGCTGTACATAGGAAAGAAATGCTCACAACCCAAGTAGAAAAGAGAAAAAAGACAAAAGAAACAACTGAATACCGGAGATGAGCCTTTGGCCAGGAAATTCAGAATTCATATTAGTAGCGGTAAGTCAGGCAAGGATTGCAAGAACCAGCCCCCGGGGGACTCGGAGTGCCATCATTACTGCCCTGAATTCCAAACCGGATTCTAAAAGGATTGGAAGCACCATCACCACCACCCTGATTGCCAGAAGGACCGGGAGCGCATTCATCACATCTCTGTGCTCCAGAAGAATCAGGAGCACCATCATCCCCATCCTGAGTGCCAGAAGCACCGGGAACAGCAGCACTGGCTTGTGTAGCAGAATGTGCCTCAAGCTCATGGATTCTAGTTGCCCTAGCGTCCATTAACTCTATATAGAAGAATTTCTGCCCAATCAATCCGTACATGATCCGTGCCTCAAACTTTCCAAGGCTCTGGTGAAGTTCTTCATCGCTATCATCTACCCCTCCCTCACATTGTAGGATCCGTGCCTTTGGGGTCCGCCTTTGGCCGATCTAGTAAATCTGTGCAACTGCTTGACATTGGTCATTCAGGTTGCAGAACTTTTGCAAGATTATAATATTGTTTGCTGCAACTAGGGTTAGCCTAGTGCCACTGAGGGCTGGAGTGAGGATCAGGGCCGTCAGTCTATCGACTGAAGCAAACTCTTGTAGTAGCCTATCCCTCTCCCTTGACACGATCCCAGAGTGATATAAGACGGAGTGAATACCAGCATGAATGGTCTGGAGGAACCAATTGACATCAGATGCTTCACCTGGCTATGGGGCAAAAATCACCACCTTATTCGGTACCCCTACTTCAAGGCTACCCAACAACTCTGGAATAAAAACATCTGAAAGGCATCTGAACACAGGCCCGCCGCAGAAGTTATTGCGATCCCAATTTTGGCGATAGGGGACTCCTCCATCTGCAAGTTCAGAGTCATCTGCGCTCACATCGTTGTCCGGAAGGGCAATGGTGAGGAACGCAAGATGCCACTCATCCTGAACGGTCTGGATAGCATTCCACTTGTCGCACCTGGCATCCTCAATCCAATCGTCCATTGCGGATACCTTATCATCAGTGTATTGCAGGCATACATCGTACTGAACGAGCTCGGGAATGCTGACTAGGGGCTCCCCGTTTGAGTCTTTAGTCTCCCCCCAGTGCCGGATAGTCCACGGCCACGCAATATCTTTGATCCGCTCATTGCCTCCTCTAACATAATATCTTCGCGCTTCACCTCTGCTACTACTGAGTTAAGTGGACAAGTACTGTGGTTTTCAATCTCATCCTCATCTGTAACCTGAGCAAACAGCCACTCGGTCGGCACAACCCAATCACCCACTGTATGGTGCATTGGGGTAGCTGTGAGCTGGATCCAGCAGGGAACATCAATTTTCATTAGGGACTCGAAGTTCTGTGTTGATCGGGATTTCGCCATATGGGATTCTTCAAAGATCCCCACCCCCCACTGGCAGCCCTCCAGGCATTCAGGATTGCGATAGCGGGCTTGGTAGGCACTATAGGATATCAGATAGATAGCTGTGCCGCGCCTGGGGTCTTCAGGACTGAGGTTGAGTTCATTGTAACCTAGCCGGCGTTGAGAATTGAGGTTGATTTCGTCGAGCCCAGTCCTTGAAATCAAACTCAGGACTGCTTGCTCCCAGGCAGGGATGAGGTTGATGGGGATGATGATGATAGAGCATCGTCTGTATATCCCACTATCGGAGCTAAAGCTCCGTGGAACTTGTTCCAATTGCGCCACTGTTTTCCCATCTAAGCATGGTAAGGGTCTGCCTGCTCCCGACTGATTAACTATATACTTGAGGTAGAGTAGTGTGGCGAGCGCTCAATGAGTCTTCTCCAATCTTATATAATCCGCGATCAGTGCCACAGGGGTACAGTCTGTGAGGATATGCTCCACAATAAATCAGACACCCAAGACCTGATATGGAAGGAACCGTCCATGGGGCATTCCCGGGATTCTGAGCATGCGGGGCCCACTTTCACCTTCGACTGGGGTGAGGAGTTCTGCTCCCAACATTCTCACGGCATCTTCAAAGCATTGGTGCTCAAAATGATTATTGAGCTGGTCACTACAGAGTCCGAGAAGCGCTCCATCGCTAGTGGAAGTAGGATCTGTGGCGGCAGTTGCCGTTGCATCATGGTCAGGATCCAAGGCTTTGTTTTCCCTAATATGTGGGGAGATCGACGTGTCGGTTCCATTGCGGAGTATTGTGTAAAGTAGGGAAGATGGTATTTCCTGAGGCACTCTATCTGCAAATTGTGGAGAAGTAAATTAGCTGGTAAATTCTCATAGTTTGACAATACATTGGACCATCACATACTTGAGTGACGATACAACTCACTATCATCATCATCATTACCATCATCTCCATCATCACCATCTCCATCGCCATTAGTACCATTATTATTGAAGAAAATAAACAAAAAACATAGTTCCATAATCGTGTGAATATCCGTCTCCATTTTTTAATTCATCACTCCCAATAATGTGGAGAGTGTACCTTTCTATATATCAAACATTCCCAGCCCTCTAGCTTCCATTTCAGCTCTTCCATTCTTTCCATTTCGTTTATACCATTCCGCAAATACCATTCCACACATTCCGTTCCACACATACCATTCCACACATTCCGTTCTACACATACCATTCCACACATATCATTCCAAGTTATCAGGAAGCAGAACCATAATTTCTTCCAACACTCCCGCCCTTCCAGATAACCTTAGAAGTAGAAGTGAAAACATGAAAAAACATCGGCAACCTCATTAAAAAACCTCCGCAAGAGTGTGGAAGGAAAAAGAGTGTTCCGTACATAAAAAACAAGGAAAAAACTGAAATGAAATACAATGAAACCAATATATCAATTCCTGTTCCCTCACTCAAAACCTTAGGTAGCTAGATAGCTTCAAGACCTAGCTTCGGAACATGACGGTTGGGAGTATCGCGGGGTAGGGCCTTGGTCATGATATCAGCTACCATGTCTGTTGTAGGTATGTAGCTGAGTTTGATTTGACCATGGTGAAACGAGTCGCGCACAAAGTGATATTTGATATCAATATGCTTGGTTCGTTCGTGAAACTTGGGATTCTCGATAAGCTTAATAGCTGCTTGATTGTCGCAATACAGTAGTTGTGGTGCTGGTGCAGATTGAGTGATCTCGTGGAAGAGCCTTCGTAGCCAAATAGCCTCTTGAGTAGCTTCTGAGTACCCTATATACTCAGCTTCAGTTGAGGATAAAGAAACCAATGACTGCTTCTTCACTTTCCAGGAAATTGCTCCCCCAGCCAGAGAAAAGATATAGCCTGAAGTCGACTTCCTATCCCCAGAATCGCCAGCAAAGTCTGAGTCTGAGTAGCCTGTAATTTGGTGTTGGCTGGGTGCATAGACTAGAAAGAAATTCGCAGTTTGCTGTAGATAATGGAGAACTCTTTTGGCGGCAAGGAAATGATTCTTTGTTGGTTTAGCATTGAATTTACTAAGTGTAGCCACCGCAAATGCAATATCTGGTCGAGTTCCTACAACCAAATACATTAGACTACCAATAAGGGATTGATACTTGCCTGAGTCTACTAATTCATCCGTTTCAGTTGCGAGCAGTAGCTTCTGACCGGTTTCCATTGGAGTATAAACCCCATTACAAGTATCCATATCAAATCTCTGAAGAATAGTATGGATAAACCGTGACTGATGAATTCGTAGACTTCCTGCATGATGTTCTATTTCTATTCCAAGAAATTTTCTCGCCTCTCCAAGATCATTCATTTTGAATCGGGTGTGAAGCTTATACTTCACCTCATTGATACGACCTAGACTCTTAGACACAATAAGAATATCATCGACATAGAGGAGTATCAGGAGTTTGTAGTCGCTTGCAATATACAGATTGCAATCGTTATGTGATCTTTGGAGTTGAATTGCCTGAAAGAATTTGTCAATATGGTCATACCAAAGATGGGGGGCCTGTTTTAGCCCATAAAGGGCCTTGTTTAGTTTACAAATAGCAGTAGGAGCCGGTCTTGAAGAGTCTAGCCACTCCATACCCTCTGGTAGCTGCATATATATCTCGCCATCAAGGGGAGGATTCGAGAAGGCCGTAGAGACGTCCATATGGTGCATCTTCCACTGATTAAGCGCTGTGAGTGCTACTAGTAACCGGAAGCTCACTAATCGTGCTACTGGTGCGAATGTCTCTCCATAGTTGACTCCAGGTATCTGCTCATAGCCTTTAATAACTAGACGAGCCTTGAACCGCTGAGTTCCATCCGGGTTTGTCTTGAGAAGAAAGACCCATTTGCATCCAATAGGCTGAACATCTGCTTTGATCATAGATGTGTAGCTCCAAGTCCTATTCTCCTTGAGTGACTGAAATTCAGCGCGCATGGCCTCTTTCTATTGTGCAGAGCGGTGCTGGCTAAGGGCTTCCCGGTAGCTAAGCGGGTCACTCTCAGCCTTGTCGCTTGCATGCCTTGTAGTTGATGCTACATGAGCATTAACTGTATTCCCTAAACGCTGCGAGCGTCTGAGTACTGGAACCCGTAGACTATCCGAATGTACCGAGCTAACTGGAATTGGTGAAGTAGGATTCAGTACTGGGGAAGGGTCTGTAGCAATATCGGGGATACTCAGATTCGATGAAGTGTCATTCCTAGTCGTGTCTTCCAATGATTCTACTAGACCTTGACACTCTGACCCAATAGACTGATTTTTAGTAGGCGGATCGAATTCCTGGGACTCCTCATCGTCTAAGGGCATGTTGTCTGGTACACAGGACTTGAGTACATCAAATTCCATAGTTGTAGCCACCCGATTGCCTATTACCTGGACTTCATTAAAGTGAACATCAGAAGCCTGGATCACACGCTTCGCTTCTGAGTCCCAGACACGCCATATCTTGGATGTTCCATGCACATAGCCAAGAAACCCACATCGTTTGGCCCTTTCTGCAAATTTACCTCTGCGTTGAGCATCCGGAATTAGTTTGTATGCAACGCGGGCGAACAGCTGCAAATGGGATAGCTCTGGCTTCTTATTCTAGAGCTTTTCATAGGGTGTAAGGCCTTGGATAGAGGTGGAGGGTGAACGAGAATGAAGATAAACTGTAGTATTAACTGCTTCTGCCCAAAATTCCTTCCCTAACTGTGAGTCGAGCAGCATAGCTCGTGCTTTCCCTACAATAGTTCTAATCATTCGTTCACTAACCCCATTTTGGTGTTGGGTATATGGTGGCGAAGGTTCGAATGATATCCCAGATACACGTAAAATCCCACGAAAGAGGCTGTTGTCGTATTCACCTCTGCCATTGTCACAGCGGAACCATGCAATTGGGTAGTGGGGAAAGCGTCGGTCTAGGTGTGCCTTGAACTCTTGAAAAACAGATACCACGTCAATAGCTGACTTAGAGCGAAGGAAGTATACCCAAGCTGAACGTGAGTAATCATCAATATAAAGTATAAAATATTTCAACCCAGAAGCTAATGCAGGAGTGATAGGTCCACATAGATCTGAGTGGAGGAGTTCAAATGTGCGTAAGGTTCGCAGTGCAGGCTTCCTCTCTATCTTTCTTTGATGTTTGACCATTATACATATCTCACAGTCTTCTAGTAACTCTCCAGTCTCTAGGCTTCGATATGCTGTACTCGGAACTAAGGATTTGATTGACTTGTAGTTCAGATGACCTAATCGCTGGTGCCAGAGGTCTATGGAAGGTACGGTGGCTGTATGGACGGCGACTGATTGGGTTGAGAATCCATGGTGAGTATTGAGACGATAAACTCCCTCGTTTAGAAAACCAAGTATATTGTTACCAATAAAACAAGTGGAATTCTTAAAGGTAATATCGAAACTCTTAGAGAGTTGGCTAACTGACAATAAGGATATTTGTAGCTTTGGAGCATACAAGGCCTCAAGCAATAGCGTTTGGGATGGCAGGCGTAGTTGAACCATCCCAGTTGCAGTTGCTGGTATTGTAGAGTTATCACCCATATGGATTTGAATCGGTCTGGCAAGGGTTCTTAATGTCTGGAAATACTGAGAGCTTTGACAGAGATAGTGTGTTGCCCCAGAATCGATTACCCAGTCACCGACTTCAAATTGCTGACTGGTGCCCACCATCAGAGCACGAACTGAGGCATAAGCTGCATTGGAGGAATCCGACTCTCTTGGTTCAATTATTCTTTTCCGCTTGTTCTGACGTTCTATCCTGGTCTCATCTGCTCGCTTCTTAAGTTTACATTCATCCTGCTTGTGCCCAGACTTCAAGCAGTACCAGCAAGCTAATGCAATAGACTGTGTTCGCCCTGCAGAATATTGTCGTCCACCACGACCTCAAAAGCGACCCCGATGGCTTTGGACCCGAGTTGTCAGAGCATTGGCCGAGATCATCGTACTGCTGGTATTCGTACTATGACCAACTTCGAGTTTTCTGGCTTGTCTGGTATTGTCCCATTCTACTAGAGTTGAGATAACATAGTCGGTTGTCTGGCGTTGTGGTTCTTTATGAGTAATAATGTCGATAATAGAGGAATACTCCGGGGTCAATGTTGTAATAAGATGCGATCGAAAGGTTTCGTCCCATATAGCTTGCTCTGAACCTGCTAACATATTCTTAGATTTTATTAGCTGAGCTATATAGCTCTCAAGACTAGCTCCTGTAGCAAGACGCAGTTGATTGAACAAGTGCCGGATAGCTGTCCTGCCCGCAAGTGAATTGGCTGTATCAAGTTTGGTTTTAAGTTCATTCCACATAGCATGTGGGTCCCGCATGGTATCGACATAGGCTTTGACTGGGGTACTGCATGCTGCATGAATCATAGCAGCCGCTTTTCGGGATCTTTTGTTGAAGTCACCAGGATCTGCCGCACGCCCAACTGGCATCTCCTCATTTCCTAAAACTATATCTAAGGCTCCTTCTGCATTAAGGAAAAACTCCATATCGCGTCGCCATTGGTGATAGTTTTGGTGAGTGAGTTCTGCCGTTTTGCCATACTTGAACTGACACATGCCCACCGGGTACCTTTCGATCGATGAGGTGGGAAGAGCAGTGATTGAGGATTGGTGTGATATTGCGTATATGGGTATAAGGAGTTCCGTTACGTAGTATTGAAGATCGGAGTTCGAAGGAGGTAAAGTAGTTGGATTGGAGAGCTAGATATTGGATAGTGGAGCGGCATTATGGGACCTCTTTGATACTTAAATAGAAACTCGACTGGTTCTGAGTTTTGGGTGCTAGTCCGGGCTCATAACCTGAAGAAAATAAACAAAAAACATAGTTCCATAATCGTGTGAATATCCGTCTCCATTTTTTAATTCATAACTCCCAATGATGTGGAGAGTGTACCTTTCTATATATCAAACATTCCCAGCCCTCTAGCTTCCATTTCAGCTCTTCCATTCTTTCCATTTCTTTTATACCATTCCGCAAATACCATTCCACACATTCCGTTCCATACATACCATTCCACACATTCCGTTCCACACATACCATTCCACACATATCATTCCAAGTTATCAGGAAGCAGAACCATAATTTTTTCCAACAATTATCAGCATCACCATCATCATTATCAGCATCATCATGATCACCTTGGTTCGGGCCCCCATCACCCGGGTTGTCCCCAGTCTCTGTTGCCCTCTCTTACCTTTACTTCTGTTCAGCCTGGACGAACCCAAGACTGAGAAGGCCCTTCCCCATTATCTTCTGGCTCCCAGTTTCCAGAGCGATTGTACCTTCCCAGCTCCGGCTCATCCTCGTTCTCACCAGTAGCATCTGGCATAATCTGTTCCTCGACTCCGTGATCCTCATCATTCTCTGCAGCTATGGCCACCACGAAAAGACCGGCATAGGATTCCACGTCACGGTGGTTGCCTTAGGCCATCATCAATACAGCATTCCATGATCCTTGGTCAGAGATACCCAATTCCACACTTCCACCATGCTCCACGCCGGCAAAGAGATCCAAGTACTCATTATTCGGTAGTGTAATAGTCGTCTTGAGCAGTATGGGCTTTGTTCTAAGTTGTGGGGCTTTTTCGCAGGCCCAAAGTACAAGATCGGAAAACTCGTGGACATTAGTTTAGATTGTAGAGTAGATTCGGTGACTGTCAGGACCACGGATGGAAACGCTGAAAGAGCTGAACTACAACTCTCGCAGCTCCACATGTCTCTGCTGCTTTGCAGGTGGTCTAGCTGGGCTACTAGGAACCTCACCATCATTATCAAACCTTGCCCGCTTCCTGGTGCCAATGCACTCCTGTTGGCCAAGAGGCTGCTGGTATTTAAGGGGCTGCTGGTACCCAAGGAGCTGGTACCCAGGAGGTTTCTGGGGATGCCCTGGGTCCTGGTAGTCTTGGAGCATCTGGGGGTACTGCGGGGCCTGGTAGTCGCAGGCCTTCTGGAGGTGCTGTGGGTGCTGGTAGTCACGGGGACAGTGGTTCTCACTGGGGTCGCTGAGGTCGCGGCCAGTGTAAGGTGTTTGGCGCTTTTGGCAATAGTTTGGGCGGCAGTGGCTTGGGGGGCTTCCGCCCTCTCTGCTTCAGCCCTCTCTCTTTCGTTTTTCAAATCATTGTGGACCTTCTTCGCCTGCTGAATCATTAATTGTGTAGCGCACGCTCGACAATTCGCCGGACTCACAAAGTTTGCCAGAATCCATTGATTTGGAAAGTCGGTATACATTCAAAGGAGCCCAGACTCCCAATCCGCAGTCTTCGCCTCAGCTGCAAGAGCCGCTGGTCTGCCGATGAGGTCCGGAAGCTGCCGACAACGCCAGGTCCTTTTGAAGTCCGAAACAAATGTTTGATATTCCTTATTACCTGAACCGGGAAAACTAAGTTTCACACAAATAACAGCTGCTGCGGGGGTGCCATTCTCAGAATGTCTGTATTCTGCCCCACAATATTAAGTTAGTAACTGCGGTGGTAGCAAATAGTAAGCGTTTTGCTTACCTAATTATATATCTAATTAGACTGAAGAGTCTTGGTGCTCAGGGTTACTAGGTCAGCTAAGTCAATTGTTCTATGTTGAGAACGTTAAATGGTCAGAAGATAGTAAGGATGGGAAGCTTGGAGTCTGGAAACATTAGATTTAAGTACCTATTTGGGGACTGCGTAGTACCTATGTATATATATATCTGATACCAGGTCCGATATTTGCGGTCTAGGGCAAGCTCAGAGGAAAGAATTCGATTTAGAAAGACCATAACTCAAAGCAGGGCTGCAATAGGTTATTGGACTGAAATGGAAGGTTCAGGTATTGGCGTATTGAGTAGACACTGTGTTCTAATATAAACTGTTGTGTACTGGAAACTTAGTGGGGTATGATCTAGCTAGAAGGCGAAAGCCGTTCTCTATATATCCCTTCCAGGAACGCTTTCAAGATTCAGAGTTCATGATACTGAGCTTTCAAGTCTCACCAATCCCCAGGGAACAGTGCATTTCGCGTACTTGAACAATCATCTGTTTCAAGATAAGCTGTTTTCAGGATGAACATCTGGAACAGTACACTCAGTACACTGGAACAAACGTTCGTTTTCAAGTACACTCTATTACCCACGGGGTGGGTTGTCGCAGGGTCTGAACGGGAGGGTCCGTAAGGCAAGCTCCGTGTCAGGTGCACTACCGACCACCTGAGGTAGGTCCGCCTTGGTATATCCCTCCAGCACATCACATGCGTACTGTACAAGTACTAATACAAAGAACCAGGAGAGATGTTCTGTTACAAGTCATATATAATTAACCAACACAACAGCCCCTGCCCTATACAACAAATATATTACTTGTACAAACACTGTACTCTTTGTACTCCTATCACATCGAACGCATCACGGAGGTAGCAATATTCCAACCCGGTGAGGTCGAATCCCAACTCCCCGGAGTGCTGAAAGCCCTTCAAGACATGTAAGAAGCTATTAATCTACCATAACCAGTGCGCGAAAAGGCAGATACAGACAAAGAAGAAACAGAGGCTGTACCCAAGCGGTCTGCTGAGCGAAAAAGAGGGTACTATCAATTGGCGTCCCGAAAGATGAAAATTCTTGCGTGAACCGTAAGTTTTATTCTAGATGAAGTACTCCCCCGGCCTCAACTAACATTATTGAGAAGTCACTGGATGGCAGCCACTCACATATCTCGAACGTAGAGACTTATATACCGCTGAGGAATTGACAAGCCCGGAACCGGAGGACCCAGACCTAACCTGTTTGCCTGGCACAGCAAAACGCAGCATTACCCATGTGAGGCCGGTAGATCATATGACACTGCAGGTGGGATTAACCACAGATACCTAGACGCGGACGGAAACCCATGGCACCCATTTCGAAGTGCAAAAGACTTTGAGCTTGGAGGGTGGATTTTGCGGTCAGACTTAACAAAAGGATCGATCAATAAGTATTTACAGTGCGGACTAGATGATGACAGATGCACATCATCTCAGACTGCAGATGAACTGTGGTCTTTTTTGGAGAGTGTAGAAAAGGGTTTGGGGCCGGGAAGCTGGTCCACGTTCACATTTGGGTCTGGAATATTGTACTCTCGAAACATCCTGCACTGTATCAGACTACTTCTGATCTATTTGCCTTTCGCAGACCATAGAGTATTCGGTCCTAAGCACATCTTCGATAGTATTAGTCGAATACTTATCAGCAAAAAAACAGCCTGCCCTCTGTGCCTCTTGTCGTTGAGTTTACATTTTGGCACATTGTGAGTGCTATGATCGCAATATAAAAAATCCCATTCATTTGACTAAAGAAGATGATATTAATCATTTTTTCTGGAAAATATGAGCAATTTTTATTAAGCACTCACCGACCTTTTACATAAAGAAGTTAAGCTATTAGAGTTCATAACCTACAACTTTGTAATGTAAAATGTCTATGAGATATTGATAAAAATTGCTCATATGTTGCTAAAATGAAGATTTGTATCTGATCAATAGGGGACACAATCGGAAGGATCATGATTAACTGGAGTCACTCGCGATTAGCCAAAACGTAAAACTCAACGACATGGTTCACTGAGGAGCACAAAAGAGAGATTATATTTTTGCTGATGCAAGTATATAATGAGATTTATACCGCAGACTGGTTGTGGGGGACCTAAGACTTGGTACCCGGAGGTGGAATAGAGGTTCCCCTCCATTACGCTTCCGACAAAACTCAGGTTAATGTTACTAGGTAACTAACTCAAAGGAATAGAGAAAGCCAGGCTGGAGCGTATTCGAGATAACGGAGGGTAGTCAGCAAGACTCAGGAGATGATGGTTTGATAATGGTAACGTAATGAAATAGAAGTTCTCGAATCTTTAAACTTAATAACTTGTTATATTGTTAAGGTCTCTTCTCCATTGCTTGATTTTCTCAAACTCCGGGGAATAGCCCTTACTACTTATACTAAATTCTCGCTACTTCCTGTATCCTAACAATCATGTATCTTTCTAAGATTTCATCTTCATCAAAGGAAGTGCGAACACTCTTTGACCCTGAATGATTGCCCCACTCGAACTCAGAGAACTCCCAACATATATTTCATCTGAGGGTGTCCCAACTCCACCAGTAGATAGTCTTCGATCTCTTTATCCTAATAGACTAAGATCATATATGAGGTCGCAATGCCAACATACCAATAGTCTTTATCGTGAACTATCTAGTGATCAGTTCGAATAGCCAGATAATAACACACAATGCAGAATATGCATATTCCCCGGATATGGAATAAAGTATTCACACTTTAACTTTCCAATCAGTAATCATATACATGGAACGTCAGTTCTTCCGGTATCCCGTGTAGTCAACATAGATGCCTCTAGTTGCTCCTCCCACGGTAGGCTGAGGTTGGATATATGCTCCTCTATTATCGTGGCGCAGCCTCTACTAATAATACTGGCGAGCTATTCTTATGTGCGTAACACTAGCTCCCTCTTCAAAAGGTTTTGTCCCCAAAATCCTTCTTGACATATAATACATAAGTAGCGGTAAACATTAAATATTAAATCCTTTTAGTACTTTACAAGGTAGGGTAAAAACCCTTCCGCGTTTGTTTGGCCACGGCAGGAAAACCTTTCCGAGTAATACTACTTAGCACAATGATCGCATTTTAGGGGTTTTCTTTATGAAACCTATCTACCAATTCCTTCACATTTCCCCAATGCTCAGGTGGTTCCCAGGTGTTCTCATCTTCCGAACACCCTTTCCACTTAACGAAATAACGTAATTCATCAAATGTTTGGGGTTTTCCTCTAACCCGTCTTTCATAAGAGATTAATTCACTCTTAATAATTGTCTCCGCCTCTCACTCAAGGTCTCCATCAATCTCTTCAGGTTGTATAAGTGGTTGTTCTCGAGCTGGTCGAATTGAAGTTCGGTAGGGTTCGAGTAACGATATATGAAATACCGGATGCCTCTTCCAGCGGCCTGATACTTCCATTTTATAGGCAAGGTTTCCTCGTTGTTCTAGGATTTTAAAAGGGCCGTAGAGTTTGGGCTCTAATTTCTTCGCAGAGGGTTTTGAGCGATTATTTTTTGTCTTGAGAATAACCATGTCTCCGATTTTAAAGTCTGGTTGTTGCTTAGCCTTTCGATCAGGATATCGTCCATGGGCTTCCTTTGTCTTTTCCAGGAATTATCTTGCTTCTTGATGAATTGTTTGCATCCAGTGAGCATACATATTTGCTCCCGGATTTCCGGCTTCACATTCTTTTAACCATTCAGTCTGAGGATGATAACAGTAGTTTGTGAAGAAGGGGGTTATTTTGTCTTCGGTGGTGGTCGACTTGTTGTAAGCAAACTCGGCGAGAGGTGAAAGGTCGTACCAATCATCCTGATCATAGTTGACAAATATTCAGAGCTAGCCTCTCAGTATTTGGTTGACTCGTTCTCTTTGTCCATCAGTCTGAAGCTGGTACGCAGTCGATACCTTTTATTTGATGTTGAGTTTTGTGCACAATTATTCCCAAAATGCGCCAGCAAACCTTTCGTCCATATCGGAGATGATTTCTGAGCTTAGCCCGCCGTGTTTCCATACTTCTTTAATGAATGCCTCTGCCAAATCTCGTGCAGATACTTTTTCTTCTAATCTGATAAAATGTGCCATTTCTGTGAACCGGTCTACTACCACCATAATATGGGTATATCCTACCCAATTTGGTAGTTGATTAATAAAATCTACCGAAGTCGAAGCCCAAGCTGCAAAGGGTACTTGTAAGGGTTGAAGTACACCGAATCGTGCATGTCATAGAGACTTAGCTTGTGGGCAAGTTGTGCAGGATGGTACGTTGTCGTTAACCTAGTCGATAAGTCCTTTGCAGTACAAGTCTCAAGTAATAATTTCGAGTGTCTTATCTTGTCTAAAGTGTCCTGCTATTTGCGAGTCGTGACATCCTTGGGCGATAAGTGTTTGCAGGTATTCGTTTGCGGGAATATATAGTTGGTTCTTGTAGCAAAGTAAATCATCGGATAGAGTCCATTGTTTCGGCAATTCCTTTCCATCTCTTATCATGGTTTCCAATCCTTCCTTTCACCGCAGCCAATCTTGATCTTCCTTTGCCACTTGTGAAACTTTTCGCAAAAGGTCAGTCTCAAACTTCTTTAGGTTTGCCTTTGCGATAATAGCAGTAGACAATAGAATTTGTCCTTTTCGAAGTATCGGGAGGTCGTTGATATCGGAGGTATCATAGAATTCGTGTGTGCCGCTTGAATGGAGAAACCATATCGTTGGTTGAGTTTCTTTCAACTCCAATCCCCCTCCCGAGCTGCCAAATTATTGGCCAGCTCTCTCTGTCTCATCCATCTCATCCACCTCCGTCCAATCTTGATTATCTATTCTTTCCACCATGAGTTGGGCAATGCGATCTCCTTTCTGAATTTCGAAATCTGAAGAGCCATGATTTATGAGGAGGACTTTGATTTCAACTCTATAGTCTGCATCGATAACTCCAGCATCTACCGATATAGCTTTGGTTGCCAAGCCACTTCTTGGTCCAATACGACCGTAAGTGCCACTTGGGACTGCAATAGCTGATCCGCTTTTAACAAGATGTCGATTCTGAGCAGGGATCATTAAGGTTTCGATACTGTAGAGGTCATTTCCTGCCACGAGTTTGGAACCTCTAGTTTGGATTCTTGCATTTTCTGAAAGTCTTTGAACTGGTGTCTGGTTTTCTGTTTCTGACTAAGCAATTTCCTGATATAATGGTGAAGATCTTTCCCCCCAAACAATCGCAATTTGATATTTGCTGAACTGTTTAGATTGTAGAATTTGCTGTTCGCGATGTGTAGCTCCCTCTTCAGGGCGGTACTCCGGCGTTCTACTTAATGCATCAGGTTTACCTCCTTTCCAGCCTACTCGATAGATGATAATGAAGTTGAAGTCACATAATTTCTGTATTCAACGAATTTGGCCTGCCGTCCAAACATTTGTGGTCAGAAAGTATTGAAAATTTTGATAATCGGTATAGACTGTAATTGGCTTTTCCCTTCCTTGGAGGTAATGTTTCCATTCCATAAAGGCAACCAGAATAGCCAGCAATTCCTTGCCGTGGATGTTCTAGTTCATTTCTGCCGAGTTTCTTTTTCGTGAGTGGAATGCGACCGGATGTAATCGTTTGGCTGGAAACTGTGAGAAAATGCAGCTGAGTGCGTAATCGCTGGCATTAGTCTCTACTACTGTGTCGCGTTTTGGCTGAAAATGACATAGGATTGGGGCCGTAATAAAGCATCGATTAAGGTATTCAAAGGCCTCATGCTGGTTTTTTCCCCAATCGAAACTTCCCTTTTCTCCTATTAGCAGATTGGTGATCGGGGTGCAAATCTTCGAGAAGTTTTTAATACATTGTCGATAGAAATTTGTGAATCCAATAAAGATCTTGCCCTCCGTTACTAATTTTGGGGGTTTCCAAGCTTTTATTTTCTCCAACTTCTTTTCATTCCTCGTAACTCCTTCCGTTGTGTTACAATCCACTTCCCTTCGGGTGATACTTGCAGCAGGTAACCTTCTTCTCGATAGTGATCTCACTATCCTGAGTGCGTACCAATAATAACAGCTGAGTATACAAACTCCTATCTTGTACGATATATCGCTTAGCTCATGAGACATACTATGTCCTCGGCCCGTTAGTATAGTAAAGATAAAGTTTATTGTAGGAAAGTAGCTTAGATGGTTGTGTGAAGAACTCTCAACCAACGGCATTTTTTTTCTTTTTTTTTCTTTTTTTTTTATATCATGTGTTCATTGTTTTAAGGTACAAAAAGCTTCATGTAGCGGTGGCTATGGAAAAAACAAAACCTATAAGCAAAAACAAACAACAAAAGAAACCATTTCCCATGCTCTGAGTACTAAGTAAAGAAGCCCAAAAACCACTGGCCTCGACTGTCAAAAATATAACTAATAAAGAGAAATTCCAACATGCGTCGCAAACTTTAAAAACCTCCAACTGAAAACAAAGCTTACAGAACAATGGGTTGTAGGGCGGGGGAGAGGGTGGGCTGTCTGTAGGGTGGGATTTCGAAGGGCCAGGGGAGAGCTATAGGGGGGGGGTCTCGCTAGGTGGAAACCCGGTTTGAGAGTCTAGAATAAAGCGCCGGAAGGCTCCGAGCGAGGGGGGGAGGTTTCAAAATGGGCTCTTGGGCGAGAGGCTTTCTACCATACTGAGGTGTCGGTGCCTGACGTCAGCTCTGGCTGGGCAGTGTAGGATGGAGTGCTTGAAGATTTCGTGGGCTTCTGAACACCGAGGGCAGGTGGATGAGCGGTCAGGGTCGTCACGCCAGGTGGGGTGGGCCAGGAGGTAGCTTTTCCCTGAACCCATTTGATGAATTGGGCTTGAAGCAGACTTGTCGAGTTCCATGAATGGGTGGGAGGCCAAGGAGACGGGCTATGGGTAGTAGGGTGGGATGAGAGGCACTCCTCCCAATCTTGGAGGAGAAGGGCGCGGGACCTCATCCTCAGGGTGGCATAGGTTCGGGTCATGAGGGTCGGGGGGGGATCTCCTCCGTTGCGGGGAGGGTGCTTTTCGCAATTTGAGGGAAGTGTGGGAACTCCTGCGATAGGGGGAAGGCGATGTGAGCGAGTTCGTCGATGGGGAGGTGTCTCCTTGTGGGGGGGGAGAGTACTGGGGTCCGCCAGTTGAGAGGCTGGTACATGGGTGCTAGGCTGGCAGTCAATGGCAGGCAGGTGTCGAGGGCTCTGAACTTTGACAGACAGGGGAACGTGGAGGCGAGGTGAGCAGCTGCTGGGTTCAAGGATGGAGGCGCACAGCAAACCCTGAGCGCTGCGGTGCATCTCTTGTGTCTGCAGTATGGACCGAGGGGGAGGAGGCAGGATTCTCTAGCCAGTTTAGGGATGAGGGTGGCAAAGTAGCAGTTAGTGGTCCACCTTTGGACCCTGTGCCAAAAGGTGTTCATGCGGTTGATTGAGCGGGTATTTGGGACGAGGAGGTCCGCCCCGGAGGTGAGGATTAGGAGGATGAGTCCCACGGTGAGGCGGTGTGTGATAAAAGGACGGACTCCCGCCCCGGGTGAAGTGACCCTTTTTAAAAAGGAGAAGGCTCCACTGGCCAGAGCAAGCCGTCTCTCAAAGTGATGGATAGAGTTAAGGGGTGGGGAAAAGCAGTAGCCCAGCCACCTCACCATGTGGGAGGGGCGGAAGGTCTGTTCATTGAGGGTGATGGGGTCGTTGGATCTGGTGGTGCTCCTCTGGCTCGGAGTGCGCCAATGGATAAGTTCCATTTTTGGAATGGAGAAGGAGTTCCCCAATGCGGCAGCGCGTTGGGAGAGGGATCTAAACACCCTTTGCAGGCGGTGGATGTTGGACAGGTATGGGGTGGAGGAGACTGTGAGGGCGAAGTCGTCGACATACGAGAGGATAAGGGCCCCTTCAAGGTCGGTGTGGAGTGGCGCAACGTATATAATGAAGAGCAGGACGTAGATGGGTGAGCCTTGTGGGGTCCCAACCATGACGGGAGCTGGGGTATTCAGGGAGCCTTGGTAGATCAGAGTGCATTTACATTCTGCGAGGAAGGAGGAGACCCAATTGACCATGTATCTCGTGGTGTTTTTATCCAGGAGGCGTTTTCGGAGGGTGATTGCGTTAAGATTGTCGAAACCGGCCTTGATGTCGAGGAAGAGGCAGGATACCATACAGTGGCTGCATTGGAGGGTCTTGACCTCATGTACAAGGGTGGTGCAGGCATCGAAAGTGCCTAGGCCAGGGACGGATCCGCACTGGGTGGGGTGAAGCAGGCCAGATGACCTGGCCAGGGAGAGGAGGCGGGCCGCCATGATTCTTTCCAGGATCTTGGAGATGGTTTTTAGCAGTACTATGATGCGAAAGGAGGCCGGGGAGTCGTAGAAGGCTTTCCCAGGTTTCTCCAAAACGATGCCGTTGGCCATTTTAAGCGAAAGGGGGCGGTAGTCAAAGGTCAAGAGTGGGTTTAGGAGATCTAGGAGGATGTCGAGGCAACTTTTGTGGACGTTCTTTCAGACTGAGTAGGGGATTTCGTCTGGGCCGGGGGCTCAGGAGGGGGAGGATTTGGCCAAGGCCAAGGAGATTTCTTCCCGGATGAGGGGAGGTGTGTCCGTTATAGGTCAGAGTCTGCCCCTAGGGGGGGGTTACATTCTTGGAGGAAAAAAGTGGACGAGGAGGGCATTCTTGATGGAGGTGGGGTCATGCACGTTCGGGAGGGAGGGGAAGCGGATTGCCTGTCGCGGGGCAACTAGCTTTTTGGCTGTCCATATATTGTCACAGGTGGTTTTAGCGAGAAAATCGGCCCAGTAGGTTGACTTGGCCCGTTTGATGGCCTTGAAGTACCCGTTCCTAGACAGCCTGGTGGTATCCCTTGACTGGGTTGTCTGTAGGCACTTGGCTGTTCTCATGGCTTTATTGTACTCTTTGCGGAGGGTAGTTAAGAGGGGGGTCCACTAAGGTTTAGACCTAGCAGTGGGACTTGAGGTTGGGGCTGCGATCCTGAGAGTGGAGGTGAGGCAGAAAAGGGATGCTGAGAACCAGGAATCAAATTGTTGGGGGGATGGGTACGGCGTAGGAGGCGGGACCCGGAAAACCTTGAGACGATCTTCCCGGGCTGTCCAATCCAAGTCGTCCCTTCTGGGCTGGGGTGGCGGGGTTTGCTGGAGGGGGGGTGACAAAGAGATCGACATGGGGACGTGATCTGAGCCAGTGGCAGGGAGGGAGGAGGTGTTCCAGTTATAGGCGAATGGGGTCATAATGGGATTGGCGCAGGCTAGGTCAATGAAGCTGGGTCTGTGGGGGCCGGAGAGGGTGTATCGGGTGTACTCCAGGGGGGTGTTGATGCAGGCAAAGCCAAGGTCATCAGCTCTGTCAAAGTCTGGGTCCACAATGGAGGCTTCCAGAGGGTAGGGGAGGTGCAGGGGGTCCGTACGTGGGCTATTGATGTTAAAGTCCCCTACTACCAGGTAGGAAACGTCGAGGGGGGTGAAAATTTGTTCTGGTCAGAGCATGAGGGGTGGAGAGTACCTGGAGCGGGAGTAGATGTTTGCCAAGCGATAGTAAAGATATTTGGTGCCAAAGCAACCAAAAGGGGTGTGGACATCGATAAGCATGTAGTCGTTCGCGTCCGGCGTGAACCCTGGAAGAATGGTGTTGGACTTTAAATATCCCATGCAGAAGTAACAGGCCACCTTGGGGAGGGGCGCGGGGGGGCGAAGGATTTGTACCCGCTGCAGGAGGGCAAAAAGCCTTTGGAAGATGGGGGGTCTTGTAAAAAAACCATTTGCAGAGGATGGCGTGTTGAAAACAACGAAAATAAGGAAGGAAACACATCCCAGCTTCCCAGGCAGTTGTGTTGAATGAGTGTGATGGTGGGCGGAGGGGCCAGCGCCTCGGTAGTGTTGAAAGG
This sequence comes from Tuber borchii, assembly GCA_003070745.1. Lineage (NCBI taxonomy): Eukaryota > Fungi > Ascomycota > Pezizomycetes > Pezizales > Tuberaceae > Tuber > Tuber borchii. Next base: position 408,330 of record NESQ01000022.1, read on the forward strand.
GTGCGCGTTAATCATGACAGGGATGACCGCGACGGTTAGCAAGAAGAACGTGGGGCGCCGGAATGGCTGTTAGAGGGCTGGGGGTGGCAGGGTCCATATTTGGGGCTGGACGGGCTTGGGGAGTAGAGGGTGCTGGCACGCTATCTTCTTCCACATCCATGGACTCTTGACTGTCCGAGGATGAGGAGGAGTCGACTGACTCCGGTGGGGCTTCTGGTCGAGTGGTGGGGACAGGGCGGGCTTTGCATTCCTTGGAGTATGCAGTGTGGTCATCTCCACAGTTGGTGCAGTGGGGGGGGGAGGTGGGACAGCAGTTGCCAACAGGTCTGTCATTGCCGCCCTTGGGGCAGGTGGGGTTCTGGCATTTGTGTACAGCTTTGGTATGGTGAAGCGTACACAGGGGACAGGACGGGTGGTTTTGTTTGCAACGGGTGGAGGCATGGCCGAAACGGCAGCAGTAGGTGCATTGGGTGTAGCGGTTGGCGGAGATCGCCCTCTCCACTTTGAGGCGGTTGGAGTAGAGAAAGATAGAGAGGGTGAGAGCTGGAAGGTTGTTGGGGTCAACGGAGATAACCACTGAAAGTGGTTCTTTGGCGGTTCGAGTAGCTCAGTCAGGGGTAAGGTACCTGGCCGACTTGATCTAGACCTCTTTCGTGAAACCAATAGACTTCGTGAGATTGGGGAAGAGCCCCTCGTCGTCTTCGGGCATCTCATTGGTGGGGATGCTGTTTATGACCAGCTGTATAGCGGTCGGAGTAAGGCAGAAGAGGAGGCAGGGGTTGTCCCCTGTTGGGTAGACTTGGTTGAGACCTCTGGTGAGCACCTCGAAATAGGGGGCATAGGAGGAAGCGGGGGTGTGGGGGTCGGTGCCGGTGAGAGAGACTGCTCCTCGGTCATTGATCTTGGGAAAGAAGCCTTTAGGGAGGAGGCAGTTGGAGTCGGCAAGGGTATTTGGGACGATGTCTGGTAGGGAACAGGCAATATGACGTGAGAGGGCATGGGGGGCATGGTAAGAGCGTGGTGCATAGAACCGTCTGGAGGCGAATTGGAGGGGAGGGTGTGGTCTTAAGGACTTGTCTTCTCTTGCTCGTAACCTCTGTAACTTTCGCGTGCTTGGCTTTTTTGTTTTTGCCTTTCCCGCCGGAGCTGGCTGCTTGAACGTACGATAGGTGGTGTTTGAGTTTGTAGTCCGGGTGTAGGGTGGCCTTAGTAAAAGCTAACATGGCATACTCGCCGGCGCGGAATTGTGCCACTTCCCAGGAGTGGGGGAAGGCCTTGGCGTACAGTTTGTGGTGGCCAAACATTTTTCCAAGTTGGGTGTCATAGTATGGACAGCGGACCATGGGGTCGCTTGGGGCCCGGTGTTGGGGTGGGGGCCAGGGTGTGAGGGGTTTTTGCTGGGGGAGGGGGCCTTGTGGGGCGGTTCGGGCGGCTGACGTGCGGGGCTGCGCCCTCTTGGGTGGGGCGGAGGGCGGGTGCGTGGTGCCGGAGTGGTGGCTGAGACTCTATGTGAAATATCACGTAGTGAGGCTTGAATGAGGGGCGAGGCCTTCCGGTGTAACGAAGGCGTTTGTGATGTGAGAGGAGAGGTCATGGACTTGTGTACGAAGTTCACCATTCTCATTTCTGAGATCGTCGATTTGTTTTGAGATGTTGTCGAGTTGGGAGGTGATCGCTACAATGCCAGAGACAGTTGAGCAGAGGATAGAGAGGATAGAACCTTCACCGGGGGTGATGGATTGAAGGCTGGAATTGGAGAGGTCAGGGACTAGCTTGGGGGGCAAGCGAAGCTCATCCCTGGTTGGTCTGAAGTTGTCCGCGAGAAAAACTAGCGGAGGGGAGGGCATGGAGACCGGAGAGCGGGACAGGGGGATCTGGGTATTCTGGGGCATGGAAGCCTGCAAGATGGCAGCTGTCAGGGCCTGGTTGCCTGGGGGGATGGGTGGTATTTCCGACATGGGACGGAGAGGGGCGGGTCGGTGCTGGCCTGTGTCCCAGAAGCAAAACGGGTTTGTAGAAGAGTATCGAAATGTAGGGAGTGGAATGTAGAGGGCGAGAACCTTATCTCAACCAAGAGGCCTTTTTTTTCTTTTACTTTTTTTTTTCTTTTTTTATATCATGGGCTTTGATTTATCAACTACGGGGTACAAAGGCTACGTGTAGCAGTAAGCAATGGTAAGGAAAAACCCCCTGTGTAAAGAAATCCTCCTCAGACTACTGGAAAAAACAATCATCCCAAGTCCCTCAGGTATGAAACCAACCACACGATCCCGCCGCGAAGACAAAAAATCCCTATCAGCTAAGTAGACAACAGAAATAAATCACCAACATGACAGGCAGGAGACAACAGGAAAACTGGACCCGAAAACTCATCCCTCTTTAAATCAAAGTAACAAAACAAACTCTGTTCATATCCCCAGGGCTCTCACACAAACCCGGCCGTGAAAATTCAGCCTAAAACTACAGAATACAGAATGAGAGGAGAGTAAACGCTAAAACCAAGCAAATCCATCACATTACTCTGTAACCCAAGGTGTTGACATCGTCCTAGGAGGCAGTGCAATTCCATGACCGAGCGTAACCGAGCGGTGCGGCCGAGCCCGCCATCAGGGATGGGTGGTACCGTTTGGCAGTAAGAATGCCAGGTAATGAGAGGAAGTTTGGCTGTAACCGAGCCACAGGACGAAACCAAGCGGTGGAGAGCAGGGGTAGACCCAAGTATCATAGAAACTATCGGAAACCTGTGCTTGTCTGACTAGGCAGCCTCGAGCAAAACGTAATAGAAGAGAGTAGAGAAATCGACCGTAGCCTAATGAAAGTTTTTCTCTTACTGCGAACTGTGATCCACGCCATCTGTAAAGTGGACGCGAGGGTGTTGCCGACCGTGCAAATGTTAAGCGAGCAAGCAAAACAAAAGCGAAGAGGAGGATAGGACAGGCCCTTGGAAACGGGTGCCTAAGTCCGAGTCCATCATAGGGGGGGGGGGTGCAGCTCACTGCAAGTACGTTGGAGAAAGGATTGATCCGACGATGATTTCTCATGGTGTTGAGATTTCAATCGCCGGGTGTGTAGAGGAGATGGTTCGTGTCTCAACCAAGAGGCCTTTTTTTCTTTTGTTTTTTTTTTTTTTTATATCATGCGTTCATTGTTTTAAGGTACAAAAAGCTTCATGTAGCGGAGGCTATCCCTTCGTCTGTGTCAGAATTTCAGAACCTTTTAGCGTTGCACTATTAGGATGATCGGTAATATCTATGACAGGAAAGGCAACGATATACAACACCACAAGATAGATTAAAATCAGGTGAAGTACTCATACTTGCACCATAGTCAGGAGCAAATATATGCAGAAAACCTGGTGCTCATTATGGCCATGCTGAGCAGTACTCATTTGGCACTATTCTGAGCACTACACCACTTCTGAAGCACAAAGTTTTTCATATCACGATTGCCAAAATAAGATATCTCAGCAGTGAAGGGGATACTGGTACCACCCTTCGGGTTCATCATGCTTATTACATCATAGTTGTCACAATTATTCCTAACTTTGCTCGTTTTAGTAACTTCACCATCGATCACTTCCACTACCAGCTGTGCCCGTACTTAGCGTGAGGTCCCGAATACAGACGAAGGGATGGAAAAAACAAAACCTATAAAGCAAAAACATATCACAAAAGAAACCATATCCCACCCCCTGATAATACTAAGTGGTGAGACCAAAAACCACCGGCCTCGTCTGTCAAAGACATAAAAATATAGGGAAAATCCAACACACTTCATAACTCGTAAACCTTCACGTAAAGAAAATTACAAAAAACAAAAGCATTGGTCGTAGGATGGGGGGCAAGGGGTGGCGTTTTTTTTGGGAGGGGGGTAGTGGGAGCAGGTTTTATTCTTCGGAGGGGGAAGGGTCCTCGGGGGGGAACCCGGTGCGGGTGTCTAGGATGAAACTCCGGAGAGCTGAGAGGGAGGGAGGGTGATTCCAAATTGAGCTCTTGGGCGAGAGGCTTTCGACCCAACTTAGATGGGAGTGTCTGGCTTCAGCCCTGGCAGGGCAGTGTAGGACGGAGTGTTCGAAGGTTTCTGGGGCTTCTAGACATCGGGGGCAGGTGGTTGGGCGGTCTGGGTCATTGCGCCAGGTGGGATGGGCTAGCAGGTAGCTTTTGCCAGAGCGCATCTGATGTATGCGGCTGGCGGCGAACTTGTCGAGCCCCATGAATGGGTGGGGGGTCGTGGAGGCGGGGTACGTGTAATAGGGGGGCGCCGGGAGGGAATCGTCCCAGTCCTGGATCATGAGTTTGTGAGCCCTTTCTTTGAGTACGGCATAGGTTCGTGCCATGAGGGTAGGGGGCGGGATGTCTTCTGTCGGGGGGAGGGGCGTTTGTCCGATCTGGGGGAAGCGAGGGAAGCTGTGACCGAGGGGGAAGGCTATGTGCGCGAGGTCGTCGATGGGGAGGTGTCTCCTCAAGGGGGGGGTGGGGACTGGAGTGTTCCAGCTAAGGGGGCGGTACATCGGGCCTGCCTTGTCAGCCAGTGGTCGGGCTGAGTCAGTGGCCCTGAATTTCGACAGGGAGGGGAAAGTAGGGGGAAGGCGGGCAGCCGCGGGATTGAGGGTGGGGGGTGAGCAGCATAGTCTGAGTGCCGCGGTGCGTCTCTTGTGTCTGCAGTAAGGGCCAAGGGGCGGGAGGCATGCTTCCCTTGAAAGTATTGGGATGGGGGTGGCAAAGAAGCAGTTGGTGGTCCACCTCTGGACTCTGTGCCAGAAGGAGTTCATGCGGGTGGTGGAGCGGGTGTTTGGGACGAAGAGGTCCGCGCCGTAGGTGAGGATTGGGAGGATGAGTCCCATGGCGAGCCGGTGTGAGAGGAAAGGGCGGACCCCCGCCCCTGGAGAGGCCACTCTTTTTAAAAAGGAGAACGCAGCATTGGCTAAAGCCAGGCGTCTTTCGAAGTGGTGGGTGGTGTTGAGGGCAGGGGAGAACCAGTAACCGAGCCATCTTACTTCACTGGAGGGGCGAAAGATTTGGTCGTTGAGGGTGACGGGGTGGTTGGCTTTGAGGGTGCCCCTTTGGCTTGGGGTACGCCAGTGGATGAGTTCTGTTTTTGGGATGGAAAAGGACATACCTAGAGTTGTGGCGCGTTGAGATAAGGATGTGAACAGGCTTTGTAGCCGGCGTACATTGGACCGGTAGGAGGGGGTGGAGACTGTGAGCGCAAAGTCATCGACGTAGGAAAGCATAAAGCCTCCTTTTATGTCTGCGTGGAGGGGTGCCACATATATGAGGAACAAGAGAGGAGAGATGGGGGACCCCTGGGGGGTACCAACTGTGACCGGGGAGGGGGTTTTTGGAGAGCCTTGGTAAACTAAAGTGCATCTCCGTTCTGAGAGGAAGGAGGAGACCCAGTCTACCATGTACTTGGGGGTGTTTTTATCCAGGAGGCGTTTGCGGAGGGTGAGGGCGTCGACGTTGTCGAAACCAGCCTTGATGTCAAGGAAGAGGGAGGAAACCTTGCGGTGGGTGCGTTGGAGGGTTTTAACTTCGTGGACTAGGGTGGTGCAGGCGTCGAAGGTGCCTAGGCCTGGAACGGAACCGCACTGGTTGGGGTGGAGTAGGCCAGATAGCTTAGCCAGAGCAAAAAGACGGGTCGCCATGATTCTTTCCAAGATCTTGGAGACGGTTTTCAGTAAAACTATGATGCGGAAGGACGCGGGGGAGTCGTAGGAGGCCTTGCCTGGCTTGTCCAACACGACTCCGTTGGCGATCTTTAGCGAAGGAGGGTGGTACCCATATACCAGTAGGGGGTTCAGGAGATTTAAAAGTATGTCAGGGTAGTGTCTGTGAATGTGTTTCCAAACGGAGTAGGGTATTTCGTCTGGTCCTGGGGCCGATGAGGGCGAGGATTTGGCGAGGGCCAACGAGATTTCTTCCTGAGTGAGAGGGGGCGTGTTGGGTATGGGTGAGAGTCTCCCTCTGGGCGGGGGTTCTGGCCGAGGTGGGAAGAAGTGGGCGAGGAGGGCGTTGTTGATAGAAGTGGGATCGTTTGCGTCTGGGAGAGAAGGGAATCTTACCGCCTGTCTGGGGTTGACTAGTTTCTTGGCGGTCCAGATGTTGTTGGGGGTGGTCTTGGCGAGGAAGTCAGCCCAGTATGTGGACTTGGCGCGTTTGATAGCTTTGAAATATCCATTCCTTGAGAGTCTGGCTGTTTCCCTTGCTTGTGTGGTTTGTAGCTTCTTTGCTTTTCTCATGGCTTTGTTGTACTCCTTGCGGAGCGCAGTAAGGAGAGGTGTCCACCATGGCTTGGACTTGGTCGATGGTCGTGATGTGGGGGCAGCCGTTCTAAGAGTAGAGGTTAGGCAGGACAGGGAGGCTGAGAACCAGGAGTCAAACTGCTGGGGGGAGGGGTGTGGAGGGGGCGGGGGGACGCGGAAGGCCTTGAGTGTGGGTTCCAGGGCTGTCCAGTCCAAGAGGTCCCATTTGGCCTGGGGGGGGGGGGCCTGACGGAGGGGAGCAGAGAGAGAGATGGAGATGGGGACGTGGTCTGATCCTATGGAGAGTAGAGATGTGGTGTTCCAATTGTGTACGAAGGGAATCATGGCAGGGTTCGCGAAGGCCAGGTCTATGACGCTGGGTCTGTGGGGGCCAGAGAGGGGGTAGCGGGTGTATTCCCCTGGGGTGTTGATGCAGGCAAAGCTGAGGTCGTCGGCTTTGTCAAAGTAGGGGTTGGCGATGTAGGCTTCCTGGGAGGAGGGGAGGCGGAGGGGGTCGGTGCGCGGGCTGTGGATGTTGAAATCCCCTACTGCGAGGTAGGGAACGTCGAGGGAAACAAAAATTTGGTCTGGTTTAACTGTGTGCAGTTGCGGATACCTGGAGGGTGAATAAATATTCGCCAGGCGGAAACGAGGGAAACTGGTGCCGAAGCATCCTGAAGGGGTGTAAATATCAATATGCATGCAGTCGTTCACGTCCGGCGTGAAACTTGGAAGTACGGGGTTGGACTTTAAAAATTCTATGGAGATGTAGCAGGCCACCTTGGGGAGGGGCGAGGGAGGGGCGAATGACTTGTACCCATTAAAGGTAGGTAAAAAGCCTTTGGAGGATGGAGGGTCTTGCAAAAAAACCAACTGTGGAGGATGGCGCATTGAAAATGACGAAAATAATGAAAGAAACACATCCCAGCTTCCCAGGCTGTTGTGTTGAATGAGGGTGATTTTGGGCGTGGGGGCCGGCCTCACGGTTCTATCAAAGGATTGGGTGTTAATCATGGCGGGGACGACCCCGACGGTTGACAGGAGTTACAGGGGGCGCGGGGGGGCCTGAGGGAGCAGGACCCATCGCGCCTGTAGGTGGCACATGAACGGCGGTTACGGGGCGGGGGGTGGCAGGGCTAGGATCGGTGGTTGGACGGGCCTGGGGAGTAGTGGATGCTGGTGGGCCATCTTCTTCCACATCCATGGACTCTTGAGTGTCCGAGGATGAGGCGGAGCTGACTGACTCCGGCGGGGGCACGGGGCGAGCGGGGGGATGGGGCGGGACTTGCATTCCTTGGCGTAGGCGGTATGGTCGTCTCAACCAAGAGGCCATCAGGGTCCGCTTTTTATACCCGTTCTTCCCGCAACTCATGACTTATCCTTTGTGTCACATGCCCCTATGACTTATATTGAGTCATAGTGTGAAATCCATCAGCTGACTACCATGAGTCACTACCCAATAACAACTAATCAATCAAAACACAATAAACCTATCATGTGCGCAACTCGTCTCACACGCATGAAACCCATGACTCATAACTATGAGTCATGTGTGAAAGTTATAATCATATGACCACAATTGTGAGTCATGTCAAAAACAATCAACCAATCTTAACAAAGGAATGACACAGTATCGCGTAGTCATGTAAAATACCAAACCCTATGACTCACAAGTATGAGTCATGTGAAAACCTATTTTGCTAGTCACCGTTTGTGACATTAGCTCCTTCTCCTCCTAGCATCAGTCCCACGATGCTCAAAGTCCTAAGTCCGTCACCCGGCTTCCAAAACGCCTCGCCTCTCGTCGCATTCTCCGAATAATATCTTCGGAGTCTCTCCATCGTTTGCGTACCACTATGAGGGTGAGGTTGCCAACCTCTAACGCTGGTTGTTGTTCTGATATCTTGTATTGTTGATCTTCGATCAATGATCGTTGGTCTTTTAGTCATTCCTTGAGGCTGTCTTGTTCGTTCAACAGTTCGTCTATCTGCCTTCATAAACACTCCGGGTCCGGAATCATTGCCGTTTCTGTTTTTTCGCCTCCCTCTTCTGCCAACCATGTCCGCATGGTTTCTCTTGCTTCCCTCGTCTTTTCATCACTATTGTTGAGAGTTTCCTTTATTCCTCCTTTTTTTGGGCTGTCGCCAGCTCTGATCTTCTCGTTTTTATGGAACTGGCAGTCGTTCCTGAAGCAGTCTTCCAACTGTTTCTTGTTGTGTTCCTCGTTCAAAGGTCATCTCTTCTTCTTTGGTTCTTGTGGGTACCACCCTTGTCCTTGTTTCTCACTAAGGTGCACAAAGCACCCGTTGTCATAACATGCCGTCCACGATAGTCCATTGTGTTTTGCCTTTTCAATGGCCTTTCTCTGTCTTTTGTCTAGCTCCTCTTCGGTTGGTAGGTTCTAGCTGGGGCTAGTTGACGGAAATGGCCCTGGGCTGGGCTCGTTGTCTCCTCAGCCTTGGTCAGGTTTTATTTCAACCCAGTAATGGCTTGCTTGGGTATCGTTGGTGGAAGTGCTGGACTGCAGGTTGTGTGTTGTTGAAGTTTTCTGAAGCATACCAGACTTTCTCGTGTTCTGGTGGGTATCTTTTCCACTTAGCTCGGTATTGGAGCTTTCCGTAGTCGAGCCCAGAGTCAATTACTTTGTCGAGTTCGTATTCTTGTTGTCCTTCGATTTCGATAGGTGGAGGAGGTTCTTGTATTTGAGAGGGAAATCTGTTGTCTTGGTAAGGTTCCAGGAGTGAGATGTGAAATGTGTTATGTATTGCCATTGACGGCGGTAAGTTCAGCTTATAAGCGCTCGTTCCAACTTTTGCCAAGATTTTGAATGGTCCTATTTTCTCGGAATCCAATTGCTTTGATTGTCCCGCGGTCTTGATGTCCCGTGTTAGTAACCATACCATATCGCCTGATTGTAGGTTCGGATCTGGTTTTCGGTGTTGATCGTAGTATTCTTTTTGTCTTAATTGCGCTGCAACTATTTCGTTTTGTAATGACACATGTAGTTGAGTCATTTCTTCTGGTGTCTTCTGACTTCCTTGGATCAGATGTACTATCATCTCGTATTCGGGCTTGATTCCGTAGTTGGCGAAGAATTGGGTGTTCTTGATTGTTTCTTGATAACCGTTATTGTATGCAAACTCTGCCAGCGGCAGATATCCCCACCAATCATCTTGTAGGTAGTTGATATATGCTCCGATATATTGTTCCAGTATCGCGTTTGATTCTTTCTGTCTGTCCATCCGTTTGAGGATGGAACGACGTTCTCACTCTTCGTTCGATTCTCAGTTCTTCTGTTGTCATTTTCCATTTTTCCGATGTGAATAGTGTTCCTCTGTCTGTGATGATATCTAGTAGTAGTCCATGTAGCCTGACTATCTCTCTCATGAACAGATTTGCAAACTGCCGTGCATCCAGATCCTTCTTGCACGGAATAAAATGACTCATTTTGGTTATGCGATCAATGACGACTAGTATCGTATCGTATTCTTCTGATTCAGGAATGTCCCTGATGAAATCCATTGCGAAAGATTTCCACGGTCGGTCTGGTGCTTCATTTGATTGTAGGAGGCCATAGGGTGCATGTCATACGACTTTAGTCCTCTGACATGTGTTGCAGTTCTTGACATATCTTTTGATAGTCTCTCTTATCTTTGGCCAATAATATCTTCTTCCAATAAGTTCGGTAGTTTTTTTCCATCCCTTCATCTCCTGCTTGTGGTTGGTTGTGGTGTTTGGAGATAAGGGTCATTCTTACCCCTTCGTCATCAGGGACATATATCTTCCCTTGATACTATAGGTATCCGTCCTTCCATTGCCATAGCCCTAAGGCTACCCCTTTCAACTCTTTATCTCCAGCTTCCAAGGCTCGTTTGACTGTTTGGATTCCTTCGTCCCTTTTTGATGCTTCTTAAATCATTCCTTCGTCTTTGTCGTAGAACTCTGTTAGTTCTATCTCCTCGATTGCTGCTTCCTCAAAGAATTGCTCCTTTGGCAATAATATCCCTTCTCGTTTTGATATGTGTTTTTCCATCAAAGTTTGTATGTCCCCCGTCCTTCTTGTGATGGCATCTGGTATTCCCCCTTCCCTTCCTGGTCAGTATATGATCGTGAAGTTGTATTGACTCAGTTTTGGTACCCATCATACTTTTCTGTCGGTTAGGACCTTGGTGGTCATGAATGTTGTTAAACTTTTGTGGTCTGTGAAGACTTGAATTCGATATCGGCTCCCTTTGGTATATCTTCTCCATTCTTTGAATGCTTGTACCACGCCTAATAACTCTTTGTCCTGTACGTCGTAGTTGAGTTGAGCGTCTCTCATTCCTTTCGATCGATATACCACTGGTCTCCATTTCCCGTCCTGGCATTGTTGAGATAGTATACCTGCGTATACATATTTAGAAGCATCGGTTTCAGTCTCGATTGGTCTTGTTGGATCGAAATAGACCAGTACTGGAGTCATGGTGAGTGACTTGAGGACTTCGTTGAAGGCCTGTTGTTGTTCGTTTTCCCATTTCCATTTGCCATCATATATTTCTGTGTGTCCGTTCGTATAGTGGTTTTGCAATCCTGCTGAATCCTTTCATGAATTGTCGGTAGAAGTTGCAGAATCCTAGGAATCGTTGGATCTCTGACTTTGTCTTTGGTGGTTGCCATTCCCATATTGCCTGAGTCTTGACTTTGTCGACTTTGAGTACATCTTGGCTGACCACAAATCCTAGGTATTCCGTTTCCTTTTTGTGGAATTCGCATTTCGATGGCTTCATCTTCATCCCTGATGGTCGGAGAGCTTCCAGTATGTTCTTGACGTCTCTTCGGTGTTGTTGCAAGTTGTTTGAGTATATGGGGATGGCATCCAAATATTCTATACAACACATGTCGATGTATTGTAGTAATACCCTGTTCATCCATTTTTGGAAAGTGGTCGGTGCGTTGCATAGCCCGAATGATACTACCATATATTCGTAAGTTCCCAGCTTACGGCTGAAAGTGGTTTTGTGTTCGTCTCCTTCTCGGATTCTGAAATTGTGGTAGGCGTCCTTGATATCCAGTTTCGTGAAGTACTTGGTTTTGCTCAGCCGATCCAATGCTTCCCCTATCAATGGTAATGGGTATCGATCTTTTTTTGTGACTTCTTTAAGTTCCCGATAGTCTACACAGAGTCTCAGGCTTCGATCGTTTTTTTTGACGAACATGATTGGTGATGCCATTCCGGCCTTCACCTCTCTTATCCATCCTCTTGCTTCATTTTGCTTGATGTATTTTTGCAATTCCTGGATCTCATCGTAGCTAAGTGGATAAATCTTTTTGTCGTGGACGTTCTCCCCTTGTTCTAGGTTGATTCCTATGTCGATGCCTTTTCGATACGGTGGTAATGTTGTTTTTTCTCCTTTTTCAAATACATCGAGGTATTTATAATATTCCCTTGGTATCTTTTCTTGGAGGGTTTGTCTTTCCTCCTCTTTCTTTCTATGTTTTTTCTTGATTGCCAGTTCAGTACTTATATTAATCTTTTCTAAGTAGATCTCGGCGTTGACTGGGTCCCATCTTAGGATGCCGGTTGTTTCTCCTCTTCGGTAAAAACTTCCGAATGCTTTCCCCGATATTTGGCTAATGTTGATGGGTCTTTCTTCCTTCTTGGATTTGTTTGGGCTTCCAAATCCTTTCGTCCCTCGATCCCTTTTCTTTACTTCTTGAACTTCCTGTAGTTCTTCCGTATTGATCTTTTTGATAATCAATTGTCCGATCCGATCGCCTTTTTCCACTTGGAACTGGTCGGTACCTTGGTTAACCAAAACCACCTTGATATCCCCAGTATAGTCCACGGCTATTACCCCCGCATTAGTTGTGAGTCTGTTTTTGACTGCTGAACCACTCCGTGGGGCGATGCGCCCTTAGGTATTCTGAGGTAACCTGATGGCTATTCCGGTTCCGACTGTCTTTTGTTCTCCTGCAAGTATACAGACTTCCTCGTTGGCATACAGGTCGTGTCCTGCTGCCTCTTTCGATCCTTTCATAGGCATCCTAGCCTTAGGCGATAATCTTTGCACTCGGACTCTTTTCTCCCTTTCAACCTGTACTTCCGAGTCCTTGGTGAGGAGGTTTTCTTCCAGAGCTTCATCTTCTGGTACTGCATATGCAAAGGGCGAGCTGTTGAGATACCATGTCGTACATCGTTCGCTGTTAAATGTGATCTTCTTCTGATCTCAATCGATTTTGGGATTATGCTTTCGTAACCATGGCATCCCTAGGATAACCTCATGGTTCTGGAGATTTGCCACTTGAAAGGTTGCCAATTCCCTATGGTTGTTGATGTCCATAGGTACTTTCACCACATGGGAAACTGGGCCTATAGCGCTTGGTTTTCCATCGGCGAGGTAAATCTCTCTTCTTTTCTTGACCTTTGTCTTCGTAATTCTGTGTTTTGTGCATACGCCTTCGTCGATGAAGTCTTCAGTGGCTACTCAATGTATTATCGCGTTTATCGTAAGTGACTCCTATTTTCTGTGTAGTTGTATCTTGATCATGATGTGGTCGTTTTCCGGTTCAACTGATTCCGTGTAGTTGAGTGCGGTGTAGCAGTTTTCCATGCTGATGGGCTTTCGTTCCGGTCTGCCCTTAGTACCATCCTTTACTAGGAACTCTCGTCGTTTCCCGACTGGTCAGAGTCTTCCTTGACTTCGATTTCCTTGATGCTCGGCTTCGCCACCCAAGGTCCCACTCTTCTCGGGAATTGTTCCTCCTTGGGTATTATGGTATAGTTCCTTCCGTCTCTTGGTTTGTCGGAATTTCATACTTGGTGTCCTGCTCCTGCGCATTTGAGGTATAGTTTTTCCCTTATCCTCCTTTTGAATTCCTCAGGGTGTAGCTTTGGCTTTCATCTTGGTGCATCCAGGTCCATTGGGTCTCCTTCTGGAGTCGCATTACTGGTTGATTCTGAACGTTCCGTTCAGATTTCGTGGGGTACTAGTAGTTCTTTCTGTTGTGCCCTTTTTGTGTATGTGTTTGACCGTAGGCAGTTTGGTCTCCTTCTTCATTGCCCATTTGGCCAGTCTTTCTGTGTTGACAAAATCACTACTATCCGTTCTCCATGCTTCTTGGAGTGTTGTGTTCATGCCCGTGAGTAGGCATTATCCTGCTGTGGGATCGTCCGATTCCGATTCTGTAGCTACGAGTCGGAATTCGTTCTAATATTCTGTCATAGTTCTGTTGCCTTGTCGTAGTTTTTGTATCTTGAGTCTTGCTTGTCGCATAGCGTCGATGGCTCCAAATTGATTCTTGACTTTATCCCGGAATGCTTCCCATATTTCCCATTTATGAGAGATTCGTCCTTCTGCATATGGTGTTATCCATAGTCCTGCGTCTCCTCTTAAAAGACTTGAGGTGTATAAGATCCGGTCGGTATGATGGCCTTCAGTCCACCCCACAGCTGTGAAGTAGACTTTAAGCTGTGCCAGCCATCCTCGGAGTTTCATTTGTTCTCCTTGAACCTCAAGGGTTCCTTAATTTTGGTCTTTGGTTGCCTCCTGTGAGGTTTGCTATGATTTGCTGGAGTTGTTCAGCATTGAGTTCCGCTACTGGGTACCGGTATTCCCCGTGCCTGCTGTTCCTCCTTCCGCTAGGTCCACTGTTCGCGTGTTAGCGACATCGTATTTCGTCAGGTTCCCCCTGGTAGTGTAGTTGCTTCTGACTCAGCTGGTGATGTTATTCGGGTGTGTCTGGGCTCGTTGCCCTTGATTCTTCAAATGTCTGGTCGTGTGCTTCTCCTAGTGC